>OX439002.1:27262401-27832401 GCA_949316495.1 Amphiduros pacificus
TAGTTGCTACACAGAATATTTGATTAAACTAACTTCAAATGTATAGGTATGTTTTCAAAATGTTATTTTCCTGTCGAGTACTCGAGTTGGAACATTATCCCATTAATATAGCAGAACTTGTTTTAGGGTTAGATATTGTTATAATTTTCATCAATACAGATCTACTGTAACAAAATCCAATCAATATTTGGAAACATACTAAATATCTTTTGTACTACTAGCAAGTAAAGGTCATGCAAAAAAGCTGCCCAACCAATGTGGAATCTGAACTGTTGAACCATGTGTAACATGCATGTATTAGTTTCACAACATTTATATAACTTACACAAATAGAAAAAACTTCTAAAATCAATCACATGGACACATGATTTACTACATATTTCCAACAACTGTTTCTTGTTTAGAATGTTAGAAAAGGTGGTAACATATTTTTGTCTTTTCTCCTTTTGTCTCTTTTTTGTATTTTTTTTTTTACATTTTATCTAAAACCGGTCAAACACTGTCCATTAATTCAGTACACACGTCTCTTAACTACACAGCTTACTTGTTACCTCCTACAACACAGATAATCTCATTAGAAGCAAAGCGGTACCACCATCTTCTTTCTGACGACTATTTCATTTTCTGAACATCACAGCATTCCATTTTAATCAATCAAGACCTTCATTTTCAATCTGAAAGGGAAATGGTGGTACCGCAAAGCTAAACAGTTTGGTCCACTTTATGAAATGCTAATTAGTACTATTTGTACCAGCTTATAATAGAATGATAAGTTCGTGTCCCCATATTCACAGAACTCAATAATTGTACTGCTTCCAATAAAATGGGACTCCATTGTTTTTATGCTTTTGGTTTTCAATGTCACACAATGCAAAATGCTTATCTTGCATTTCATTCTCCACATCATGAGCAGTGTAAACTGAAACTATTGTATTTATGGACAATTTATATGAAAGACTAAGTTATTTATATATGAAGGCTATTACTGCTGACAAAATCTATATCGGACCCATCATTAAGTTACCCTGTTATATATTCTGCAGATAGTCAAAACATGGAAACAGCTTCCGATTAAGTCAGGCATGCTTCCTTGTTAAGTAAACATTACGTGCAGTGCTATGGACAGACATTTGCAGGGGCTTGCTGAGGAATTTCTGCATAAGAAGTCAGCAACCCTCCCCCACCCCAAATAAAATATTTATGGTTTACTGCATTGCCTTACTTTTCTCATGGTATTTTTTTTTCTTTAATTATAGTAATATGCAAAAATGTAGAATGCAAAAATTTATTCTAGTTCTGCAAAATGAAAAATCATTTCATCTGCGAGAAAATTTGCTTTTATAATTTATGTGCCGTATATCATGAACGGCAGTGTGTAGGTAACTGACAGCAATTCTGCATTACCAGAACTGAATTTTATAGTATTGTTCTATATTTTAAAAAATCTATAAACATAACACAATATAAAACCTAGTTTGAAATGTGAAATACTATTCATGCTATGTAGCCATGGCTTTATCTGAAAATTACTATCTGCTGAACTTCAACCCTGTGGGATTTCTCCTGCCTCTTCCCACCAGATCATGAACACTTTGATGTCACCTGATTGTCTTCACGTATGTGTTAACCAAGATATATCATTCTTGGTGAAGATAAGAGTTGTGTAAGTGTCTCCAGACACCATACTGATTTGCCACCTCACAAATGTGGCACGCACCTTTTATAGACTTGGTTCGGTAAGAACATTGGTCTACAGTTCTTGCTCATTTTACGCTCATGTAACGCCTCCCATTGAAAGGCACATCTCCGCTGGGCTGCTAAGCTTGCTTGGTTCCTATTGGTCACATCTGGTGGGGGTCACGTGACTTCCATGGCGACCACCTTTTCTTTCACTATATTATTTACTCCATCATGGTTCTCCCTGCAATTGTAAACAAACATATCTATTATTTTGTAAATATCTTTATCAAATATAAGTCAAGTATAGTGATGTTCTGGTCATTCTTTGAACAGCTAAGTAATGCATATAGCTTGACTGTTATCTCATATATATCTGTAGTTTTCCTTGTATATCCAATAATATGATGGTATAAAAATGTCTAACAGACAATTTTTAGAGTCAAAAATTGGCTCCACTAAAAAATTGTTTGTACTTTTACTGTTGCATGCAATTTCCCCCGAAACTGACATCACATGACAGAGTCGGTCTACTTGTATGCATTTCAAACTCTTCACATATAATAATAATATTCTTTGATATTCAACATATTTTATAGGTCTGTGAGGGAATTTGATTTTTTTTAATGGAACAGAGACATATACTGTGTTGTAAATCCAGTTCTTATATTGTCTACATCTTTGGCTTCTCTATTACTCCTGATTGAGCAATATTCTCTCCTCATAACTTCAGCTCATCAATTCAAGCAAAGTGCTTCAGCTCATCAATTCCAGCAAAGGGATTATCAATAAAAAAGTAAAGGAACATTATATTACCCCTCCCCCGTTGCCCATACTAAATGAAAGTCAAATTGTCTTACAGATAATACCAGAGACAAAATTAGGCTCTTCAAAAATTTCCTGTAATGTTACTATGGCATGCAATTTCCCCCGAAACTGACATGACAGGACAGAGTCGGTCTACTTGTATGCGTTTCAAACTCTTTATATATAACATTCTTTCATATTTATCATATTATATAGGTATTATTATACTGTCCACGACTGACTGGACCATAACCAGCTTTATAAGAGAGCAGGCATTTATGAAGTGAACCAAATGACCAGGTTTGTACAACAGTATCATTATGCAACAAATCCACCAAATATTAAAATGAGTGACAGGACGCAAAAGGGGACCTCATATTTTGTCATACATTGAACAAGTTGTAATTACTATAGGTATCAACATTGTCTGTCCTTGGCCTGATTTAATCATTCAAATAATGAAAAAAGTAAAAGCAGGCCTAAGTTGTAGACCTTCAATAGATGAAAAAGATTTTTTGGGGCATATATTTCTGTTTAACACAGAACATAGAACTGTTTGTTATTTTTATGACATTTAAAAAACAATTGTCTTGAAGAAAATTCTAGAGACAAAAGTTGGCTCTTTTAAAAAAATTCCTCTAATTTTACTGTTGCATGCAATTTCCCCCGAAACTGACATCACAGGACAGAGTCGGTCTACTTGCATGCATTTCAATATCATCATTACAATTTTGTTCATGTCCAACATGTTGCATTAACTTGTAATGGCAAGTTAGGTTCTGCTGTGCATCACTAAAAAGATGAAATAGAAATTTTATTTTGTTGTAATTTAAGTTAAGATGTAGTCTATATCTTTGGACTACTGTTGAGAACATCCAGTAACATTTTCTCCTTCCTATAATTTGAGCTTAATCTAATCCAAGGGCTAGCAATATCAAAATAATAACACAATACTATGTCTGTCACTCCCCCCACAGGATCAGCAATATCAAAATAATAACACAATACTATGTCTGTCACTCCCCCCACAGGATCAGCAATATCAAAATAATAACACAATACTATGTCAGTCACTCCCCCCACAGGATCAGCAATATCAAAATGATAACACAATACTATGTCTGTCACTCCCCCCACAGGGCCAGCAATATCAAAATAATAACACAATACTATGTCTGTCACTCCCCCCACAGGATCAGCAATATCAAAATAGTAACACAACACTATGTCTGTCACTCCCACCACAGGGCCAGCAATATCAAAATAGTAACACAATACTATGTCTGTCACTCCCCCCACAGGACCAGCAATATCAAAATAATAACACAATACTATGTCTGTCACTCCCACCACAGGACCAGCAATATCAAAATAATAACACAATACTATGTCTGTCACTCCCACCACAGGGCCAGCAATATCAAAATAGTAACACAATACTATGTCTGTCACTCCCACCACAGGGCCAGCAATATCAAAATAATAACACAATACTATGTCTGTCACTCCCACCACAGGGCCAGCAATATCAAAACAGTGACACAATACTTTGCCTGTTTTGCAACAAGACCTCCAAAGTTGCTGGCCCAGGCTTGTTCATTTGGAAAACAGGGAAAGCCCAAGTATTGATCACTGAAAATTTTCTCGCAATTTTTAATATAATATAAAAGACATTGTCTTTAGATAATTCTAGACAATATCTGCCTCTTTTCAAAACTTTCCTGTAAATTAACTATAACATGCAATTTCCCGAAACTGGCAGCTTGTGTTATGTAATTATTTACTCTCTTAAAAAAGTAGGCTTACTTTGTTATGGAGTCATTTCTGGTGTTTGGCATAGCTCCCAACTTGAGCACATTAGGTGCTGTTTGGGTCACAGCTTTGGTTGCTATCACAGGCAGCGTGGGCGTCGACCCGAGAGCTGATACGGCGCTTCCAACCGATGATGACAGGAGAGCGGCGGTTGCTGATGTAAGTGACAATGATGGCGAGGATGCAGGGGATGGACCCAAGAGGGCGCTGCTGAGTGAGGAGTGGGTGGGCTGCGGGGTGCTGGATGCTGCTGAGACAAGTGGATAGTTGAGTTGTAATACTGAGGCTTGAGGAGAGGTGGATAGGCCACTCGCTTTACCTAAACAATGAAAAAATATATACTATAATTCACAATTAATGGAAATGGACATCATTCATATGGATGGCTGCATTATTCAGATTCATCAATCTGGCCATTTCATCATTTGATTTAATCATTTGATATGAGGGCTGTAAAATTAATTCTGAGGTACTCTATTTCCTCCAAGATATTGAATCTGTGAATCATATCAATGTTTGTTGCAGACTTTATAATTATTTTGTATCAAATACATTTCCTGTAAAAGATTTTTTTGCATATATTTCTGTTTAACACCAAATGTACTTATGCTGTGAATTCTGATTTGTGATGGAGTACTCACTGTCAACTGGTCCATTTGTGACTGGAGCAGCTGTGGTGACTGTGGCACCATCTTTTAATGAAGGGACACTAACAGTGGAAGAGTTGGTTGCCGAGGATTGCAGCACTGGCTTGGAGAGGGCAGCAGCGATAGTGGCTGCGGATGATGCTACACCTCCTGTCGTACTGTTAGTACTGCAAGTTCTTACAACGCTACTCAATGTAGCAGTCGTAGAGTTTGTGTTGTTTGTATTTGAGCTTTGTATGAGTTCCTTAGTGGAATTGCACACAGCTGATGCCGCAAAACGTGCAGTGGCAGAGTCTAATGTAAATCTTGAGGTGGGCTGAGATGAGAATGAGTGGTCCAAATCGAAGGAACTATCTAAATCTGTTTCTTGTTTAAGTAACTGTTCCTGTTGGTGCCGCTGCATAGCAAGCAATTGTTCTTGATGGTCGTGGAAACTCTCCACATTGAACTCTGGTGTCATGGACACTGTGGTGGGTGAGAGGCTGTCCCCCATCATGCCGCTGCCTTGCTGTTGTTCCTCCTCAGTAGGCGTCCGCGGACGAAAATGTGGGCTGCAAAATATTAACAATAGCATTAGTTATTTTTTCAAATGCTAATTCTTTTTTCAAATGGTTTTATATTCTGAATGTGAGCACAAGTGCCACACAATTCTGCAGTAGTTTCAAAAACAAACCAGTTACAAAAACAAACCATCTGAACAAAATGTTCATGATATAAAACAATCATATTTTTAAAGATTGATAGCTGAGTGAAGTGTATTTTAAGTTTATTCAACCATAGTAGAAAGAAACCTCTCTTCTGGCCATGAAATGCTTTGAAGATGAAATTTACATTGTACAGAAATAAAGTTTTCTCCTTATTTCCACCTGTTACCAATGAAAGTAAATACATTCATACCTGTACAAAAATTTCACCATAGGTGATAATTGGTAAGTTGCCATTTACCACATGGACTCATTTTCATTGGAGTTCAATTACAATGGTGATAAGAAACCCTGTGTTGATACTCTATTTCAAGCAAGAATTAAGTAATTTCTTCAAAGTATGCAATTTAAAACCTACTTCCTCAATTGTCAAGACATTTTATCATGATTTGAAGTGAACTTGTTTGTTTTTTTAATAGTGGCACAACCTTGTGGCGTTTTTTTGATACTTACTATTTGTTCTCTTTGATATGTGTGAAGAGTTCATTTAGAGGACTAGGTGGGCCAGGTGGTGAGGAACACGTCAGGTCCAACTCTGTCAGACTATCATCCCAGTCAGTAAATGTTCTGTCTAATAACATCCTGAAATTCAAACAAATTGTCACTTCACACCTTGCTCAACCACGAATGAAACCAACCCCAATTGTATTACAAATAATTTTAATGGAAAACTAGATACCTTGTGATATCTGTTGTGTTTACAATAGTATACATGGCTAAAGCCAGGTCCCTCAATACTAAATACATTGCACTGGTTGATATCTGACCTAATGACGCAGGTATTTTCCTCTGTGCTGCAGGTTGTTAAGTGCACTTAAACTCTGCTCTCTGATCTAATTCATAGACCCTGTTAAATATCAAGACCCCTGCCCCATCCCCATGCCAGTGGCCTGAATACAGATAACAATATCATCTACTGTGTGCCTTGTATAACACCATACATATTGTCATTTCCTCCCAGATGGTTATTGGCTTCATTGTACATTAAGTTTCCATGGAGGGGGACACACTGTGTGAGCTGTTACTTAAATGCCTTTACTTTATACACCCAATACCAGCAGCAAAGTCAGAGGTTAGTTGTTGCATTGGTCCAAATGTAGGTGAATAGCAACAAAAAACTACTGTGTAAGTGATAAAGATCTGCCTGCCCTACAGTTGGCAGCTAGCCAAAAGATCAAAGAACCATGCCCCCTGATGTTACATAAGGTTTTGTAACCAGGGATCAAAGGATCATTCTCCCCCTCCATATTTGGTCATTTTTATTATATTTCAAGCCAGAAATATCTCCTTATAAAAGCTGCTCACCTTCCGCCTCTCCCAACTCTTCGTCTGGCGAACCCTATGCATCGGCGCGGTGATGTTATTGAGGACAAACTATATCTGTACCGTCTATCAGCTAGGCCACCCTCTTCTCGTCCATACCATGGCCAATTGCCTATGCTATCAACTATTGGCTGCAAAAAGGGAAGAGTAAATTTACCATTTTGTACATTTATTGTAAGAATTATCAGGGAATCAAGCATCATAAGTTTCATCTCCAAAACAGAACATACTCTTCTTCAAAGTTTCATTTAAAGAGGAAAATTAACATAAACTAAGTATAAATTTATACTCACTGCTTGGTAATAGCAGTTAGCTTTTCTTCGGAATGCATAAGTACCATCAGGATCATCATCTGCTTCATGGTCGGAGGGAGATACAGGCTGAAAGAGCAAGATCATATTTGAAACCTGACCTTCACTCATACAAGTTTCAAACCCCCAAAGCTTCCTACAAATATTTGGGGTGATATTTATGGGCTTGGAATTTTTATGGTATTTGTTAATCCTGCCCAAATACCTAATGGTGAATCGAATCAAATCCTTTGATGGTTGTAGCTAAAGTTTCATTAGATCGTTGTATGGCTGCACTGAATTTCACAATATATCAAATTTTGTCTGACAAGATTTTGCAATTATTCCAAGCTAATCCAGCCTGACAAATTCAAGTGAAATCATTCTCTTGTGATGCCCAGACACAGCTGGTACATTTTCCATGTCAAGACCAAGATTACTTACTGAGAGTGCATCATCTTCTGAACTGTAGCCATCATTATGCAGCACATCTACTTCATTATATTGAGGGAGTTGTACTGTCTGTTGGGTTTGGTGACTATTGTGATGAGACACTGAGTTCTTATGTTTCCTTTTCTTGTATTCTCGTTTTTTCCTGACATAACTTTCTCCTCTGCTCCACTGTCGGTTTGTATAGTCTGTTATTGGTACAAATGATGGCAATGTATGTCGTTTGGCTAATGCCTCAGACAGTGCTGATCCTGACCAGTCCTGCATTTGATACCTTTTTTCATATATTTCTACTGTCAACTGTAACATTTCCTTTTTACTTTTTTCACGCCGTTTCATTATTTCTAGAATTGTTCTGAAAGGAAAGGAAAAGATAACTTGCATTATTTCAATATAAATATTTATGGTATTTGATTAAAATCCCCATATCTACAATTGGCTTTTTAATTACTTGAATATATAAGGCTTTTACGAAATAGGATAAGTTTATGACTCTTCTCATTTAACCTGTTTTTTATTTTTTTTATTTAAAATATCCATGGGCCCATCTCATTCTTGTATTTTTCACTCTATTGACTTTTTTTTCAAATGTTGTCATGTAAATTCTGACTTTCCATATTTATGAGTATTTTGTCAAATTATGGATACTTACAATGCCTTGTTGAGATCTCTCCTTAGTTTGAGCATTTTCTCGTATGAAGACTCATCATTCTTACGATTCTGGAAAAAAGAAATATAGATATTAGCAATATCAAACAATATTAACCTGTTAATAACTTTTGTCAATTAACCTGTAAATATTTATATCTTCTTGTTCAACTTAAAAATTAAAAGATATGGATATTTCCAATAGTACCTTTCTTGTTTGCATTTTTTCTGTTCTTCGTCTGAAGGCCACATAAGGGTCATTTGTTGAGGACCCATCCCTCTTTTCTGTCTTCACCTGAGGTATAAGCCGGGTTTGCTACAAATAAGTCAAAGGAAAATATTATCTTTCAGAGTTGTTGAAGACCAAATATTTCCTTATGTGTAGAGTATGATAGTTGATGACTAAAATAAATTTTGATGTTTACCAAATAAAAGGTGCAAAATCACTGTGTTTCACAGAACAAGTTGTTGATTCTTATTATTGGCCAATGGAGATTAACCAATTCAGGAAAAAAAGATGCACTTTTTAAACTTCAAGACGTAACAATGTCAGACAAAAAATATGTATTAAGAGTCAAATTTGACTCTTGACATAATTTCTTGTATTTTCCTGTTGCACACAATTTCCCCCAAAACTGACATCAATGTTCAGAATCGGTCTACGTATGTGCTTCTGGTTTTAAACCTTGAAAAACCTTCCTGTAGATTTAGACAATGATGGGCACTGAGGATGAAATTAGTTCATACTACTTAAAAAGGCAGGAAACCAGCAAAAGTAGATGATGAATAAAAATAACATATAAAGATTTAGCAGAAAAAATAAGGAAATAAAAATGACATCTAAACATGTCTTTGGTTCTCTTTCCGATCCTATTTTCTTCTGGTCTCATATACCTCTTTGATTTAGTGATAAGGGATGTGAAATAATTGAGTCAGAAAGGTAAAAAAAAATTCTTGCCAAGAAAATGGCACATTAGCGGAAATATAATATTTACCACTCCAGTGCCCGCATTTTTTAACCGCTTGTTGAGCCAATAATCGTATACAGCAATAATGAGATCATCATCTTCCTTTAGTAATGCCTTGGCTTCTTGAAGAGCCACAACCTGAAACAATATCATTAAAGAATGATTACCATTCCCCCAGTGACCCCAAGTAACTTTAACTACTGTATATACAAAATTATCATTGCTATTGATATTGATATTTTCATTTTGGACACACACTCATGTCAAAATCCATAATCAAATATTAAATTAAATGAACCCTTGACCAAGCTCCTTTATGTCAAGGCCTACAATGTACTTACCGTTTGTCCTGAGCCTTTCTCCAGTCTATCCATCATGTTTTCAAACTTTAGAGGTGTTATCTCCATTTTTTTGGCTTGTTTAGTGAGCCATGTTTCATCATCGCTGTCCATGTCATAGTCTGGAATTTCCTGCTCCATCCCAAAGGCAACTGCAAAAAAATATTTTTGCACTTTTTAAAAATCCTACCACAAATACCCTACAATGTCTGACAAAATATGCTTATGTCTTTCCTACAAACCTAAACAGAGCTTCCAAAAGGAATGTTGCAAGGTTTACCAAAAGTTGGTATTGCAACACATATGAAGAAACTGCATTTTAAATCAGAATGCGAATTTTCTTTTGAATTTTAGTTCTATAACTATCAATTATCTGAAACATGCCTTAAAACCTACCTTGTACATGTACATATTGCTTGGGAGGTTTAAAGTCTGCTGAGGTTTTGTAGAGCTTGGTGTATTGTGGGCTGGTGACATCCTCAACATCGGGCACTGGAATCACAAGAGCTTCTGCTGTACCATAGACCTGTTGTGCTGACAGTGCTCGCTGGAGATGGTGTTCCTAAAATCAAAAGCATCATATATAATAATGTAATATAAATCCCCATGTTACAATAAACAGCTTTATGATTTGATGAGTTTCTTAATTATTGTGTCTGTAAGTATATTGATCAAATGGATTTAAAAAACAACCTATGTAATACACAGTATTCAAACAAAAGGATATCAATCTTTAAATTAGTTTAATTCGTTTGGATGGAACATTTCATTCACTAAAAAAATGTGAATGGATTATTCATTTTTTTTTTAAAATACACATATCTTGAAAGTTTTTTTTGTCACAAATGACAATTTAACACGGAAACACAAAACCAGAAGTAATAATTAAGAAAATTGGTTAATTTGACAAAATTAATTCTAATAGTTGTTAAAATAAGAAATCAAAAAACTAATAACAAAAAATATGAAATTTGGTTCTCTATCAAAAGCACAATTCAAAAATGATTTTGGGTAACACTGGGAAATTTAAAGCCCACATTTAAGTACTTAAAAAGTACAGCTTGGTTCTACATAATCTGTAAATACTGATAGATGCATATAACAGTCCTGATTTAATATAAAAATTAAATATCATAAATCTTCCTAATAAATTTTAACTTTAAAATGTTTTTTTTTGTAATATGAATGTTTCTTTGGGTCTTTTTTTTACACTTGTTAATGACAGGAAAATGAAGTTTCGCGAAAGTTTTAATTCACATATGGTTAACCATCATAGGTTTCTTTACATAGGAGTCAAATTATGCTCGCTGATGATTTATAAATTTGGTACCGGAATAAGAGTGGTTTCAAAAAAAAATTTCATTTTCAGTGTTATCTTTAGAAAAAACTGTGCTTTTATCAGCTTAAAAGAACATGTAAATATTCATATAAAACTGATTAACAACATTATTGGAATAACACTTATGCTTTCTATTCCTCAAAGTTTTAAATCATATTCAGCATTTCTACCACAAACTACTAACAGAAAGCAAAGCTGAAAAATTACATGAAATATGACTGCGATCATTCATATTTTAACAAATTCAAATTGAAGAAAACAAATCAAGTCACTGAGGAATTTCAAGAGTAAACTAATGCAATCATTTGTGTCAACATGAAATTGGTTCCAGAACTTTATTTCCAACAGTTCAAAACCTGAGGAAAAGCCCTTGTCGGAAACTAATGTGTATGGTAAACTGCTCCAATGCCTGTTATTATAAATTTATGTAACAGATGAATGAAATTCTCAAAAGTTTTAAAATCTTTTTCTCAATTATCATGATTATTTGTTATGAAGGCCCTGTGACTTTCTCTGCAGAGTTTCATTTGTGTGCTGTTGAGTTTCACAATATAATCTGGCTGCTTGGATCACTAACTTCAGTTGAGCATATAGAATTACCATATGTGGTTAAAATTAAATAAATTTAGTATTTAATTTCAACAAATTCAACAAATTCAGAGAAAATGTTATTCCTACCAACTACCAAAATCTAAGTATGCTATACTTTTATGGGTGAAGCAAAAATTGTCACTTTCAGCAGAAAGAATAGTTTCCATAAGTCAGAGTGGCCCCACCCCATTTTAATCCCCTTCAAGGCACTGGAGCACTGGGAAACATCTTTGAGGGGTTCCCCAACCTATTTCTTTGGAGGAATAATATGACGTCATTTTGATATCAGAATTATGGGATGTCATTTGACAGACATGTGTTTCACAGGATTCGGGTGGACAACGGTGTTCTACTCATTTTTTGACGTATCTAGAGAACACACTTTGCTGTCCGACAGAATCGCTTGGCTGTCAAGTCCAACCGCGTGGTCTGCGAGCGGCTTCCTTCACGCTTCCCAAACAAACATGGCGGACTCCATAAGCCGTTGTCACGTGACCAACCGCGTGGAGAATTTATCTGAAAATCTCCCCAAATATTGATAGTGCGAATACAAAACCAAAATGTTGCGCACAATTTCGATTGCTGCATGCGTCAAATAGGTTATTTGACGCATGCATTGGCTAGAAACCCCATTTTTATGATATGTGAGTTACCCGCCAAACACAAAATGGCGGCCAATGGGAGAGCTCAATTTCTGAAGAGAAAGGAAACCTACCGTTTCTTCCTCTTTCTCCATGCCAGTCGGCATTTGCGGTACTGCACGATTTATGGCTGCAAAATCGGGTAAATCTGGTATCTCATCTGCCTTGTATACGGCCATAGGCCGTGAGGCGTCCAGCGCCCGAGCCCGGAACGATAGCTTGCTCATCTTGATGACCCCGAATATGCTAATGAGCTCGCCCAAAATCAGCTCAAAGAAAACAGGATAATGAGTCCATATATGTGGTATATAAATAGGCTATATGATAGCTAAGTGAATCTTCCAGGTAGATACATTGTCACTGGTTGTCCAGAAATCTTTACTGAATCGCAGTTCTGGACGAAAATTCCAAATTTTCGTTAGGTTTTTGTCCATCCATCATGGCGGACACAGAAATCCATTTCATCCTACCCAGGGTTCAGCGCGCCAATGTGCGCGCGCATGTGTTTTCATTGACCGCGAGGTGCACAGCCAAGCCATTTATCACCAAAATTCTTGAAATTTATCTCAAACGAGGACTAGACACGCCAATACTTGTTTCGGAAGGAAATATAAGGCGCCTGTTCAAACGAAGGTAATATTATTTGGTCGATCTTCAGTTATCTGAAGCTGTATGCACCACAAATGAACCAAGCAAAGTGAAAAGTGACAGCTGTCAAACCACCACCACACAACAACAAAAGCACGTGGTAAAGCTATTTGACAACGCGATTTGCTCTCCATACAACAATACTCGACTGAATACCGCAGTATTGTTAAAATAAGGATAGTAACAATTAATTGAATTTCTGGGTGAGATATGTGTCCTACTTTGCAGAAGAACTTTAGTGGAGAGATAATTATAGTTCTCTTTCAGATCAGGTTCTTAGTGAACCGGGAAGTGAACTGATGAGTTTCGGATAAAGGCTTTGTTCTCACAGCTTTGTCTGAATCAGTGAATAGGTCTCGGTGTTTAATTTGTGTGAATTATATGAATTTATGAAGAAATTATATGAATTGAAATCTTGAAATTATTGAGCATGAACATGCACATTTACACGGAATGAAAAAATAAATAAAAGAAAAATATATGTAATTTAAAAATCCTTGAAAATTCTCATGATGGTAAATGAATGCTCAACTACAATTTATTCTAGAGACTATGGTCTGTCTCTCCCCTCCTGAAAGGAAAAAAACTGAAAAGGATACTCACTGATCAGTGACCATTTTCCACCTATGTAGCCAGTGACTGGTGGTTGTGGCTACAACGGGTCTCCCCAGCTTAGCCACTGAAGTAATTGATAGATTAAAACTGGTCAGACATGAGTTTCTATGGCATTTGTTATTTGATAGATATAAATTTGTAGATGCAGTTGTGATGTAAGTGACTCATGTCAAGGTAGATTTTTACATGCAAATAAAGGGAACCCAATTGCTATTGGTTACTTCTAAGAATAATGTTTTGATTTTATATCTCGGATATAACTGATCCAATTTTTCATACATACCATGTGTTTATTATTTTCCAGCTCGCTATTCATCAAGATCCAGTATGAGTTTAAAATTTGTGATAATACCCGGCAATGGGGCTGGTGATGTGGAACATTCCAATTGGTATGCCTGGGTGCGAGATGAAGTCAACAAGCTTGATGGTGCAACAGCCATATTACAAAACATGCCAGATTCTATTCTGGCAAGGGAAAAATACTGGATCCCATTCATGAAAGAAGATTTATGTTGTGATGAAAATACAGTAATAATAGGACACAGTTCAGGAGCTGCAGCAGCTCTGAGGTATGCTGAGAGGAACAAAGTTCACGGGATCATTTTGGTCTCAGCTTATGTCAGTGACTTAGGAGATGACACAGAGAAAAAATCAGGATATTTCAACAGGCCATGGAAATGGGATAAAATTGCAGAGAACACAAAGAAAGTGATTCAGTTTGGGTCGACAGATGACCCTTTTATACCATGGGAGGAGATGCAGGAAGTGGCAGACAAGGTGAAGTCAGACCTGCACAAGTTGGATGACAAGGGACACTTCATGACATGTGACTTTCCTGAATTAGTGGATTCAGTTAAAGAATATATTAAAGATCAAAGTTAAACTTCTTCGCAATGAGCAAATTGATCAGATGTCACTATCAATCAAGAATAAATATTTTGCTCCCAAATGCATTAGCTTACTATTGATAATATACCTCTACTAATAATCACAAGTGTGAAAAAATAAAGTATTTATGTAAGATATTAGAAGTCAAGAATTATTTTGGAAAATTAATTTCAAGATTTGTCCAGAATAGTGATTGATATGGATATGGATGTAGCTTCATTATGATTCAGCATTGGCTTATGCATAGTCAAGAAAAGATCAAGCTTGTATGCAGGCTTATTGATGCTGTGTAATTGTAATTATGGATGTCCATTTGTGTATCAATATGACCATAGTACCAGCCCAAATGGCTTATTAAAGAAACAATATTGTCATATTTAAAAATTGATTCAATGTATTATCTGTTAGGTAAACAATGTTTCATTTTTATTTAGAATCATGAAATATCATTGATTTCACTATTTACACTAACCAGGAAAGGCAATTGGTATGTAGGGCTGGATGCTATTACAGACACCTGCACTTTTAACATGAATATATCAATTTGGTCATTGATCAGTAATTATTATCCAATTACATGTATTAAATGTTGCCATGTGAGGCATGTTGCCTGTTCATCCAGTCACATTTATTTATCTGATGGAGTCCACTGTGATGGTGGGAGCCCAACAGCTGCAAAGCATGTAACCATAGATATTAATGATGATTCTCTTTTTATTCAGCAGCCAAATAGTGAGACTGCTTTTTACATATCAATTATGCATTTTATCATTTACTTTAAACACTGCCATCTGGGTATATGCAAAGCTATATGTTTTTCTGTTATAATTTTTTTTAATTCTCAATTTATTCTATAGATTCGGTTCAAATAGTTTGCAGTACAATTCTCTCAGTATCTTGGTTGCAATTTACAAGAGTCACAGTTAAATATGATAAAAGTTATACTTGAGAAAGTGATGCCAAGCTGTTTTTATTTTCACAAATGTGTTCAATAATGCAGAGTAAAAAAAAATTGAAAAAAAATGAAAGAACTGTGGCTGCAATTGAATCTTTGACATCTAATGTAGTGCAGTCTTTAGAAATATATCCAGTTTAATAATCTTGATCGACTCACAAGAATTTAAGGTTCTTTCTAATGAATTTAACAAATATATCTTCATCAATCTGTAAATCTACTGAGTGGATTTCTTTGATATTCATAGGTACGCTATTGTATTATCAGGTTATGAAGTCTATCTTTTTTCATGATTGAGGTTTTAAACAAAATCATTGAATTATTTTGCACATGCATGTACACCTGGAACATATCTGTACCTCATTCTACTAAAATAAATATAGCCTCAGTGTGAGAGGTTTTGAATAAAACAATTTGTGGGCAATGAGGTTTGTCCAAACAATAGGTACATTATTCTTACCACATTGAGTATCCTACATCTTCCTGGTAAATACTTAATATGATCATTTATTATGTAATTTGCAGGCATTTATAGGTAATGTTCACAAACAATACAAAAAGCAATGGTCAACACAGCTCTGAGGCTATTTATTTTTAACTGGAAAAAATCAAAAGCAGAAGTGGTGAATGAACCAGACATACATTATATGATATACTCCAAGGCCATAGGCTTAAATGAGAGAGGGCATTTATGCAAAATACAAACATTGAATTGAGCAATATTAATCCTTTGTATTTTGTTACATATATCTTTATTTACAGTATATGTTATCCTGTTTGTTGTATTCTTGTTTGTATGTGTTAGTGACTTTGATTGCCAGTGATGTGTTTAATATTATAACATTTAGAACAAAGATATTCAATGTCGTGATTTAAAATTTAAGTGGTCATGATTAATTTTTATATTATTGTTTCCATTTCCTTTTTGTTTATTTGGCATCTGAATCAAACCTGGCCTTTTAAATTGTAAAGATATGTGATCTCAGCTTAATTCTTGCCAGCCAAATGATCTTATAGTAGGGTGTAAATAATGGAAATATCCAAAGTATCCAATGCATATGGTGATTAGTGTTTCTCTTCAAGTGCAATGACATTATGATCAATGTTGGTTGTCTTCCTAACTTGCTCATTATGTTTTCAGACAAACAAAATAATGACCCTGTTTCTGATAACGTTTGCCTTAGAAAAATAGGACAGGGGGTAGAATTTTATTTTTATCTTATCTTTTTATATTTTTGTTAAAGTAGTGAACTATATTGAGAATAGTGGCATGGGTCTAGTGGCATGGGTCTGACCCATGCCACAAAGATAGTGGCATGGGTCAGAACTGCAACAGTCAATCGCCGGAGGTCGAGTTCATTTACTAGGGAAACTTCAATATGATGGGCAGTGCGCCGTGTTTCTAGAAACAGTGGATTTCAAGTCTATTTTGCCGATGTCTTTGGGTATAATAATAATAATTGGAATATGATACCTTTTATGAGATGGATGAATTGAATGCCAAAATTATACAAAATGCTTGGTATATGGAAAGCTTAATTTTGCATGCTTTTTGACATTGTATGAATAATACAGCTGGGTTAAATACATTGTAAAAAGGTCTTTTATTGTGATAACATATTCCTATGTAGAAATTGCCTTAAAATGCTTCATACAGACAATATGCATGAGCAGATTGAAACACCAGATATTAGATATAAATATATGATTTGTTGATGATTATTCAACCATTATTCTTATAAACAAGCATTGCTGGTAATGTGGGTTACCTGTGTTGCTTCACAAAATGTGTTGCCTAATGTTGATATTTATGCCTATGAATGTCAAACTCTACCAGAGTGATGTGGTGAACCAACCAACAGTAGTGTGTTCTTGTATTTATTTTGAATATTATACAAACCACAATTCTTATTTGCCTTTTTTTAAAATGCCAAATGACAATGTTGTGGAGAATATGAAAAAATATTGTTGATGGCAGTTTTAGATTAACAAATAGGTATGAAACATACTTATTTAAATGAGATTTTAATCATGTGCTGATGCAATGGCCTTTATGATATTAACCTTAATATTATATGTTGTGATGATGTGCACACCTATTTGTGGAGACTTGAAATCTTAAAACATTCCTTTGTTTTTTGTTGTTATTTATGTTCACCATGAGAACATGAGATGTGATTGTTAGATAATGAGTTGAGTTTAAAGTATAGAGGTAAATCATGTGTTTTAGTAAAAAGTAAATCTCCCAGGTTAAGTTTTAGGCTTTTGATTAATTTCTCATTCATCTCCGTGACCGATATGCTACTCCATGTCATGTATTGCTTTTATTCTCTCATTGGATTTTTCAATAATGCACTTATCTTAAACCATCCTCAATAGTATGTGATATACCTCTTTGAGACATTTGCATGATGTTTCTACTTTTAGACTGAACAGAACATTAAAAAAGTCAGGATGTTAAAAGTTATGTATTTTATTTAATTGGCTGAGGTGGAGATTCACACAGTAAAATTTAGATTCAGTATAAGGGATTTGATGGAAACTTCAGTGACAGGATTAAAAGAAAATGAAAAGGTTTGCTGGTCATGATAACATTTACACTCGTTGCAGCATTACTTAAATAAAATATAGAATGTGATATGATGTGAACTGGAATGAATGCAGTTAATTGTTTGTGAAATATATGTTATTGTTTTGGGTATATGTATATTTAATAAAATGCAAAATGAAGTATTGTAGCAATGTGAAATAAAATAAATGAAAACTAATCAGGGAACCATTTCTTTATTCTTATATGAGTATTAGATATCTTTATCTTTGTTTTATTGGCACCTACATAGATATATATATTTCCAAATTGTTTATCCCCAAGTGAATGTTATAATAACCTTGGAATCTAATTTATAATTAGAAAAATTGTATAATGACATCTACCTGTTGGTTTATATTTTGCACTTGAAAGATTAAGGCAAAATATAGATGATAGTGGAAATTTACTTGAGACTGAAAGGTGAAATAATAGTAATAATAGTATCTGTGTTTGGAACAAATTTCTTGTTGAGCTCAGTGGTTAATTTCTCATGCCCTGAATGCCTGATGCAATATCACGTTAGAATGTTAGGTACTTTTTATCCCACTTTAAAGCTAATATATACTGATTGCTGATATCCATGTTTGTTTTCCCCCATTGAAAAATACACAACAGGACTGTACAACTCTACCAGAACTTGAACTGCACAACTCGTCTAATTATTGCTGGAGATTGGAAGGGGGCTTTTACAAATGTAAGAAACAAATTTCTAACTGATGATGAGTGATCATTTAAAATTCTGGCATGTTTATCTCTTGCAGAAATTTCAGGAATTTGTTTAAGATATTTTTGAGAGTTTAAAATTGTGATGAATAAATCATTTTGCATTCTTTAATCAAACTGCATATTGTGGTGATCTGTGAGAGAGGGTGGTTTATTCAGCCATATAAGATAAATTTGAGTAAGCTTCAATCCCTTCCCTCAATCCCTCAAGGATGATTATCGCCAAAAGATAAATGTCTTGCCCCAATATGTGCAAGGGAGCTTTAGCAAACAGTTTAAAAGACTGGGCTCTGTCTCAATCCTCCAAGTACAAGCAGAAATAATCGTGATTTACATTGGTATGAGATTAGGAGAGTGGATTTCATCAAGTGTTGCACAAGTAACTACAAGGTTTCTACATTAGTGCATGTCCATATGAAGAATATTCACCCAATAAAGCATAGCTTGTATCGTTTGAAATATGGCAGCATATTGTTTCAGGGGAAGCCCATTAATTTTTCAGGGAGGGTTGAGTGGAAAAAAACATCAGTGTGAGACCACTTGGTGGGTAAAAATGTTGGCAGTGCCAACCTCGAGAAAAAAAATGAGACTTTTATCTGAAGAAAATAATTGTTTGGAGGGTAGAATTTGGAGTCAATTTTAAAGGGTTAAAGACAACAATGAAAACATTTAAATAATAATAATAATAATAATAATAATAATAATAATAATAATAATAATAATAATAATAATAATAATAATAATAATAATAATAAAAGGCCAGTTATTAAGGCATTTACAACAAATACAATTTACAACATACGTTTTAAGCCAGCATACAATCCATTCCAAATATTTAAAAAAATTATTTTTCCAAGACAAAAAAGTAGATGTCTGAAACATGTGAATTGGACAGTTTTAAGGCCAAATCTTTATGGTAACAAGCCTGAGAAAATATCCTGCCAACTTCACAGACGTTAAGAATCTAAAACAGTTTAAAATAGTTTCTTGTTTTCACAAGGAATATGAAAAAACCAAGGTTATTCATAATTATACACAGGTGTCCAATCTGAACCCAATCTCATGTCAAGTGGTTGCTTTCCTCTGAATCTGACCAACTGTTTAGACACTAATAACATGTCCATATATATGATTGGACTGCATAGTCTATCAACGGTTTGAATGGAGTGCCATCTGTTGGATAAATAAAGAGACCCAGTAACTCCTGATATCCTTTACAAAACAATTCATATCTTATCGATTTAAATAAGAACATTTTCATTGATGTATTGAAACATCCTTAATTCTGCATATTTAACTACTTAATTTGAAGATTCATCTAAATTACGAAAAACGATAATTAAATATAATTCAACTTTACTATGAATGATATCGTTTACTCTAGCTGGTTGAGTATCCGATGTTTTTATTCTTGTTCTGTAGCGAAACAATAGGTGGCTAATTGATGCATCATCGGAGTTCGTGAAGTTTGTTTTTCTCAAACTTTCTAAAATGATCTGATTACAATTGATTTCCCAATGATAAATACACACAAAACGATTGCATTTAGATGCGAAATTATTTAGCAACAACTTACAAATATAAAAGTGAGTATGTGAACTTTTGCTCGAATCAAGATGGACTGCACCGATTTTATGTCACTCAGTCACAGCAAACCTATCTGAGTTGTAAGTTGTTACACTAACAGTGCAGCAGTACTTCAGTATATATATAAATATGAATTGTCAATAATTTGACAATTTACAATTTGGAAAAAACTATTACTATTGCTGTAAGGGTAATTAATCCATATCAATTTCATGATAACGCTGTTTATAGTAAATGTGTTTCAATTTCACTTTACAGGCAATGGTACATCATCCAAAGTTGATGATCTACTATTGACATAAGTAGTTTGTACTCAATTTTGATATTTCTCAGGAAATTTCTGAGTGAAAAAATCCTAAATACTGTATATATTTCAATTTTACTTATGCTAATGTTTGTATGAAATAGGAGAAAATGACGGGGCGTGTGATGATTGTAACTGGAGGGAACTCTGGGATTGGCTATGAGGTAGCGCGGTATCTGTGTGAGGGGGGAAATGATGTGGTCATTGCAAGCAGAGACAAGGAGAAGGGAGCAGAAGCTGTCTACAGGATCAAAAGAGATCTTCCTAATTCACTAGTTCAAACTATGGAAGTAAGTCACTTGATTGGATGAAATATCCCTAGATAAATCACATCTTTTGGAAAATTTAATTTGATCAGGGTTTATTTAAACTTTTTTGGGGGACTTGGTTAACCACTAAAATCTAAATGATAACCTTACTTCCTCTAAAATCATTTTTTATATTTAATTTTTATCCCTTTTAACTTTCTGTTTGCTTATATGGCCATGTTGTCATGATATTTCTTTGTAGATTTTAAATTATATTTTATTGACATGTAAAAAGAAATCTTTAATATCATATTTTGGTTACAATTAGACTAGTGCAATGAAATTTCAAATGAGAATCTGCATGTTAAATGCAAACAGCTTGAAAGTGACATTTTATGGCCAAAGACATTTAAAATTTTACTGAAAATTTTATTGATGAAAATCTTATATATATCTCATATGTCCATATCATATTTCAGCTTGATCTAGCTTCCCAATCATCTATAAGAGAGTTTGTGAAGGAATTCACAAAGAAGAAAAGAAAATTAAATGTACTGATCAACAATGCTGGGATGGCACTAAACTTTAAAGATCTGACAAGGCGTGCAAACACGGATGGCTGTGAGCTCACAATGGCAACAAATCACCTTGGTAAATTACTCTATAATCTATAATATACATTATTTTGATCTCATTATATGAAAAAGAATATATGTATAAAGTATTAAATTTTATGATACATTGGGTATTTTTTGCAGGACCATTTTTATTGACAAATTTACTTCTGGACTACCTGATTCAAACAGGGAACATCATGGGCGACAGCCGCATAATTAATGTGACCTGTGCCATACATGACCATGAGAACAACTGGAGTTCAAGGGGTAAGCTGAATACTGCTAATAGTTGTAAGGGACTGTCATTTTATGATTTTATAAAGACATATTTCAAAGGGAATCCAAGATTAGACAAAACCTGACCCTGTTACACAAGGTTCTTTCAAACAGGCTTTTGATTTATCTTTCAACTTGGGACATGATACTTTACACAAGCATGGTATCATTTATAACACTAGTCATTCCTGTTGTAGGTTGTGACTATCTGGCTGCAGACAACTTGCAACTTCAGAAAGAAGGAACTTACAGTGGTGTTCAGGCATACAAGAACTCCAAGCTGTGTAATATTTTCATGGCTTATTACCTTGCCGACAAACTCTCGGGAACAGATGTCACATGTAATGCTATTGATCCAGGTAAATGCATTAGTGATCTAAATTTCTCATTAATTTCAGAAAAAATAATGAATATTAGAGTAAAGTTTTCAAGCATCAAAAAGAAGTAATCAAACTTTTCTTTTTCTGTAATATAAGATAAACTAATATAAGCTAAATTGACAGGATCAGTGCAAAACACAGGACTGATGCGCCATGCCAACAAAGTGCAGCAGACTTTTTCTATGTGTTGTATACACAATGTCATGCGTCCCATCACACATAACTCCAAGACAGCCAAAGAGGCAGCTCAGCAGATTGTAGATCTGGCCATCAGCGACAAATTTGAAGGTATTTTACTCCTTGTAGAACCTTACTATTAAAATCTATCAGAAGCAAAATTCTGTAAATGGTCAAGGGTATTGAGTGCTTTGTATGATATTTTATTTTCTTGGATTTTTGTGTTTTACTTATAATGTTTGTTCCATAATTATTATTTCTTGCAAACATTAAATGTCTGCTTTTTAGCTATGCTGACATAAGCAGTGAAGACCAATGTTGTATTTTCACCGGACCACTTCTAACTATTTAACATTTGGCTCAGATTTTTCTTCATTTTGTTATGATTTTCTCAAAAGATGATTTGATATTATCAGATTTAAATAGAGATTGGAAAGAGCAAGTCTGCCATCAGGTGTCAGTGCGGTGCACCATCCAACTCTCACTTGGTCTTGCACAATCGTTTTTGCACAAATTACAATATAGTTCTCCATCTAAATGCTGTAAAACAGTACCTTTATAATCTACTGCATCCACTTAATGTCAACATTATGATCCAAATAACATATCATGGTCCATTTGTACAAAAAAAAGTGAAAATTCCCTTGACAAAGTGGACAAATGGCCACATGTGGGAAAAGGAAGTGGTGACGGTGGCGCCGCCAAGAGATCGGTTCACCTGCGCGATAATGCAAAACTTCGGCTTTTCCATTCTCTGTTTTAAATGTCTTTGATATTATTGAGTTGTCAAGAAGGCTGCCATTTTGAATAACATTATAAGTATTAGCCAATGAGAATCGAGATGCATTTTGATTGGTCAATTTTATCATCAGCTCAAATCTGCTCAGGGAAAGGACTTAAATGATCATTTATGAAACAATTTCCAGGAAATGTTCACAAACATTACAAACATTACAAACATTGTCAGCATCGCTCTGAGGCCATTACACTTCAATAATGATATGTTGCTTTCTCCCATTAAAACATTTTATTTCTTAATGATGGATTCAATAGTCCAGTTCCTTGTATTAACTCATCCAAAGTACAAGTTTTTCTTCATGAGATTTGAAACATATAAGCATCTGGTGAAGACCCCAGATGAACTCGATGGACAGTGACTTTCACTTACTTTTCAAGGTCACAGGCCCATCATCTTAATAATTCTGAGTAAATGATGACAGCTTCATAATACTTGACACACACAAGCTATCCAAGGGAGTAGATGTGCACTATTATGTTTTTTTTACCCCTGTATCAATTTACCTTGGTGCAGTGATGTTTGTTCACAAATATTGTGCGGAGCGAATGTTGTACAGTAAGTTACCAGGACTCAGGGTTAATGCATCTCTGATGCCTATATTTGCATATTACCGACTAATAAGGGCATTTATAAAAAGAAAAAATGAACAAACACAATATAATATTTTGATTTTCAGGCAAAAATGGCAAGTTTTTCCGAGATGGTGTAGAGGACAGATCATCAGTAGAATCTTATGACAAAGACACACAAAAACAGGTGTGGAAAGTCAGCGCCAATCTGGTCAACATCAACAAGTTTGCTGATGAAGGATTTGATGATATCAGTCTCAATTAATGGTCAGTAAATATTCTGGCAAAGCAGTTTTGTCAACATCGCCAATAATGACAAATTTAATGCATTTATTGACATATTAGATGAACCATGTCTTTTTATGGAAACTTTGCATATTGAATGGATTTTAGATCAAAATTATTTGCAGATTATTTTAAACAGTTGGAATCAAACCAAATTGGTAGAATTTGGAAATATGGAAAACATTTTATTTAAAAATACTCATTTTCTAAAATATGTTAATCAGAGGTATGTGGAAAGTACTAATCTTCAGCAAACGAAGTTTACACTACATAAGCTATCATCAGAGACTTATAAATTAAACATGAGCTATTTCTGCAGCAGTAACTTGGGATTTGATATTAAGTGTTAAAAAATACTGATATGAGAAAAAGATAATTTTCTTTATTTCTGTCTTCTTGGAAGTCACATTTTTGGCTGTTATCACATATGAAAACAATAAAAAAAATATTAAAAAGAAACAAACAACTCAAAGCATGCCAGGCTTCCAAACAGGATTTGATGTCCAGTGACCTATGTCAACTATTCAAGGTCACAGGGCCCAGATTAAATGAATCCTACGAAAAAAAAATCCTCATGCTCAGCACAAAGTTTGATCTATGGCAGCATTTTAGGAGGGCTTAGTCTAGGTTCTAAGATGGGTGACCTTTTATATGACATGATATTTTCATGCAGGTCATTGTCCTTGGAAATGGGCTAAAGTGAAAATAAGAATTCTTTATTTGCAAATAAAATTTGAAATTTGGATGTGTTTTTGAAATCACTTTATGAGTTCATTCACAAGGTACATAAAGGAACCCATAGACTTTCAGTTTTGTTGTTTGAGTCAGTTAGATAAACAACAAAAATGATCAAAAACTGCATTGTCCTAAAATCTTCTGATTATTTTATTTTCAGTTGATATTATCAAATGTTTGCAAATAAATACATGTGTTTTATATATATATATATATGATATTAAGTTTAGAATATTACTATTGTTAATCTGATTATATAATACTTCAGCTTATACAAAATATTTGTATAAATTGTATTTACACATTTTATACAGCAGTTTGGGAAGTAAAACACATTTATATTAGGTTTTATATAGTCTCATATTTTAACATGATATTGCAATGTCAAGATGAGAAAAGGTTCTTGAACTTCTGTCCAATTTTGATATTTTAAATTTCCAAGCACAATTGCTTTGTGGTCAGGTCCAGAAATACCAGATCATTGACAGAGCTGCATTAGGATTTAATTGACATGATAACTCTCAAGTTCTGATTGCAGTTGTTTGCAGTGAAGTCTTTGTGGCGATTAAGACAAAAAAATTAATATTTACCTGTTTGGTACCCAGAATGTTATATGTTTGATTAAGGGTGGCCTTTAGAAGTGATGATTGTGTTACAGTTATATATCTGTGGTTTAAAAAAGAAAGCTAGCTTTAATAATTGTTGTGGTGGATTCAACTTAATAGATGTAGATGTTCAATGTTTGGGCAATTAAATGAGCTTTCCCCTCTGCATTATGACCTTCACTTTAAGTTGCGGCCACTGAGGGTTTCTGCTTCATAAATGTGATTGTTTGACAAGGAAACATGGCCAGCTTATATTCTATAATAACAAAAGAAAAGATGTTCATAACATTCTTCCTTGAAGTGATGAAATAATATAGACAATTTTCCATGCAGTTAAAACTGTGTATAACCATTTTGCCTGGTTTAATATGGTGGACAATGTTGTGTTCAAAATGTGAGATATACTACATAAACAAATGTGTCCATGTGATTGCTTTAATGAAACATGAAATGTTAACCATAGTAGTATAAAAATAATTCAATATATATATATATATATATATATATATATATATATATATATATATATATATATATATATATATATATATATATATATATATATATATATATATATATATATTGTTAGGTTGTATGTATTTATAATATGTATTATTCATAGTTTAAATGAGTTAATTTGTCTATTAATGACTGGACAGGAATTATGCTTTGATTCCTTTTATTTACTGTTGTGGTCGAAAAGGTCTGGCCAGAACAATGTCTTGTTTTTTGTTGCAGAGTTGATATGTAGAACAGACCACATAAGGGACAACAAGCATTACCTACATTGCTTACCATTTGCTAATAAATTATTCTAATTAGTGTGCCCTGAATTTTCTTTAAACACATCAACCAGGTGATTTTTTTTTCATAACCAAAAATAAGACATTTTTCCTGTCAGTGCACCTATTATATGTAATTTTATGCTGATTGAAATGATATGTTAGTTTACTTTCATTTATATTTTTACAAAATATACAACATACATTAAAACGAGGTAATTAAAGTCATTAGGGAAATATATGTTTTTAAAGGGCCACTGAAATGTTTGGATACAGAAAAAAAGTCATATATGTTTGTTATGGAATGTAGTTTTAAGGTATAGTTGTTACCAGGAATGATAGGAAAATTTACCATTTTTTTGTTTCTAAGAATCATAATCGAAATTATGTTTTATATATATGTATGATGTGCAGTATGGATATGTTTTTATGGTTTTTATGGTTAAGTCTTTGTCACGCTGGAATGTTTTAATAATTTTACTAAGTCAATTAAATAGAATTGCACAATACTTTTAATCATCCAAAAATGAGCAAATTCATTCCAGAAGAAAACAATGGTAAAACAGGTCTTGGTGCTAAGCATATCTGACATGTAAAATGATTTCAACATGACCTAACCTATGCAGAATTTTTGACATTTTAATTTCTGTTAAAGTAATTGAATATACTAAATATATTTTTGTATGATAAATAGTAAATGCTCACAGAATTAGCATTCCCTTGTCAGGAATGCAGACATTTGTAATCAGTTGCAAATATGTGGGTATAATAAATGTGCATAGAACTGTGATTTGCTTTAAATACTTGAAAATATTTTGTCAAGTTCTGCTTGGCTGCTTTCAATTTGTACACTTGAAATTCTGAAATAAATATATGTACTGCTTACTATCTAAGCTCGAATATGCTAAATAAGTCAAATTCTGTATTAATGTATTCCAGTTAGATAAGTATCAAAGGTTATTGTGGAAATAAATCTTATAAAATAATTTTGTTCATTTTGTAGTTGACTTATATTTACCATAGTGCTGTTATTTTATCTCAAATAATCATCATCCAATCCCAAGCATACTAATATGTATTGTACCGTTTTTTAGAATCCCTAAAATGTAATTATGAACTGTTCTGTTCTTCCACAATATATTCTAAACTTGGAGAGATATTAATTTACATCTACCTAATTTGGCTTGGCCAATTAGTATTGTGCAGTTTATTTTGCACAAGACAAACATCACAATTTATGGAAATTACTTTGAAACAGGGTATAAAATGTCATAAATCTTGTATTAAAGTATAAATAATAATATCAAGACTAATGGTGATTTTTATGTGACAAACTACCTAGGAAGAAAAATATATAATTCCTATATGTGCAGTGATGACTTGTATGCCAAATAAATCGAAAAGTATATAAAGAAAGATGAAGGTTAACACCTAGGTTATTTCAAAAGATGAGGCAATTCCTGTAATCTGTTATAACATTCAACTGGATGCATTCCTTAAAAATGTAAGATACAACTTGGATACAGAAAAATATAAATATTGAAAATGATAAGTCACCAATCTTTATTGAAACATTCAATTTATAAGTTCGTTTTTATCTCCTCCTGAGATTTATAATGTTCTGTCCATTAATTGCAAACTCCATTGAAAGGAATATCTCCACAGGGACCTGAAGAAGGTTATATTTATGTTACCTTAGACCGAAGATTTAAAGGAAAATGTCTTGTTGGAAAAGTATGTCATTGGTTTATCAATTTGTTTGGGGTTTAACATCACTTTCAACATTATTTCAGTCTTTTCATGATGGGGCTTTGCCCAATAAAAAAATGAGATTTTTTTCACTGAGATCTTAGTTCATTTTTTGTTGCACTCGCTTTCTGAATATAATAATGACACCAATTGGCCATGTTATTTCATATGACAAAATGTTTGACTGCGTGCCTATTGGCTGTTGAAATAAAGCTTGTGTTGGGTGTGCAACTATCTTTCCAAGCAGAGCCTGGTATAAGCCCAAGACCTGCTGAGGAGAGCAGATAGGAACTTATTCTTCACACATTTACCTGTCGCTTGTCTCTGATTTGCAACTCACATTGCCCACCAATAATTGGTTTTGCCAATTCAAGACTCGCCAATTCGCTCGATCCTGCTCCTAGCCCAATATAGCTCAATCATATCATTGTGCCTTATATGTTTTATGTATTTTCTCATACGTGCGGGAATGTATCCATGGTTATATTGCATTTATTATTATTATTATTATGTGAAGTGTTTGTTTGCAGTTTTATATTACTAAAGCCTACCGAGATGTTTGTTTTGAAATGAAATCTAATTTCATATCATTAAAGTGTGCATATTATTGATCTGCATCGTATTTAGCTTCGTGACAGTGAAAACAAGTGTTGATTTTAAAAAATCAAGCTCGCGTAAGTTTGCAAAATCCCAAGACAAAATCCAACAAAAATCTTCTTACTCTACCACGCACTCACAAATCAGTTCTCAAACAAAAGCGACATCTGACGGTGTAAGCAGAATTATTTAGCCAAAACATGGCTGCCATGGACCGATAATCGGGGTATGCTCCATAGACTTACAGCTTAATCAGTCAAAACCTCGAACATCTAGCCCTAAAGGCAAAACAAACGCGAGCGAAAAGAAATCCTAAACAGTGCTATGTACCTAATATATGGTTGAGCTCAAAATTTCATTTGCTTGCAAAGGAATATATCCATCAATATAACCCTTATGTTAAACAAGTTTGATACACTACATCGATAATATTTTAGAATCTGGAGTACCAATTGCAGGATGATCATTCAAATATACAAATCTAGTACATGTCAACAGTAACCAAAATCTGCTTAGTTTAATTACTTATTATTTTGATTGTGGGTGTTTGACAGAGAAATATAACTGTGTTCATATTTTAATAAATGTTTATTTCAATAAGTAATACATGCGTTGTTCGACAACTATAATTTGTTAACGACGTGTTTACTTTAAACTAATAGATGCGTTAAGACGTAGCATGGGCGATATTTCATCATACACTAACAGATTTATCATGAAATATTTCTGATTCAGTGCTTGAGACACAATTTTATTGATTATTTTAGAAATCTTGCAACTTTTAGAAATCTTGATTATTTTAGAAATCTTGCAACATATTTATCCTAGTAAGGACAAATTCTACTTACCATTATGTTATGCATCACACGATAATATATAAATATATTACCAAATGTTTTTCAATCGCGAAAAACAAAGAAAATATTTACACAAGTATATCAAAATCTATTCACGGTTTAACATATTTGATCATACAACTGTCCCGCATTAGGGACAAAAAGGCTTGGCTCATTGTAGTAACAAATACTGATTTTATTTGAATCAGTTGATGACACCTATAACTGTCTTTCTGTTATTCTCAAGATTACAAAACAGATTAGTTTTTTTCTGTACGTGCATTTACTCTCATTATAATAATGTATTCCCTTCACAGCATAGGGAATGGAAGGTATATCAGCTGTCACGTCCACAAACCTATATCCCAGCATACTTTGTACATGGTACTGTCATGCGCAAAGTAGGAATTTTGCACAATGTAGGAATAATTCCTACATTGTGCAAGACCAAGTAGGAATTCCTACATTGTGCAAATAAGTAGGAATATCCGAGTCATGAATCCAAATGTCAGGAACCTGGATGAGGAGGTCTAGCCTGTATGAACATTGTACTTAATGAATATAGGACTGTTATAATAATAATCATGATAATGATATGAGCATGCACTGATGTTAGTTGTGTGCATAAAAACATGATTTTATCTGTGCAGGAAGTTGCAAATATGAACATTTCTGATTGGCAGTTAGGAAGATATCTGGGTGTGAGCCTGTAAGTGTATTATTATGGTACTATTCCAAAATAATTTTTTGTACATTTTTGTCAAAATAAAGTGACAATCAACATTTCAATTTCTAAAGATGTCACATTTCCATTACAAATTACAAGTCAATCAATATTTGTAGCCAATGTTCATATCCTTTAATGCCAATAATGTCCAATTAGGCCAGATGAAGTGTCTGTTATTTTTTTAACATACAAAATTTAATATAAAACTGATAAACATTGTTATTATATTGGTGGCATCCAGTCATCTCAGTTATTGATATATCTTAAAATTCCTACTTATTTGCACAAAGTAGGAATTCCTACTTTGGGCAGTTGTGTAATGTAGGAATTCCTACTGGGCCACAATTCCTACTGGGTGCAAGTGACACTGACACCTGGTGGAGTGCGAATCCTGATAGTCATCGTCATAGAAATGAAACGATTTTAAAGTTCAGACCATAAGATAATTTTAACACAAGTTACATGATGTATGTCTTCTATCATGTTGGCATATCAAGTGTTAACAAACAAACATAATGCAAATCTGACAAAACCATTTTCACATATACAATAAATTATTTGTTGAACTTTAAATACAATAACATATCATGTTTGATACAAATAAACCTTTATTTTGGGGTTATACATGTATTGGAGTTGTAAACCTATTTTCAGTTGGAAACTGTGAGACAACAATTGGCACAATCGATCAATATAGGCGTTCATACTGAGAGCTGAAGGTGTTATACAAACCTAATATATTAACTGACCAACATTCTTTCTTTGCAAGAAAAAAATCATTTGTCATAGTTTTAATACCCTCCAAAACAGGACTTCTCTATCATATCAGAGACATTTAAAACATGTTTGAATTTCTCTGATCATATCAATCCCTGACACCAATGATAAAAAGGTGCGCACAGGATCGACCGCAAGTCATGAATTTTCATATAAGTCTGACTGTGAACTTATTGGTGTAAGAATAAATGACTATTCATAAAGTTTCTCCATGAAGTTGAATTATTTTCGATGGGAAATGAGAAAAAGTTTGTGATTATGTGGTAGAATTCCATATGGAAAGGGTAAGATTTGAAAGGAATAGATGATGCAGAACACCGAAAAAATTATCCATACTTTTAGGACATGAATGTGAATTTAACAACTTCATGCATAGATTACAAATCTTCATTTCAGCTTCAACCCTTTATTTTTATGTGATATGAAAGAATTGCCCGTCTTAGCCTTTCACAGTCCTATAGTTATGCATTATCAATGATTTATGCTTGGTCATGCTTTCTGAGTCAGATATCAACAAAATTTCAGAGATCGTGATTTGTTATGATTTATCCGTTTAAAAAATTTACGTTCACATGATAAGATGTATCTCTAGTTTTGATCACGGTATGATGTGGTGATGCTATCTTTTTTGTTAATTTATCATGCTGACAAGATTTTCAGAAATGAGATTCCATGACTTTGGAGTCTAGGCTGAGGTCATCAACCTGGTCGCGTTTTGAGATGTCCTGTGACAATACCTTTTTGACAAAATTTGCCAAACGGTATTTAGCGAATGTACCAACTTCTTTATCATCGCGTTATATTATAGCTATTCAAAACTTAGAGATCTGTCTTTTTTTTACCATGTAACATCTCCATGTAGTGCTCAATTTAGGCACAATGCATTTGCTGTTGTCTGCACATATACATTTGTGCATATATATATATATATATATATATATATATATATATATATATATATATATATATATATATATATATATATATATATATATATATATTTCACATTCTACATAATACCGTATTCTTGTCAGTGTGTCTATTTAAGGCATATATATTTGTAGATAGATATACCTGTACATAACAGCGAGGTCGTTATTATCTGTAGTTGTAAATGTAACATAACAATCGTTATCTAGCTATGCGTCATCATCTCAATTTCTTGGTGGGAAGATGAAATCTGTTATAATAACAGAGATAAAATAGTTCATTTGTGACCAGCCATACATTAATCAAACATCATCCACTGCAGTCTGAAAGATATGTTTCAAAGGGCAGTCTTCATTATGTCTTCTAAAGTTCTATTTGAGAGCCACATCTACATATGGATGAATATAGTATTGTATTTATCACAATATAAATTACCTTCACTCAATTTGCACGTTGTGGACTGGTCACAAGATAACACGAAGACGATCAATATCACATTGTACTCGGGAAAATTAAATTAATTAATCAATAAATCTCGCTATTCACTAATACCTTTACACCTCCTTTGAGGGGGAAATGTCACATCAGCAAAATCGCACATTTGATGTCGGCTGGAATGTGCAAAATCCAACTATACACTTTATTATAAAGTATTTTGATTACCATATTAAAATCCACTTAGTAACCCAGTCAACGCGTTTGTCTTGGGAATTCCTTTTTAATGATACTAAACACACGTAGAGCGTTAATATTTCAAACCACATTTCAAATATTGGCGACAGAAATCTTTTTCCTACCAGTAAATATTCACCGCTTACCATTTGCCCTACCCATCTGACCTATGCCATAAAATCACTCTTCTCTTGAGCCAAATCAATGGTTTTAATATCTCACATGCATCGCACTAATACCAATGCTCTGTCCTATGAAATGAGGACTTCACACTTGTACTCATCAACAGTCTAGAACTGTTAAATCCCCCATATTTCCTTTCAAAATATTCTTTATATCTAACCAGATCTCGCATTTCACTCCCACGGTAGCCTCAAGGGCTCTCTTTTCTGGTCTTTGATATACATTTGAAGCGGTGTCATTCCACTTGGCCCATCATATAGATCCTCATCGTCTACATCATCATCATAGAAATCATCCTCATCATAGTCATCATCCTGATAGTCATCATCATCATATTCTTCCTCACTGTATTCCTCTTCATCCTCATCATCTTTATCATCATCATCTTGCTCTTCCTCTTCCCCATTATTTGTATCAGCTCCATCACTTTCACTATTTTCATTCTCCGCTGTTTCCCCATCTAATCCATTATCATCTGACTTGCTGATATCGTCCTCCACTGCATTAATTTCTCCATCTGGTTTATCATCAGTTTTTGGAATGTCCTCTTCTTTTTCATTCTCTATGATATTGGTGCCATCCTTTCCTATTGTATTATCGGATAGAGCTCCTTCACTTGATATCGATGTCACTGAGCTGGTAGTGGTTGTATTAAGCATTAAACCCTCTGTGGAATCCTTATCAGGACCCTGCAATACAGAATTATCATTTTACTTAGGTTCCTCGTCCAAATATGATTACTCTGATCTTACTTAAATGGGGGAAATTGCCAGATATATTAAAATACGAGTACATACCTCTATTGCTATCATTATCAGAGTTATTCAATTTCGTCTAGAACCTTTAGTAACCTACCTCATCATTTTCTTTGGTTTCTGTTTTATCTTCCACGGGTGTATCATTTTCTTTTATTGGAGATTTGTTATCATTCTCAGCCAAGGATGCTGCAGCAATATGGTGAAATAAGATGCAGGAGAAGAAGGCCAGCATTAATACTTGCAATGCTAACTTATCCATACTGCTCATGTTAGCTGAAATAAAAAATAATGATATTAATTTTAATGCTAAGGTAAATAGAAATATTATGACAATTTTCAACCTATTTTCAGCCACCTTAGTTTCGCAGTCATAATTAATTTTGGTCCAAATAATATAAGTGAATACAGTATCGTTCCAAATAATATAAGTGAATACAATATCGCTCCAAATAATATAAGTGAATACAATATCGCTCTTCAAATATATAATCCAAATCCAAGCTTTTCCAAATAAGGTGGTTTCTTTCTCTTAAGGAAAAAAAAACACATGAGGAGATGACATAAAAGACTTTAAAAATCTAACTATTTGGATGTTGAAGATATTTTGTAATTTGCTGAAGCTCAAGAACTGTATGTGTCGCGTTGAAATGTAAATAATTATAAACAAAATCAGCATTAATTTCAGTATGAATTCTAGGTATGCATTATTTATGTGGGCAATGGCACAACTTGAAGTATATACACCTAGGCCAAGCAATGAAAGCTTGATGCACAACACCTGGAACGCATTGATATAAAGAACAATTGGTGGTGAGAATTCATCTCTGTAACAATTGAAGAAACAGTCCCCAAGGCTAAAAACACGTGGATTGGCAGGCATGCACTCATGTGACTTTGACAAGCTTTGCCTTTATAAAGCTCCATCTCGAGTGGGGCAATTCATTTCCGTAGCCACACTAAATCCTTTAAGTTGCCTCTCCATCTTGGTTAATTTGCACCTGCTAACATTCTATATCTTTTAGCTAGTCCCAATGCACTCCCAGGATTCTCAGAACTGTCAGCCATATTTGCTTCAAACTCACGAGGGAACAACGCGAGATCTCACTGATTCAGTCAAACTCTCGTGTTTATTTCCGTTATGTGAAGGGTGGAACTGGATTCGTGACCTTGTGAAAAGAGGGCGTGATGAGAAAAGGTCTCATCCAATGAGTAGACCAGTAAATCAGTCAAAATAAGAAAAGGGGGGATATGGAGAGAAGATATTATTTGCTTTATCGTCACGTCACCACCAACGAACAATCTCATTGCAGATTCAACAAACATAAGCTCAGACAAAAAAGCTTGAATCAACGTCATAGCACTCATATAGTGGTAGAGAGATTCTCAGACACAATACGAAAACACATTTGTCTTCACGTAAACCCATCAAAGCGAATTGTGGTGTAATTTCATTGATTTAAAGAAAATGCAAGAGCAAACAAGGTGAATTTTGTGTTTCATAAATGATAAAAAAATAATGATCAAAGCCTCAAACAACAGCTCTCACGTAAATCGATATGATGAAATATTTGAGTTACTCTGGCGAGCCCTTTTCATGTGTGGTGTGTTTTCTCTCAATTCTGAGAGAAATGGATTGGAATGCCATGATGGCTATCGACAATAAATCAATTTGTTTTATGACACTCCAGTGTCACTTCATACGTCACGGCTGATATTTCCCCAACACTTCAGCATAACAGGCAAAAACATCCCATCACAAACGGCCCCAACGGTATATAGAATGTATGAAAGACAGTAAAAGGGAAATTGCATCTTTTTAGTTTCAATCACGAATAAATGCGCAATTTCAGATCAAAGCTGTGATAGTTTTCACAGAGTGCGTCAGTTTATCAATATTGAAAACCAACACCCATGTGGACACCGAAGAGAAGATAACTTCTATTAGAAATAGGGTATTTGCAATAAATTCAGGGTTTTATTTTACATGTTTGTCCTTGTTATTACCAACGAGACTAGAAGAGATCTCTTCTAGTCTCGTTGTTATTACAATACAGATTTTTATTTCGTGTTTTATAGATATTTAGCAATGAAGATCCACAGCAAAATTAACAGTCGACCAAGTGATGAACATTAAACGAAAGTTCACAAAATGATAAGCATTAAAACACAGGCCACCAAGTGATGGACATTAAAAGACAGTCCATCAAGTGATGGACATTAAATGACAGTCCACCAGTTAGTGGGCATTACAAACAGTCCACCAATTAGTGGGCATTAAACACAGTCCACCAAGTGACGGGCATTAAAGCACTGTCTTCCAAGTAATGGGCATGAAGAGTCTTACTCATTGATGGTCTGGGATATATGGAAGCACTGAATGGTGCCTGCATATCATCTCGCTGCGACATGAAACATGACAGTTAGATCTGCAAGTCTCAATGTGACAGATACAAACACAAACCAAATTGAAATACTTTACCCATTGCGTGCTTCTTGTTTAATTGCCTAGCGTTTTAGAAGGCATTTTGTTGCTGTTTGCAACTTTAATTAGTATATGGACATATCATTCCTTTTTGTGATTTTTTTCTTATAAATCAGATACAATGATGAAACCAAGTGAACAACTTTCAGCTTTGATTTGAACAGATTGGCCTTATAATATATGGTCATTCTTAATTTTATATTATTCAGTCAATAGTATAATACAAATTTGATTATTAAAAGACTATTTATGTATCACATATAAATGCCTTATCAACGTGAATAGGCATTTTTCACATAGACATCCACCTCTAGAGACATACATAAGGAATCTACTATTCTACTTTAATTCTTTTCTATTGAAATGTACTTAAAATCGCCCCTATTTATTACAGACACAACAAAGACATACATAAACGTGTGGTAGTTAATTAAAACTCTGTATCTAAAATGTATGTTATTATCCACTGAAAAGGGGTTCTCTTTGGGTGAATGAACTGTTTCACTATTTATGGATTTCCAGTGTCTTAGTAGTCTGTCATATCTGCAGCAGACAGCTGGCCCTTTGGAAGATGAAACCCGGGAAACTGCCAGCCTAAATAATTAGCCATGTAGCCCTGGAGGCCAAGCCAGCATTGACCCATGCCTGAGCTACTCAGCTCTATCCAGTCTCCCCACGTGACCATCTGCAGCCTCCAGATTGTTATTGTTGACTTCAAGGCCTTCTCAAACACTACCTCATACTTTGAACTAAACCAACTACAAGCTACCACATGTCCTAGATACACCTTTCATAAAACCCATTTAGAATTCACTGCATTAAAACTTCACAGATATGTTTTGTGTACATGAAATAAATACAAACTGCAAACTATAAGCCATAATTCACAATGTTAATCGAATTGCTTTGGCTAAATGGCTTCCATGCAAATATGAAAGGCATGCATGTGAAGTAGGCAGAAATATTTCAGGCACGTGAATATGGAGAAGGCATCACTTATGTAAAAGTGGGCAATATGCATCAGCATGCAACAAAGGAATCAATGTATTATTGATTGGCAAATAAATCCTGCATAGAGTGACAGTTCCTATTGTTGGTCAGACTTTTACATTTCATATAACCTATTACTCTATCTTTGAAATTAACTGAAACAACTGTAAGTCGCAGATGTTATTCACGTCCTCATTTAACCCTCCCCAATACCCCTCATTCAGTGACAGACTTCTACGATTCAACACTCAATGTGAAACTAATAAACGTGATTGCTCAGAATTAATATATGGCATATAAAGGACTAAACCTGATTAGGCTAGAATCCCTGTTGAACCATATGCTCAGAAGTAATAAACATTATTAGTCACTCAGGTCTCACACAGGGACTGTACATTAATGCTAATGATAAACACAGCCACGTGACATCAAATTACTACAGCCAGAATGTCCAATGGCTAATTTTGCCAGTTGAAAAGAAAATGGTGGTAGGATAATGGGGATAAAGTAGGTGGGGATAGGAGGAGGGTGGGTGGGATTCATAGAGAGGGGTTAGATGGAATATGTGGGGATACAGTAGATCAGGCATGGAGACAATATATGATGCATGCCAAGACTAGGGAAATAGACGATAATGGATGAGGAATATATGAGACCTTTTCCTACATCTTGTACAGACAAGTAGACAGATGCCTCTCCTTGTGGTATGACAGACTAGCTCAGGCAAGGTAATGAATTGGACTAGAGAAAGGAGTGTCATGAAGGAATTTGTTATCTATGACAACCATCCCCCATATTGTAAGGTATGATGCGATGAAGGCTCTCATACTATTGTTTTACATTAAGCTTGCAAATATTTTAGAAGCGAGTAATTAAATTTTTTTTTGCTCTTTATGTTTTAATATGTAGAATGTGTCATTAAATTCTGAAAAATATGTATTTTGAATTGAATAGTGCATCCTGTACAATGCGTTATAAGAGAAAATGCGACCATGCTTGTGTAGCACATTTAGTCACATGAAGAAACTGATTGCCACTTCAATACGTCTCTCCTCAGCCATCCGCATTTCGTTCATTATATCATCTAATGTGCCTAACTTGTTCTATAGCGTAGCATATCACTCTAAACACTTGATATATGGTGTTTCTCCCCACGTTTTAATAGACCGTAATAAAGTGGGAAACATTGACGGGGCTTACGCAAAGTACCTTATCACCAATATGATCAACGCGTGGGCCACAATTCCACATTCATGATTTTCAATCCCAAATAACCCTAGCCCATCATTTCTGTTCCCGTGTGGATAGTTTGGACAAAATAATGAGCTGCTGTCCCTATTGTCGTCTGCCTCAACCTCGTTTCCAGTTATTGTAGCCTCGCTGTCAAAAACACGGATGCTGTATGACCATTCCACCTCTTACTTTACAGACATAAGCTGATATTGATATCTTGGAATTACAATATTTGATTAATAGAAGGTTATTCCTGAGCATTTCCCCCCCCCCCAGAAAAAATAATTGTGGTAACCATGGCAATATCTTATAATGAGATAACAATGAACCTGATTCAAACACTTAAATCGAATCTATTTAGCTAGACTTTCTTTAAAAACGCCCTTTAACCGGCATCAACAAATAGCTTTCCACAACCAAATTGCATTGTTCTGGAATTGAATTTAATAAACCACTTTCAAATAATACCCGAATTAGAATCAAGAAATTGAATTTTTTAGTGATGTGAAGACTTACATATTAATTTATGTAATGAAATCAAATATAACTCCTATATTTAATAATAGTATTTAAGTCAGATTTGAAACCATTTAAATGCAGAATAAATGCAAATGTCAAGGTCCTAGTTGACATTATAAAAATAGATAAGTGACATCCATTCTTTCACAATTATAATGTTTTATTTTCTTGCATTTTATCCAACCACTATATTCTATCACATTCTTCGGCAGCAATAAATATACTCATTTTCCACAGCTTGTTTTGTCAGTAGCTGGGATATACAATTATAAAACTGATAATAATACCCTGTGTCCCCCATTTTGTTTCCTTTACATCTCCTTGCTTCCTGTTTCTATCTCATTACAGAAATCTTTTTTTAATGCAGATCTGTCTGCTTGGCACTAACCTCTTATTGTCTTTGACACAGTTTGGTACAGCGATTCGAAATAAAAGTTTAGACCTCTCATTATACTTATACGAATGCTCATACTATATTCACATTTTGCCTCCTGAATACCTGGATCAGATATTTCCATAATTTGGAAAACGTTTTATAGATCATTACAAAAAAGACGCATACAATACTTAAAATTCATAATATCCAATATCCAACCTCAGCGACCCATGTCATATCTAAAGTATTACGCATATGCTTGTTGGACGTACATTTTTTTCTGTCTCCATCTCATGTTACTTAGAAAATAAACATACTTGTCAAAGTGGCATCTGTGTACGGAAAACATCAGCTGTTAAGGTGATTCATGGCTTGCTCCAAACAAACATTACTTTCCGGATCATATTATCGTCGAGATGGATTTCCAGCCCTTGCCACTAATAGAAAAGGTCATTCCACGGCGAGAAGCTGCAACTGCCATCAATGCTGCACTCTTTCTCATAAGGGCCTGTGGGAATAACAGTCCGGGTCCCACGAACTCAGTGTCAGTTGTGCTCTGTTACTACTAGTTCCAGTGTCACCAACAAATTCAGCATATTAACTCCCCACATCTACTTTCGTCGTTTCGGATATCAGGACATGACTGTTTCGTTTCCTGAAAAGGTAAATCCTTATTTTCTATCACTCACACCACATGGAGACGCGTAGCCACGTCGAGATATCGCGTAATGAGATTTGTGGTCGCCTCTATCACCCAAATGAAGTTGGACTTGTGTTATCGATTGGTGCCGCTTGTAATTCTTGGTGGTTTGTCTGCCAAGGCAGGCAAGTAAAAAAAGCCAGTCGTGGACAGTGCAAAGGAAAAAAGAACCAATGCAAATCAGCCACAATCTGATTGGCTCACACAGAATTGTGATACACCAGCCAAACGACCCCAATTTATGGGACCATGGTGAACAGGGCACATGAATACAAACATGTAGACATTTACCTATCCAGAATGCCACTCAAACTGACAATATTAGTTGTGCCAAGACTTCGAAGGCCATAACATTAGTTTCGATTCCGGGAAGATCTTTTTGCATCCTATGTGATAAGTGGCACTTTGTGAAAATAAATGACTGGTAAGATAATGGAATAGCACATTGCTGAAAAAAATAAATCTCATTGTGCTTAAAGGATTAAATTATTATATACAATATAATTCTCAGCCTTTAAGCATTTCCATGTAAAACTTGAAGAACAATAAAAAATGATCGAGATGATGTTACACTGTAAATAGTTGTTCCAGAAAATATATGCTAATAATTTACAGCATATTACATCCACAATAACCTTTATTTTGAAATAATCTATGACATTCATTTAATATATGTGTAGCAGATCTTTCAGAGAAGCCTTTGAAACAGGTTAAAGTTTAAAACTCCATGTCTGACAGGGTTGGATTTGTCAAAACTACGGATTCATCAAATATGATTTTGCTAAAAGTAACAAACGATGCAAAGCTATACGAAAAGAAAGAAATAAAACGACAAAATAGACTCAAAATCACACAGACGACATTCTAGACCCCTTGACACGTACTAAATACTGGGCAAAGATATAATCAATTTACAGTTGTAATTAAATAAAGAGAAAAATATAGAGAATCCCCTTATTAACAGTTCATTGTTTTTTTTAAATGTTATGGTATGGTCTGATCCACTGATCTAGAATAGATAATAGGAGGGCAACTTCTATATCTAAGATCTGATTTGTACTTTAACAACCTTATTGCCATTTGTTTGTCTATGTATGACCCCATGCAATAAATTAATAGAGTTAGGTTGAATTTTAAGTACATCCACTGCATTCACATGAAGACAACCTTTACTTCTTCTCAAACTAAAATTTATTCAACATCAACACATTCTAATAAAAAACAGAATTCCATATCACATGCACACAAATTTTAATATTGAAAAAGAATACTTATCTTCATGTACGCATATCTTAATAATAAATTAGAATTTTATACCATATGCACACATATTCTAATAATAAAATAGAATTTTATACCACATGAACCCATTTTAATAATGAAAACAGATTTCTCTATCGCATGTACACATATTTCAATAATGAAAAAAGCATTTCTTAATAATACAAACAGCATGTGGATATCTAGTCCAGCTTTAACCAGAGACATTTAATACAGAGACGTTTAAATATCTCTGCTTTAACCTGCTGCTTTACACTCAGAAATATTATTTAAAAGTATATATTATGTGGAGAATAAACATATTTCATCAACATAAAATATTTCATAATGCACATATGTTTCAATGGTGTGCACAATATATTTCCCTTACTTGATGCAATGTTTTCGACGATATACATTCGCAGATGTTCTTTTTTATCAATTCATGGACGCAAAACCACGTAATATCAGACTACAAACCCTTGGGAAAATAATTGCCCCGAATCAAAGCAAACAATCTTATCTGATGTTTTTTTTGTTTGCCATACCATGCCTTATTAATTCATGGCCTGTAGGGAAAAGAAGAAATGGGCCAAATCTAAGAGAAGGCTGACTGAAGGACACGTCTGCGTGGAAGTAGTTTGATCATTTTCATCTAGGCAGGCAGCCAAGCGGAGGCAGACTTCATTGCTTACTGGAGCAACGCACCAAGGATTTATTTCAACTCACCAGGGGTTCTGTTGGGCACAGGCAAAAATCATTAAACATTGAATCAGAGTTGACAAATATCCTGTTTTTTCCTCACAGTGGACAGATATATATATTGTTTTATTTCTTTCATTACTATTTTGATGTGGTTGAAAGACGATCCATTGATATATGGCAAGCTTAAAGGTTGCATATTTTATCAAACATCGGGGTGCAGTTAACGTGAATGTCCTTCCTGCTCTAAAATTCAAAATGAATGAAATTTATAAAAATGCAAAAAAGGTACATTGGTACATTCGTGATAATAAATGTTCTAATCAAATTCTATGCTGTTGTCTGGTTTATGTCCTTTTCAAATAAAATCATTGCAAGTTGGCCGTTCAGGAGGAATTCATAACGGAATTTCGTTGACATCTGAACACAGAACAATGTAGCCATTGAAAAAATACACTGTATTCTGCAGTTCTTCATTGTTTAGAAAAGGATATTTTTCTATTTGGCATAAATATGTATCAGTATATTATTGACCTGAGGGACATTTATTGTCGGAGGCGGGACCGTGTTATGTCCAAAATCACCTACACAAATTTGTAATTGTTTAATTGTCATTTGTAACCTTTTAATAGTCATTTTTGCAATCAGATAGATCTGCGTTGAACTTATATATCTGACACTGGAGTATGGATGAGTACCCTCCATAACAGGATTTATATCTTATATCAGTCCCTGCCTCCAAAGATATAAAGCTACGCACAGGAACGGTCGCAAGTCGTCGGTATTCATAAAGATTTGGGTGTCCACTGATTGGTGAAAGAATATAAATAGATTTGTTTTGTACTGGCAGTTGTCTTGATTATTCAGTTTTTGTGTCAGACACCTGATTACAGTTTATAACCTGATGTTGGTAAATTCAGATTTTATGATATTTTTGTGAGCAAGGCGAGTATTTATACTTTTTATTTGTAAGAATTCCTAATTTAGAATAGTATCAATTATAGGGCAATGACTGCAGAGGTAGAAATTGAATAGCACCTAAAATGTAATAAGACATCGTGGTGAATGCATTCGCACATGTTAAGTTATTGTCAAAATCATTTGTGAAAGCACTGAAAATATTATGGCTGAAAGTCTCCCAAGATTTTTAACGCCTGATGAAAGGATGTTTATATGTTCAAATGTGACTTTATCATCTCTATGTATGTTGCTTATAACCTAATAAGGAAGGCAGAGAAATTATTTCTCTCGTGCCCACTTGCACAGCAGATGCCGTAAGTTATATCGAATATTTAAGTCAGACTTGAATCAAGCAAATATACATTGCGGATATAATTTCACCTTTTGGTTCAATACAAAGCACGCCGAGCTTCTATTTCAATTTCACCAGGCACACTCCATTGAAATTAAATGTCAAGAGCTTGCTTTTCATCAAGAAAACATATCACATATCGCGCAATACACAAGTTCCTCTCATCATTGTTCTTTTTCAATCCCTATCTTCTATTTTCGTGAATATGAATGTAACATGTGCGTTCTTGAATTACGAGTATGGTTAACTCAATGTGGTCCTCAATTCTCACTGCTCGAGTGTGCCCTGCTGCCACCTAGTGGGCTAGAATCTGTCACGCATGGATGAACTTGACATACAAGTAGTAGTATAAACTGTTGATTGGCCTGTCATTTAATTTCGGTCAGTTCTTACACTGTTTTCAAGATTCGAAAACTGTTTTTCTCTGTGCATTAGTTACCACAACATTGCATATATTCCTTTCACAGCATACATAATGGCAATCACTATATCAGCTTTAATATCTACAAACCTATCCCAGCATGCATTGTAAATGACACCTGGTGGATCAAAAATATCGAAACACAAGCAGTGTGGATTCACTTAAGATTATCTTTCTAGAATTTGTTTAGAAACTAGGTGCTGTTCTGAACATCTAGTTCGAGACACAATTCGGTAATTCAAAGCTGACATTAGTAAAAAATAAGAACAAATATGCCTCTCACTCACACAGCGTTACAGTGATAATATTGCTTTTAGTCAAAATTTGGGAATAATAAAAAAATTGACAAATTCAGTTATATTTATGACTGAGGCAAACTGTGTGTATTTCTGTATTGTTCTTTCAAGACATGGATTCGTCATATCTCCAACAAGCCACCGTCGGCTCTATTGCTTTTATTACGTCCATTTTCAGTGTCAATGTGGTCATTTATCCTCGTCTCTAAGTTCCGGAAGAGGAAATGTCAATTTGAATGGTGCTAGGGTGACGAATCGGATGTTCTGGTTGTCAGGGTTGTGAGTTTCTCTATCTTAATTCCCAAGTCCAATTATTATTGGTCTGAAGTACATTTAAGTTCACAATCAAATGCTTTTTATTTTCACAAAACTGTTCATTTTAAGAGAAATGTTTTTGCCAGCCCAATCAGAAAAAAACAACATTTTTTTGGTTACATTTTGAATTAGACCAGGGATTTTACTCGATTAGAACCACACCTTGGTCCTAAGTTTATCATCTAAGCCTGAGCTCTTTATTTAAAAAAAACAACAACACAATATTAAAAAGACAAAACTTTCACATTTGTTTGCTATGTTGATCACAACCTATTCTTATAGGGTCCCAAGTCAAGTCATCTTCACAGAACAGATTTTGTTTGTGATCCATAAAACAGATTCTCGCTTTAGAATCCTGGTCATAATAGCAATCTGATTTGCCAGCATCAAGCCTGACTGTCGTATTGGAAAACCCCGGATGTACATGTGTGAATCCCATGGACCAATTATGTTGAAGCCAAGCCTTGTTTATATGAGACAGCGGCGCATCTAGAATGTCACTAGAAGTGTGTGGCTGATTTGAGGACAAGGTCTTTGTTCGTGCCAGCAGCTCATCAACAACATTACAACCCTAACTCATTCCATCTCTGACGGAAACCCATCAAGTGTGCCTTTAATGCGTATGATTTTGTGGGTATAAAACAAGGCCTGTTACAATGGAAGGGGTATTTCACGATGTTTAACTTTCTTGTCGTATATTCCCTCTTTCACTCGATGTAACACAAACAATTTTTTACTTGATCGAATAATGTCATTTCAAAACTATCAGGTCTACCGTAATATACCATAGTTTTATACCTATACAATGCTTGGCTGGGGCAGATAAACAGTGTCTAATTTAAAGCAACATGGTTGTCTAGTATGACCTGTCTGGCTGGAGTAAGTACAATGTTCACTTCAAAGCATATACCATAATAACCATTCCATGCCTAGCCTACATGACTTACTACACTGTCTTATCTGAAGCAAAAAAACAGGTTTAATATTTATATTTGTATCCAAGCCATGTCTGACTTGGGTGAATACAATGAAGATCATATGAGCAAACTACAGTGTCCTTGGAGTTAATTAAAACAAGGTTTAGCTTAACTAAATATTGTAAATATTGTATTTTCTTAGTCATGTCTGGCTGCTGCAATTAGATATAATGTCTATGTAGCTCATAGCAATATTGAAATTGCAAATGGCAACTCACAATGGGTCTCTTATGGGATGACATCTAATTAGGTTTCAAGTCACTTCTGAATTAAAATGTTGAGATGCTAGGATTGAATTATGTCCTGGCTCTAGGCCATTCTACTGCCTGATTGAGGTTTCTTATACACACAGGATTATCTAAAGGTCAAACAGAAACTCTCTGCAAATGACTATATTTTCTATGAGGAACTTAAGAACACTGCAATGAAAATGCCACGAAAAAGATTCCTGTTATTGATATGGTTAACGAACTTTGTAGTAATGCTAAGTAAAGTGAATGTTGTACTCCTATTTCTGAATTAAATTTGTATCTATCTATTTTTGATTTACGCTGAATTCCTGTCGATTACGGATCTAAACAAGAAAATGTATACGGTTGTGGCCTCTACGGTTGTGGCCCTCCACGCTGGGAGGACGGTTATCGCACGTTAGCTATTTGATGTATATTTCAGGGGGAAAACTAGGTAAATATAGGTAAGGGGATGCCCTGGGCTGTCTGGGATAAAGAAATGAGTGAAGTTAACCGTTCGTGGCATAACCATGGTGCACGATGGCAGAATGTCTGCACTGACCACCACCGACCACAAGATACCATGACCACTATCAACTATCTAAAATCATCGAAAATATACAGTAAAATTAGTACATGGATCCTAGTCGACCTCATGGTATCATTACTGCATATCTAGTCTAATGTTTTGAACCCACATCCAGAAAAAAAATCTAAATTGCGTCAGTGGGGAATATAGGTGGGCGTTCTTGATTTAAATAACCTAGTAAGATTTAGGCATCAGGAAAGGGTAATTGATATCTTTGTTTACTGATCCTAAAATTAAAACTCAAAGATCAACACTACACAGGAGTGAAAGCCTGTGTATACACACAGGATTATCTAAAGGTCAAACAGAAACTCTCTGCAAATGACTATATTTTCTATGAGGAACTTAAGAACACTGCAATGAAAATGCCACGAAAAAGATTCCTGTTATTGATATGGTTAACGAACTTTGTAGTAATGCTAAGTAAAGTGAATGTTGTACTCCTATTTCTGAATTAAATTTGTATCTATCTATTTTTGATTTACGCTGAATTCCTGTCGATTACGGATCTAAACAAGAAAATGTATACGGTTGTGGCCTCTACGGTTGTGGCCCTCCACGCTGGGAGGACGGTTATCGCACGTTAGCTATTTGATGTATATTTCAGGGGGAAAACTAGGTAAATATAGGTAAGGGGATGCCCTGGGCTGTCTGGGATAAAGAAATGAGTGAAGTTAACCGTTCGTGGCATAACCATGGTGCACGATGGCAGAATGTCTGCACTGACCACCACCGACCACAAGATACCATGACCACTATCAACTATCTAAAATCATCGAAAATATACAGTAAAATTAGTACATGGATCCTAGTCGACCTCATGGTATCATTACTGCATATCTAGTCTAATGTTTTGAACCCACATCCAGAAAAAAAATCTAAATTGCGTCAGTGGGGAATATAGGTGGGCGTTCTTGATTTAAATAACCTAGTAAGATTTAGGCATCAGGAAAGGGTAATTGATATCTTTGTTTACTGATCCTAAAATTAAAACTCAAAGATCAACACTACACAGGAGTGAAAGCCTGTGTATACACACAGGATTATCTAAAGGTCAAACAGAAACTCTCTGCAAATGACTATATTTTCTATGAGGAACTTAAGAACACTGCAATGAAAATGCCACGAAAAAGATTCCTGTTATTGATATGGTTAACGAACTTTGTAGTAATGCTAAGTAAAGTGAATGTTGTACTCCTATTTCTGAATTAAATTTGTATCTATCTATTTTTGATTTACGCTGAATTCCTGTCGATTACGGATCTAAACAAGAAAATGTATACGGTTGTGGCCTCTACGGTTGTGGCCCTCCACGCTGGGAGGACGGTTATCGCACGTTAGCTATTTGATGTATATTTCAGGGGGAAAACTAGGTAAATATAGGTAAGGGGATGCCCTGGGCTGTCTGGGATAAAGAAATGAGTGAAGTTAACCGTTCGTGGCATAACCATGGTGCACGATGGCAGAATGTCTGCACTGACCACCACCGACCACAAGATACCATGACCACTATCAACTATCTAAAATCATCGAAAATATACAGTAAAATTAGTACATGGATCCTAGTCGACCTCATGGTATCATTACTGCATATCTAGTCTAATGTTTTGAACCCACATCCAGAAAAAAAATCTAAATTGCGTCAGTGGGGAATATAGGTGGGCGTTCTTGATTTAAATAACCTAGTAAGATTTAGGCATCAGGAAAGGGTAATTGATATCTTTGTTTACTGATCCTAAAATTAAAACTCAAAGATCAACACTACACAGGAGTGAAAGCCTGTGTATACACACAGGATTATCTAAAGGTCAAACAGAAACTCTCTGCAAATGACTATATTTTCTATGAGGAACTTAAGAACACTGCAATGAAAATGCCACGAAAAAGATTCCTGTTATTGATATGGTTAACGAACTTTGTAGTAATGCTAAGTAAAGTGAATGTTGTACTCCTATTTCTGAATTAAATTTGTATCTATCTATTTTTGATTTACGCTGAATTCCTGTCGATTACGGATCTAAACAAGAAAATGTATACGGTTGTGGCCTCTACGGTTGTGGCCCTCCACGCTGGGAGGACGGTTATCGCACGTTAGCTATTTGATGTATATTTCAGGGGGAAAACTAGGTAAATATAGGTAAGGGGATGCCCTGGGCTGTCTGGGATAAAGAAATGAGTGAAGTTAACCGTTCGTGGCATAACCATGGTGCACGATGGCAGAATGTCTGCACTGACCACCACCGACCACAAGATACCATGACCACTATCAACTATCTAAAATCATCGAAAATATACAGTAAAATTAGTACATGGATCCTAGTCGACCTCATGGTATCATTACTGCATATCTAGTCTAATGTTTTGAACCCACATCCAGAAAAAAAATCTAAATTGCGTCAGTGGGGAATATAGGTGGGCGTTCTTGATTTAAATAACCTAGTAAGATTTAGGCATCAGGAAAGGGTAATTGATATCTTTGTTTACTGATCCTAAAATTAAAACTCAAAGATCAACACTACACAGGAGTGAAAGCCTGTGTATACACACAGGATTATCTAAAGGTCAAACAGAAACTCTCTGCAAATGACTATATTTTCTATGAGGAACTTAAGAACACTGCAATGAAAATGCCACGAAAAAGATTCCTGTTATTGATATGGTTAACGAACTTTGTAGTAATGCTAAGTAAAGTGAATGTTGTACTCCTATTTCTGAATTAAATTTGTATCTATCTATTTTTGATTTACGCTGAATTCCTGTCGATTACGGATCTAAACAAGAAAATGTATACGGTTGTGGCCTCTACGGTTGTGGCCCTCCACGCTGGGAGGACGGTTATCGCACGTTAGCTATTTGATGTATATTTCAGGGGGAAAACTAGGTAAATATAGGTAAGGGGATGCCCTGGGCTGTCTGGGATAAAGAAATGAGTGAAGTTAACCGTTCGTGGCATAACCATGGTGCACGATGGCAGAATGTCTGCACTGACCACCACCGACCACAAGATACCATGACCACTATCAACTATCTAAAATCATCGAAAATATACAGTAAAATTAGTACATGGATCCTAGTCGACCTCATGGTATCATTACTGCATATCTAGTCTAATGTTTTGAACCCACATCCAGAAAAAAAATCTAAATTGCGTCAGTGGGGAATATAGGTGGGCGTTCTTGATTTAAATAACCTAGTAAGATTTAGGCATCAGGAAAGGGTAATTGATATCTTTGTTTACTGATCCTAAAATTAAAACTCAAAGATCAACACTACACAGGAGTGAAAGCCTGTGTATACACACAGGATTATCTAAAGGTCAAACAGAAACTCTCTGCAAATGACTATATTTTCTATGAGGAACTTAAGAACACTGCAATGAAAATGCCACGAAAAAGATTCCTGTTATTGATATGGTTAACGAACTTTGTAGTAATGCTAAGTAAAGTGAATGTTGTACTCCTATTTCTGAATTAAATTTGTATCTATCTATTTTTGATTTACGCTGAATTCCTGTCGATTACGGATCTAAACAAGAAAATGTATACGGTTGTGGCCTCTACGGTTGTGGCCCTCCACGCTGGGAGGACGGTTATCGCACGTTAGCTATTTGATGTATATTTCAGGGGGAAAACTAGGTAAATATAGGTAAGGGGATGCCCTGGGCTGTCTGGGATAAAGAAATGAGTGAAGTTAACCGTTCGTGGCATAACCATGGTGCACGATGGCAGAATGTCTGCACTGACCACCACCGACCACAAGATACCATGACCACTATCAACTATCTAAAATCATCGAAAATATACAGTAAAATTAGTACATGGATCCTAGTCGACCTCATGGTATCATTACTGCATATCTAGTCTAATGTTTTGAACCCACATCCAGAAAAAAAATCTAAATTGCGTCAGTGGGGAATATAGGTGGGCGTTCTTGATTTAAATAACCTAGTAAGATTTAGGCATCAGGAAAGGGTAATTGATATCTTTGTTTACTGATCCTAAAATTAAAACTCAAAGATCAACACTACACAGGAGTGAAAGCCTGTGTATACACACAGGATTATCTAAAGGTCAAACAGAAACTCTCTGCAAATGACTATATTTTCTATGAGGAACTTAAGAACACTGCAATGAAAATGCCACGAAAAAGATTCCTGTTATTGATATGGTTAACGAACTTTGTAGTAATGCTAAGTAAAGTGAATGTTGTACTCCTATTTCTGAATTAAATTTGTATCTATCTATTTTTGATTTACGCTGAATTCCTGTCGATTACGGATCTAAACAAGAAAATGTATACGGTTGTGGCCTCTACGGTTGTGGCCCTCCACGCTGGGAGGACGGTTATCGCACGTTAGCTATTTGATGTATATTTCAGGGGGAAAACTAGGTAAATATAGGTAAAGGGATGCCCTGGGCTGTCTGGGATAAAGAAATAACGAATGTTCTTGAGTGAAGTTAACCGTTCGTGGCATAACCATGGTGCACGATGGCAGAATGTCTGCACTGACCACCACCGACCACCATGACCACTATCAACTATCTAAAATCATCGAAAATATACAGTAAAATTAGTACATGGATCCTAGTCGACCTCATGGTATCATTACTGCATATGATTTGACCCAGATGCACCAAAAACTGTCAACTTATAAGTGCATAGAGACATTAAAATTAATCTTTATTCCTGCAATCTAATATAGAATGATTTATATGCAATTTGCCTGCAAAGGCTTTTGATGTCTGTCCCTTATATTACTTGGTCACATCACTTCCATATCAGTATCTATCAAACGATTAATCGAATAGTTTTTTTATAAGACAAGTAATTATGGAGAATTCAGGACTGGAAGATTACACTTCCACACAAATGGATAAACGTCAATATCTTGGTCTAGTGTGACCAAATGTGAATCCTCAAACCCGGCGTGAGTGAGGCAGGAACGTCATTTGATGGCGGAGGGATATTGGCAGTGGAGATAAATTTGGATGCTCGCCTCTGTGATCACATAAAGGCAGTAAATCGTCCCTCCTCAACTGTCCACTAAGGGCCAAAATGAAGCGCTCGTCGATAGGCGCAAATCCCGCGGTGAAAGCCAATTCTTCTCGTCTGAGACAAAGTGTCATCGCTTTTACTACTTACTCCCATCATTGGAGAATATATAGAAAAACACCAAGCAAACATAGAAACTTTCTTAATATTTTCCCTACTTCAAACCTATATATGTCAATATATATTGGCAGTTTCTCTTCTTAATGCCTAATGTATCAGGATTACATTAATACCTTAACCAATGATAGAGTGTAGGATGGTGATCGTTCAGAGTGACATATCACAATCTCAATGCTTGAGAGAGCCAAAAGTGGCGAAAAGGGGAGACTCTCCTTGACAGGATGTAATCGGCCAGGCCGGATTTCTGGTGGAGGGAAGTGAGGTACGCCCCGGCTTAATTTTACAACCGAATGAGCCTTTTTGTGCTCTTTACTCTTGCAAGCTGATGAATTTTTGAAGGAGAGTTTGAGAGTGACACTCGACAAGGTTACAACTTAATGGTTTCACAGCACTAACTCGGATATCGTGGATTTGTACGAGAAAAACCCTCAGCATCTTGTACTGTGCAACTCAATGCAATATTCAATCCAGATTGAGACGTACGCTAATTTGAACGGCGAGGGCGCATAAAACAATGAATAATATAACCAAGGTCATACCATTTGGTGTCTCCTTAAAATACATTATTCATTATACATGTACAATTACAAAAACTAAATATTCAATATGCACACAAAATACATTGAAAAGTGGAAGAAACTTTGGTTTAAATCTGAGGCTTTTCAGGTTAGACCACATTACTGTGTTTATACATATTATATAGAAATATGACTCCTGAATGACTCATTCCAAGATATGGATCTCTGTCTTGTGTCCTATTATGAAATCCTCTATTTGGTAGTCTAATGTTTTGAACCCACATCCAGAAAAAAATCTAAATTGCGTCAGTGGGGAATATAGGCTGGCGTTCTTGATTTAAATAACCTAGTAAGATTTAGGCATCAGGAAAGGGTAATTGATATCAATGTTTACTGATCCTAAAATTAAAACTCAAAGATCAACACTACACAGGAGTGAAAGCCTGTGTCTGTCCACTGTCCAAAAATAATTATCCAATTATTCTGTTTAGCCGATGCCCATGATTCCGCTAGCATCTTCACAGCACGAGATCTTTAAGTAAAAATACCAACTGATCTGAACTCATTCTACAGAGTTTGCTTTAATAAAACGCATACAGAAGGCAATTAGTGATGTGATCACTTCTTAATCTGAAACATATATCATTTAAACATCTTGAATGACTGTAAAATATTTCTGTTCGTGTCTGTTTCTGTCAATTTCTTATGTTATTAATGGTTTAGCTACTCGTTACTTTTCAGAATATAACATAACATGTAGACTGTCAAATCTTCAAATGGTAAGTTATGGTAACGTATCTTAAAGATATGAATATACACGATATGAATTGAAACCAGTCACAAATTATTTATTAACAGGTAATGACAGTTAAGTCAAGTGCATCTGTACTAATGAGGCAAGCAAACAGACAAGAGGAAAAGACGGTGATGGATGAAATAATAGTTCAGACACAGACTCCTCACGGAGGTTCAAACAAGATGTTGGACGATTGTCTCAGATGACATATATATATTTATATATTGCACATCTTTGTTCAACATTTATGGCTTTTTATGAGATTTTCTGCCGACATTCTTCAATTAGTGGATCCAAATATTGAAGACAGTATTTCACATTCTGCCGTTAAAAATAGCAAATCTCCTCTGCATCTACATTAGGATATCATATTACAAATCATTTTCATATCTGTCTTTTATTTTCGTGTTCCACTCATGTTTCAAACTAACATACCCGATCTTTATCCTCATATTGTAATATCAGTATCAAAATCAGGCTCATTCAGGAATACTTTTCTTTGTTAAAATCATGATAAAACATTTCTTGCTAAACATAGAACTCCTAAATAAGTATCGTCAACAGGACCTTGAATTGTGATATATGATGAGAAATAATTACCATAAAATATATATCTGACCAAATCATGATTTTGCATACTCACATCTCAATTTTATTAACGTATATTTGTGTAATTTGTGGGGGAAATATTAAGCGAGCAATCGAAATGCTACCTAATTTCATTCTCGAATCACACATATACATTTTATCAACTTTATCCAATACTGAGGAATTTGCAAACCAGATATGAAAGCAATTTCATCTCTGAGGTTCTCAATTATCATTGGCCTTGTTGGTTTTGAGGGCATCACTTTCAGTCCAATAAATCACATTATACAATTCCAGTAGGACTCAAAATAAATATATATGTAACCAAATCAGGCTTTCAATTTGACTAATATTGTAGATTTCCGCATGCAAAAGATAAACTTATCATTCACAGCTACATTTTTTCAAGAATCGGAAATTATTGGTAGAGAAAGAGGTCCTGCCTGGGAGACTTGTAGGCCGACTGCTTATTTTGTTAACGATTTTATGATCAAATATCACCTAACCCTAAAGTGATTAAGGTGACAGTTTTTGAAGAGGTAATTATATTGATGCATTAAATAGGATGAACGAAGTTGAACAACACATGCAGAATCAATTTCAAATAGATAATTGTATTTATATGTTATATAATCACCATTTTCGCAATACAGTATTTTGCTTTGTCTGAAATAATAATCTCATAGAGTTATTTAGCAATTCAAATGCATACAGTCGTATTTCTGTATCTTCGAATTAATACACATCATTGCGTCCTTTGTCATTTCTTTTTTGTCTTATTGCTGTTCTATTTTGTTCATGATAAAATTTCCCCATGACATTCAAAATGCCATTTACCCTTGCTTTCTCTCTCTCTCTGTGGTAGTTCATGTAAATGGATTGATGGTTTACAAGCAGATTTAGAGTATAAAAAACGACATCTGTCAGTTCACAGAAAATCAATAAAAAAGACGTACCTGGTAGCATAGAGTTTTGCTCATATTCCTTCAGACCATGTGCAATTTCTTAATCAACTATGCAGCTTGGTTAGTTATGGAAATTGGAAATCTTCCTCTTCCCCTCATCAACCATCTTAATTAACGATAAGCGAATCCAACAAAATGAAAATGAAAGATCCCATGTACCACAGGATATGAGGTTGGGGTTGAGGATGTTCCTGTTTTTTTCTCTGCCGTTTTATAAAACCTCTACATCCTGTTTTGAGGAAGAGACTGGCTGCGTGTGTGGTCACCGCACAGACGGATCTGAGGATGGTGTGGAAAGCTGGGAGAAGTGTACTTAGAGTTTAGCAGGCCAAAACGGCTCATTTGAACGCACTGCTAATACAACCGATGAGATGCTGGTGGCCTTTACAAGGCTCAGACTCGGGGTGGCGCACAAAATGCCGCGCGGGTTAATTTGGCTGATCAGTGAAGGCTTTGAAGTGATGTACTTGAAGATCCAACTTGTAATTCCAGTTGTGTGTGTGTGTTTTTTCTTCTCCAAAATACACACTGACTTTGGAGGAGTGACGGAAAAGCTGACTGGTTGGTTGATGTAGGTGAGGAGATTTTGTCCGACGGGTGAGTGTCCAGGCCCGAGGACCCGAGACTGAGCCTTCCAAATAAGCGCGCCGTAAATCTACAAGTGAGAGCGTCTCACGCCCAGACGACTTTTATAGGCCGATTCAATTGGCCACCTGGTCTTGCGCCATGGAGTTTTCTGAAAATTCATCGCATCTTGTGGTGGGTGTCTCACTGTCTGGAGGTTTTCACTGGGTGTTTTCCTACTTTTCCTCTCTCAGGGAGAGACGGGTATTGAGATATTCACTCACTTCCCCTGAAATGAGAACCAAGACATGGGATATATGAAAATAGAATCCCTATTGGGATGCAAACTTCCTTTAAACCTGGCGCCCTCTCGTCTGGAGGTCTGCTAAAAGCGAAGCGCCCGTGGTCCTGAACTTCGGTCCTCGGTGATGGTCGGCCTCGGTAGAGGTTCTCCCCGTGGCCACTTTAAAGTTTATATACTGCGGGGGATTGTAGCGTTAAACTGTGTGCACGAGTTGTTGATGCGACGTGACATAGCGGGTAGATGCCACGGAGAGTCCCGGCGGGGGTGGCCATGGCAGGATCGATGGCAAGGCGCTGGGAGGACAGCCAGCCTGATCTCTCACAGACGAACCATTCTCCCCGCTGTAAATATTGCCACCGCACTCCCCCTTCTTAAATCTTGTTGTGGGGTAGCGTCGTGCCCAAATGGCTGCCCCAAACTGGCAATAATTATTACACAGCAAATGAGCAGCTCAGTGTGCATGGAGTTACTCAAATGTCAGTTACATCACTCTACTACCACACGGCCACAATGAGACACAAGAGTTATTGCCCCCATCTGAGCAATTTCCGTTGATATCAGGCACAACGTCACCAATGCATGCTTTGAGGCTGTCAATTCAAGAGCTTAATGAGTTTTATCTTTCTTACTTTTTGTTTGACAAACTACCCTTGGGGGTGGGGTAGAGATGACATGTCTAGACTCAGATGTACTTTAGTCATTGGTCCTGCATGGAGGATGGAGACACGTGAAAGGGAAGACCAATGGATGCTCTGATGAGATCAATGATGAACACACACCCAAGGTAGGCTGTGTGCTGCAGTCACGTCTCACTCCGTACAGCGGCTCCATATTACTTTCTCTTTGGTGGTGGACCAGTGTAAAAACAGTTGGAACACAAAATATCAGATATTCAGACAGCAAATCACATGTTAAGCAAAATGTGTTATTGCAGAACGTTTTGGGATTGGATCTGTATGAAATATTTTTTTGCAAACTGATATAAGCAAAAGTCATGTGATTAATTGGTCCAACCTTTTCAAATGAAATATATCAGTGTCGCTATTTTCCGGACTAGCCCCTACCTTGTCCTACCTTTAGCAAAATCATTCCGCGATAGTGAAACGCGATCCTGGATGCAGCCATTCAGGCAAATAGCGAGAAAATTAAAATTGCCCCAATTTGTCCATCAGCTCCATTAGAATGCCTCAATATACACCCAAGGCCTAGCATTTCCATGGCAACCAACACCTTTTTTGCCAAATGAGCTTCAATCCAAAAAATTCCATCATGTCATTCCTTTATGACCTGACCACAGGTCCTAGACCGAACACAAGGGCGAAATCGGAAAGCCTCGTGCTCTTTATAGATGCCCTTTCTTCCTTACACGCAGATGTACGGTGCCCAGGGCATTAGATGTTCTGCAAACTTATCATTCACAAACAAAATGGAAGGTTTAAGTGAGGTGGGGGCATCCTATGAATAAAGCCCCACTGTATAGTGCTAATGTTGTCTGTATTGAGCTGGCCAGAAAGTCTGACCTCAGACTGTGTGAGGCTGAATCGATGTCTATTAATCTGAAGGTAAAAGCCAGGATTATCGCTGCACATGCTCCCCAAGGAATGATCCACGACTACTAAAATCGGGGAATGGGAAAGATTTACCCAAATAGCTGCTCAGCATACAAGAATAGAAGAAAGAAATTCAGATAATTCTTCCTGATTAAGATAATAGTATTCAATGGTGAAGATGTATAATTCAAGTATTTTGTTTTTCTTCAGAAACGTATGATTCATAAATGAATGAATAATTAAGATAAAGTAAAGGCCTATATGTAAATGTATGACCAATAATTTAAAAAAAGATTTAAAAAATGGATTAGAATTACCGAGTATAGTGGTGAAGGTTCATATTAAGCTGACATTGTAAAGCGTCTCGTAATAACTGTCCAAAATAGGTTTTAGCTGCATTTGACATAGTCATGTTGCATCTGATATAATAGTGGTAAGGTATATTATAGAATGCCATATAATGAGGACAGCTTGCTATATAAGGGGCGGACCATTAATCAGAAGGGGGGGGATAAAAAACCCTAACATTTCCCCCATAATCATTGCATATTTCCATGTATTCATCCATAATAAAAGGATAAGTGAAAATCATCCGTTTGCTATGACATATTTAAGCACAGTCTGACGGACCTAAAGTTTATGTCTTGATTCAGACCTAATAATTAACTATTTACGATATATAGGAGGAAAACATAAAATTATTGCATAACGTTATGTTATATAATAATTTCAAAGTTGACTGCCTTGCAATAACGGCAAGTTGAATGTTATGCAATAAAGGCATAGGTGAGCTGACATTCAGAAAAATGATATGGCACTGTCACGGTTTTGGTTAAGGGACGGACCATTAATCCATAGGGGGTGGAGGAAAGTGGCAAAATACGGAGAATGCCAACCAAAAGGGAACAGAAATTGAGACTCCCATATCCATAGAAAAAAATATATATGTTCAGAGGGTAGAATTATGAAGGAAAAAGAGTTTCAAACTTTTAGAGGGCTTAAGTCTTGTGTTATATATAATATTGGACAAAACCTTTTTTGTGTAAGGAAGGTTTTAAACAATTTGTGAAAAGATTTTTCAGCAGTCTGAAACATGTTTAAATTGGGCAATTTTAAAGCAAAACCTTAATAGTAACTGGGCAGAAAAAATACTTTACAGTTAATTTGTGTACCATTTCAATGAATCCAAGAAACATAACGTGTTAGACCGTTAGAAATTTTGAAGTAATCTTCTACTAACTTTTGGCCATCTTGGCTTTGGGGCTTTCTTGGCTTCAAGGTTACACAAATGATTTTGACCAAAATGCGAATGCTTTCACCACTTTCTCCTATTCAACTTTTGACCGCCACGACTGTTCCTAACTCCATGCAGTGTACACCTGGATTTTTTTCTGATCCACACTTTAATAAGTGTTCTATTTAGGCAAGAACACTTTTCATTAGATTTCTAAAGATGGGTACGATTCTCCATCTGATCATTTACATTTGAACGAAAGTAGCAAATTCATTGTACAAATTTTACTGTACAATTTGTGTCACATTTAGCTGGCCCTTTTACAGGCTATGTACCAGGCTTTTTGTGAAAAATATTAAGATATCACAAACACAAAAATATATCTGCTATCAAAATGCTTTTATGAAAGTGACACTGTCTGAAACTTAAACATCAGTGTCAAAAAACACATTTGAGCTCAATGGAAACATAAAATATTTACCTAAGAATAAAAATATAAACCATAATACAACATTGTTTATTTTTTGACAGACTTTTTATTTCACTCCTCTGTGAGCCTTACATGCATTATTCATGATCTAACTTGCTGTGACAATAATATAAATTACTCATCATAGTTATTGCCAATATAAGATAAAATTTATATATAAATCTTACAAACTAATTTGTGATGAAAGACTTCAGATTCAAAAGTTATGTGTAAATTGCATTTATCTGTATCACAGCACCTTTTTATAAATAAACTGTATAAACATACAAAAATATGTTCTTGATGGAAAAATATTCTCACAAAATTAAAAACTCTTCAGCTCGAATTGGGTAACAGTTATTTCCATTTGTGTACTCACTGCTTTTTATCTTATCAATAGTCACATGATTTGAATATTTGCTCTTCAGTTATATAAGTGTTTTACTAAGATTCCTCGTTTGTTATTGGCAATGGTCCATATTGTGCAACTTTTAAGACTTGTGATTCATTTTATCTGCTATGATTGGACTTTTCTTTATTCCTCTTTGTTCTCTTCCTCATTATCTCCCTCTTTATCTTCCTCATTGTTATTATCTTTATCTTCCTCATTGTTTGTTTCTTTTTCTTGTTCTACAAAATAACAAAACATAAATTATAGTGAAACAATGAAACCACATTCTATTTCAGGTTTCCTGAGTTAATAGGGAGTATTTCTGTTTCAGTATATCCCGGAATGATTTATCAAACAAGAATCATTAATATATGAGAAACCAAATTTCTTGTGATCTGTATGGTAATACATGAAGAGTACATATGATGATGCTAAGACATACCTTGTGTCTGCTCTTCTTCTTCTTCTTCTTTCTCTTCGGCAGCCTCTTCTGTGTCTTCAACTGACTTCTCATCTTCTCCTTTGTCTACAGCAAAGAATGAGTGATATCAACCTGCATTTTCAAATCACCTTTTATGACACAGTCCAAGAGTAACCCTAGTGCCACCTGGTGTATACTGGGTGTCTTTGGTTGCCTCTTCATAACAACATTTCTATGGTTCTTTATGTGTCTAAAATATATGTCTGGATGACAGATACAATTCATGAATTACTCACCCTCCTCCTTGTTCTTGTGTGCTTCATCAGCTAGTTTAGTGTTAACATCATCTATAGCCTTCCTGATAGCAGCCTCCGCAGCAGCATCACCCTGTAGCTTGGCCATTTCTAAGGCCTTCTCAAATGATGACAAGGCTGAATTAAGATCTGCTAATTTCACTGCAATCATAAAAGATAAATCATACATCATAATTTGATAAAATAACAATGATAGAGACATATTTCTCTTACAAATCAAACAATTGATAACTGCGCTGTATCCTTCTTTCTGAGTGTGGACATGATGTGTTGGTGTTTTTCTTCTTTTTATATATCTGTTTAGATTTCATCAGTACACAAAAGTAGTGAACATCCATACCTGCCCCAAATCAAGCTTTTGTCACTTAAATTGATCATACATTATCATTAAGGGTATTTATGGGTGTTGGTAGTGAGTGCCCCCTAGTGGCAGAGGAGCAAATTACCAAAATACTGTACTTGATGGGAATCAGTACATTTACGGTGTAAAAATACAATCCTATTAAATTAAAAGCATTCACAACATGAATCAATATTTAAACACTACAATATTTGAACTATAAGGTATGATTACAAGTTTATTTCTTTCAAAATAGTATTTTGTCCTAATTTTCCTTGACGATAGTTTTGATGAGAAATGAAGAAGACAAGCAAATAAGTTCTGCAGATTACACAACAGGAGTAGGCTTGTTTTTAGCTGCGTTTATTTCATTTCATTGGGAAGAAAATTCACTGTGATCCTAGTGAAACAGATTTTCTCATTTTGATTTGTATAATTTGGAAATATAAAGGAAGTTTGGCAATCAGATATGTGAAAGGAGGTGAAAAAATTCATATTTTTAAAATGATCAAGTGCGTACTTTACCTCTATTTTCCTCTTAATGTTTTTGAAAAATAGAAAATCTGTTTCACTAGGATCACAGTAAATATTGTTAAGATCACTTTTACAATGTTGTTTGGAAATCCACTTTATTGTGGTCCCACAATCTGCAGAACTTTTTCTCTTTAACGTTAGGGGGAACAGTGTCTTCTAAAGTTCTTTTTTCCCGCCAAAAAAAGTCATTTGAACCACAAAAAATGACATGGTACAAGATAATTGCTTTGTTTGAAATTAACTACAAAACGGATTTCAGCCTTTAATGTATCAAATGCTTCGGGATTGATTTTTCTTTTGATTTGATTTTTAATTTGTTTTTAAAATTTTATCATTTTTAATCATTTTAGATTTAAAGTTGAAGCAAAAATTAGAAAAAGATGTTTTTTTTGTAACAATTAAAGAAGGGATAGAGCTAACTTGAAAAACATTTTTGGGCATAACTACACTAACAATCTGCAGAACTAAGACATTGATCTTTAGCTAGAATCATGTTATTTAGTTTAAATAGACAGAATTTTAAAAGACGTCTTATAATTCAAGTAATTTGTGTTTTTGTAAATAAAATTATTCAAATAAATGTAAATTTTTGACACCATTTGGTAATTTTTGTCTTGAATTTGAAGAAAGTTAGATATCTCAAAATAAAGACCATTAATCAAAATTCCCTCTATTTAAACTAATTAGAATAATATTTGGAATAAACCTGTTCTTAAAATTTGGTAATTAAAATTGCAAAACTTCTCAATTTTGTCATAAAAAGCATGGGAAATTTTGAGAAATATGATATTTTGTAAACTTTCTTTTTTGTATCACTGGGCAGTGATGAGGTCGAATGCAGCAGCTACTGGCTATTGGATTAGTCATAAAAGATTACAAAATGATGTTTCCATATGTATATAAAAACATTGATCCTTTTTCAACAGAAATATGTTATCTATTTAGTTAGCTTTGATGGGTTATAATGGTGCACTATTTCATGTAGTTGAAGGAGCAATGACGTCATAATGATGCTTTGGTTATTTATCAATGAAATAGTGACGTCTTACTTGTTGGTATGTTAGCAACCATCAACAACACATTTCATATACCTGTGATCCTCTGCATGAAGCGTCCCTGTTCCCCCTAACGTTAACGTTAGGGGGAACAGAGACACTTCATGCAGAGGATCATAATTGAATGAAATGTGTTGTTGACTGTTGCTAAGATACCAAAAGTGCATGACGTCACTATTTCATTGATAAATAGCCACATCACCATTATGACGTCATTGATCCTTCAACTGCATGAAATAGTGCATCATTATAACCCACCAAAACCAACTAAATAAATACCATATATTGGTTCAGATGGGATCAATGCTTATTAATACACATGAAAACATCCTGTATTGATCTTTTATGACTAATCCATTAGCCAGTAGTTGCTGCATTAGACCTCATCACTGCCCAGTGATACAAAATTAGAAGTAAATTAAACTTCATATTTCTGAAAATTTCCCACGCTTTTTATGACAAAATTGAGAAGTTTTGCAAGTTTAATTACCAAAATTTAAGAACAGGTTTACTCCAAATATTATTCTATTTAGTTTAAATAGATGGAATTTTGATTAATGGTCTATATTTTGAGATCAAAAATTACGAAATGGTGTCAAAAATTTGCATTTATTTGAATCATTTTATTTACAAAAACACAAATTACTTGAGTTATAAGACATCTTTTAAAATTCTGTCTATTTAAACTAAATAACATCATTCTAGCTAAAGATTAATGCCTTGGTTCTGGAGATTGCTAGTGTAGTTATGCCCAAAAATGTTTTTCAAGTAAGCTCTATCCTTTCTTTAATTGTTACCAAAAAGACCATCTTTTTCTTATTTTTGCTTCAATTTTGAATCTAAAATGATTAAAAATGATAAAATTTTAAAAACAAATTAAATATCTAATCAAAAGGAAAATCCATCTCTCAGCATTTGATACATTTAAGACTGAAATCCGTTTTGTAGTTATTTTCATACAAAGCAATTATCTTGCACCATGTCATTTTTTGGGGTTCAAATGACTTTTTTTGGCGGGAAAAAAGAACTTTAGAAGACACTGTTCCCCCTAACGTTAACATTTTGACATGACAAAATAAATTTTGGAGCAGTGACATATTACTACGCCACATTTTTTTAGTTAAAAAGATATGAAGCTTTCAACAAAATCAAAGAAATTCCATTGTGATTTTCAAATAATAAATCAATAATTTTACTACAAAAATGAATACCATAAAATGTCATTTCATGACTTGAAAGTTTTAATGAAAAAGGAACTCTTTTTGACAGTTGAGCATTTTTCCCGTACTTTTTTGAAAACGTTCCATTTTGGCGTAAAAAGAAAGTAGTTCCCTCAGAAAATCTGCCACCAGAGGACACTCACTACCAACACCCATAAATACCCTTAACATAAAATAATTATCAATGTTATTATTGTTTTCTCAGCTGGTGAATGATTTGTCTATATTATCTATTCCGAGGAAGCTATCTATGATATGATGAATTATAGACACAACATGAGCGGCGCTTCCTGCCATTGTTAATAAGAACACTTCTTATATCTGTTTTTTAGTTGCTGTCTGATTGATTGAAATGATTGAAATTATCCTCCACTTTTGTCTTGACAGTGTACCAGATGTGAGTCATAGTACAAAACACAAAATGTGTCTCACCCAAAACATAATATGTCACTAATAAAGCACCACTCTTCATTTTTTCCATGTTACTTTGGGATGCATCAATGAGCATCTGTCTGACAACCCCACGGGTTAATTTTTCCTGACCTAACTATTGCATGCATCTCTCCTTTGTGAATGACATTAAGTTTTTTCTTACCTTCTGCCTGAGCCATGAGGACAGTAGCATTGAGTTGCCACATGTCATCATCTGCTTCCTGTGCTGCTGCTGATGACTTCTCACCAAACTCACGAGCTTCTTCGTGGTTGCCAAGCTCCAAATGGCATCTTCCTATCTCATGGTATAACCAGGTGCTTTCAAGAGCTGAGCGGGTCAGTGGTAATTTGTTGGTCCAACTGAAATCAAGTGCAAATGAATCCATAAAATTTTCAAAAGGATCAGATACTATTTATTGAGAGACAACAGAGGAGCAGTGTATGTGAAAAATATTTCTAAATATAGAAGAGAAAATCGTATTTTATAGATTACAAAATATTAATACACACCAGTCAATGGCAGGCTGGAAATCACCTTTCCTAGCATAAGATCTGCCAAGATTATCCAGAGCTCGGGACTTGGCATCTTCCAGATTGCTAAAATATTTAATCACATGTAATTAGAGTCACATAGTACATTTTCACTGTCTGCCATCACAAAAAAACAATTCTTAAAATAATAAATGAGTGACAAATCTTACTGTTTTTCTGCAAGATTGAGGTCCTTTTTGTGGAAGCTGAGGGCCTTGTCATGTTCTCCCATCTCTAAGTAAGCATTACCTATCTGACTGTACAGGTTAGCCATCACATCCTCCCTGAGAAATGCAGAAATATCACATTATTCAAACAGTTAAAATATCAGAGGTTACATTAACTTTGGCTTAGAGTGTAATGTTTAAGCCATTTTCGAAATGTTTATCTTGTAAAATACCTCCATTTCTAAACATTTAAGCATTCGAGGTACTTATTCGCTGTTTATAACATGTTTATTTCCATCAAATATTATTGATGAAAATATAACAAATCTATTTTGGCTTTTCCAGATCTATTGTCACAGACCATGTCAAAGTTCATTAACGGAGCAACCTACTTGTTGCTGATGGTCCCATCTTGGTAACCCTCTACGGTTTTCAGACACTTCTTGGCACGTGCTAAGCTGTCTTTAAACTTGCCTTCTGACTGGGCTGAAATAAAGTAAAGCAAAATCTTATCCCCATATCTTTTTCTGGATCATCGAAACATCTTTTCCAAGTAAAAGGTATGCATTATAACATATATATTCCTACCTTCATCAATCTTCTCTAATTCTTTGATGATGTATTCGTTGGGCTGTGTTTTATTGGAGGAAGCAGCACGGTCACGCTGGAGTTTAGTGTCCCGTTTACGTGCATACATGGGCTTCTGTTGACGCCAGAAGTCAGTACGGGTGTCTAAATAGTGTAGGCCTTCACATACTAACTCATAAATATTACGTCCCGATTCTGTGTTTGGATCTGAAATGGAATGTTATCAGAGCTCTTCAAAGAAACTAGAAATTTTGTGACAAAAACATCTGGTTTCAAGTACTATATTTTGCTAAACAAGGCATTATAACATAGATTTACGTCATTATAGACATATAACATACAACTTCTATCTCTTTTCACTCTTTGTTTGCACTACAACTTCAAAATTCATGTAGCTCTAAGCAATTTGATATACGTTCTAGTTCACACCATGATAACAATTAGCAGGAAAACAGCTTGGGTTTTGGGATTTCTCAAAAACTAGGTCACTGAGTGCTTGGCTGGAATTGTTCAGCATAAAACAGTTTTCAAAAAGAATGAGACCCTTTTATTCAATGCATTTTAAAAGTAAACAAACACATAACTTTGTGATTGTTTGTATAAAGTTAAGAAGCTCTTGGTATAATGAAACCACCTACATGAACAAGAATAAAGGATAAAATCATATTTCCAATTAGTTGATGTAGAGAATGTGACTGAAGCTTTGACTATAGAATTCAACACGATATAAGAAATGGATTTTGAGTAAGTCTTTGCAGGAGGTGAGAGTATTTAACAGTAATAGGTTGAGGGTTTATGTATTGGCAAAGATCCCTAATAATAAAAAAGCTCCATGATCCAAGGTATGATTCATGCAAAGCATATATATATATATATATATATATATATATATATATATATATATATATATATATATATATATATATATATATATATATATATATTTAGAAGCTGGTACAGATATGAGGTACTGGAGGTATCTTTCTCAGACCTCATTATGGGATACCATCTCATACCTTAATGTGTGTAACAGGAGAGTGCCATCTGGTGTTAATAATGAATTTATTTTACATACCCCACAAATCTAACGTTCATATCAATGGCACTAATGCAATTATCCACCACCAGGGCACTTATTACTAACTGTGACACTAGATGGCAGTGATTTATATAGTTATGGCCTGGTTGTATAAATATGCTTCTCAGACATGTTTGTTCAAAAAGGCCTTGTACAGGTTACTTATGTAACTGTGACAAAGCAGCTGCACTGTGAAGAGTGGGGTATTTTATATGCCTCACAGTACGTCAATGCCCCACAAGACAGGTCGGAGATTGGTAAAAACCCCATATCTGATACAATCTCTTTCTATATATATATATATATATATATATATATATATATATATATATATATATATATATATATATATATATATATATATATATATATATATATATATATATATATATATATATATATATATATATATATATATATATATATATATATATATATATATATATATATATATATATATATATATATATATATATATATATATGTATAGCATGTAACAAGGTAACAACATATACTGGGATATAACAACTATTCTCTAACATTACTGTGAAAGACCTGGTGTCTTCTTCAATTAAAACCAAATTTGAAAAATATCAAAGGTCAGGTTTTTTCTTCATATTATAAGAGCATGTGAGGTAAAAAATAAATAGGACTTCCAAAAGTTGGCACCAGGTATTTCTTGTGTAAACCTTACCATTTTTGTCACGTAGGCTTGAAAACAAAATATAAATCCATAATTAGCATCTGAAAATGCATTTTGGGTACAATAAACATTGACTTGGGTAATTCATTTATAGTTATGTTCCAACTATTTATTTGAAAAATCTATTTGACTTAATTGACTTTGGGTGATTCTAACCTGTTTCTCTCAGTAGCTTCTCCAGGTAGATTTTATCACCATAGAGCTCTCCCAAGAGCTGCTTGATGGTCTTATCATTCTGTGCACTCTTTGACACCTCTCTGCGGACCACTGTCTGTTGTCGTGTGGGAGGACGATTGTATGATTGGTATTTGGGCTTGGGTTTTTTCTGTGTAAAATAGATATAACATTTTATTTCAATCTTGAGACAATCTTGTGTTTAGTGTGTTATTCCCAGCAAAGAAATCTCCAGTTTTGCAAACCAAAATGACAGAAAAAAAAACAATTTAGGACTTTTTATTTTATTTGATAACCATATTGATATATGGTGTCTATTGTAAATTTACAAAAATTGATTTTAACAAATATTAAAACAAATAGTGTATTCTTAATATTTTTACTGGAATAAAATTGGTTGCTTTTACAACTGACATTTCTGTGTCTCTCAAATTGTTTGTCAGTTGATCAAATTTCCAAGAATTTAAAGTGACAAAAGTTTCAGTAAAAAACATTTCTTACCTCATCTTGTTTCTCAAAAAATGAAAGATCTCCTTCCTTTGTAAGTTTCACTTTTTCTGGACCTGTTGATTTAAATGCATATAAATATGACATATGTACTTGTGATATAAACTTGTCACAGTGCACTGGCTTGATCATTAAAAGCTGTGATATATGATACTCAGTAGTGCAATGTAATGTGATACTCACTTCCCACAGAATTGTCTATGGCCTCTTGTGCCTTCTGTATTCCTAATCTGAACTCATGGAGTTCTGGTCGCAGTTTATGTCCCCGATGATAAAATACCAAAGCCAGCTCAAACTCGCCTTTACAATATAAAGCCTCTGCCTTCTGGTATAGACCCTGGAAGAAAAAAACATACAAAGGTTTTGTACAGCAAATTAGAACAGATATGGCCTCAGTCAATCATCATTCAATTAAGATCACATTTCTAGATTAAATGTAAAATCCAGATGAACTGGTGACTGATGCAAGTTTACCTTGTGGAATTCCTTGTCCTCTTTGAGTGAGAGTTCAGCATCTTTAAGAGCATTATCGGTGTCCCCTAACTGAAGGTAGCATCTTGATCTGGCCACAAGGCAGTTCTTATCATTCTGTTGTAATTCCAATGCCTGAATAACAAATGATTTTGAAAGGTAGATAATCCTCATATTATTAAGAACTTAACCTCTTTTTTTTATTATGACAATATAAATTTGATTAATAAAAATAAGTTGTTTTTTTGGGGGGCTACAATAAATATATCAGAGAATTTTGATTAATATTCATGTAAGTTCTGTTAAAAGTTACAATTCATAAGCATGGGCAAAAATGTGTATTGCAACTCAGCATTTTCATTGGCACAAAAAAGAATCCTGAAAATACTGAGATATCTGTATTTAACAATATAATTATATTACAGGCTAAGTGAAACCTGCAAGAAGACAAATATTGCACATTTTACATTAAATTGCAAGGTCAACTATATTGACACGTGTCAGTGTAAACATGAAATGATCTTGCAAGAAATTTGTCGGTCTGCAACACTCACTGTGGTAAAGCTGTCTATTGCTTTTCTGTATTCTCCGTTTTTGTACAATGATTCTCCTTCTGCCCGATATGTTTCAAATGTGCCACGGGGCCCTTCCTCGGATCCGTCCTCTTGGTACATGATTTAATTTTCTTTGTCAACAATCCCTCAATAGATCTACAAACTTTCCTCCCGTCCTCGCTTTCTGTTTGTCTAATATGGCGGCGCTGGTTGCCAAGAGACGACGTGTCGCACGCGCCATTGTTGACATTGGTAACTGTTGTTACGTAAGACACTTTCGTCCCCGCTCCTCCAATCAGTGGAGAACAAGCTGTCCACTGTCCTCCAGAGGCGCACACAACAAGCAGGTCAGTGGCGGATCCAGGCGGCTGAAGCCCCACCCCGGGGTCTGTGGGTCTGTGGCTTTTGGGAACTGGAGCCCCCCCCCCGCTTTTTTTCAGAGCACATTTGAGCCCCCGGGATAAAAAAAATCCTGTATCCGCCCCTGCACGAAAGCTGAGTTTGAACGAGATACCATAGGCATAGCCATCTCTTGTGCTTCATTCTGCTTTCCTTAAGAGTGACCCACAATACCGTAACGAAAGGGTAAAGCAATAGTGTACATAAGTTTGAACCACGTGCATGAGATAATTTATAGTGCCATAACAGTTGGGCTGTGCTGTATTGTGGCAACTTGCCCGAATCAAGATTGATCTGGATTATTTGATTCTGGTTCAATGTAGAAATCTTATTATGCATTTTTCTTTTTGTTTTTTTTTCTCATCCGTCAGTGGCGTTGATCACCACTTTTTCTTGTTTACAACCCCACTTGAGCAACATGAACACGAAGCCAAAATTATATGCGCCGGGGAACCGCTTTAAAAATAATATCATGGGATCCCACTCAAACCGCATACAAAATTTGATGGCCTTTGAATTGAACTGCGCCAGTTATTTGTCACTTGAATATTAGGATTAATTTGATCTAATTATCAAAAATCTTAAAGTTGTGAGTGTTTCCATCCTGGCACCGTCAAATGCGCCGGGGAAACGATTTATAGATAACACCAAGGGACCCTATCAACCCGTATACAAAATTTGGCGACCTTTGAATTGACCTGCACTAATTATTTTCACTCGAAATATTGTAATTTGTTTAATTTTAATTATAACAAGTGCTTTCGGCTGGGAAAGGATGCTGTCTCTCTCTGTTGTAGCTATCTCTCACCTATGCAGCTGTCTCTCACTTGTACTGCTATATCTCACTGCTATAACTGTCTCTCACTGCTATAACTGTCTCTCACTTATGCAGCTGTCTCTCACTTGTACTGCTATATCTCACTGCTATAACTGTCTCTCGCTGTTGTAATTATCTCAGGGGAGGATCCAGGATTTGTTTACCCCGGGGGGCTCAAATGTACTAAAGTTAGGGGCTCCAGTCCTATAAAGTAAGGGGCTCCAGTTCCCAAAAGCCTCCAAGCCACAGACCCCCGGGGGGTTTCAGCCCCCGAAGCCCCCTCCTGGATCCGCCACTGTATCTCTAACTTATGCAGCTGTCTCTCCCTTGTACAGCTATCTCACTGATGCAGCTGTCTCTTACATGTGCAGCTATCTCTCACTTATGCAGCTGTTTCTCACTTGTGCAGCTATCTATCTCTTCTGCAACTACCCCTCACTTGTGCAGCTATCTCTAACTGTTGTAACTATCTCTCACTTCGCAGTTATCTCACTTATGCAGCTGTCTCTCACTTGTTCAGTTATCTATCTGTGTTATAATTGTATATAATTATATTTTGTAACTATCTCTCACCTATGCAGCTGTCTCTCCCTTGTACAACTATCTCTCACATATGCAGCTATCTCTCATTTATGCAGCTGTCTCTCACTTGTGTAGCTGTCTCTTACATGTGCAGCTATCTCGCTTATGTAACTGTCTCTCATTTGTGCAGCTATCTATCACTGCTGTAACTATCTCTCACTTTGCAATTATCTCACTTATGTAGCTGTCTCTCATTTATGCAGCTATATCTCACTGTTGTTACTGTGTTTCACCATTGTAACTATCTCTCCCTGTTGTAACTGTCTCACTATTGCAGCTATCACATTGTTGTAACTATTTCTCACTTGTTACTATCTCTCACTTTGTGCAGCTATTTTTCATGTCTCAATGCTGCTATCTCTTATTTATGCAACTATCTCTTATTTATGCAGCTATCTCTTGCTGTTGTAGCAATCTATCACTTGTGCAGCTATCTCTCACTTGTGCAGCTATTTCTTACTTGTGTGCAGCTATCTCAATTGTTTCTCACAATCGTGCTGGCTAAAAATATCTGCATTTCACCCATGTAGGCCACTTTGTACAAAACCTAGCGGGGCCTCAATAATTTGGTCAATAATTAGGTCAAATTGCCGATGGATGAATACAAAGCTCTATAACCAAAGACATCGGCAAAATAAACTTGAAATCCACTGTTTCTCGAAACACCACACACTGCCCATCACAATGAAGTTTCCCCAGTAAATAAACTCGACCTCCGGCGATTGACTGTTGCCGTTCTGACCCATGCCACTATCTTTCTCAGTCATAATGTCTAAAAATACAAATCCGTGTGAATTCTGTAGTGTTTTTTCTTCAGTTTTTTACCCGATATCACACATGACAATGTGAAATGGCATTTGGAAGAGTCCAAGTAATGACGTCATGGAAAGACAAAGGGAGAAACATCATATGACGTCAGAAGACCACAACGTTGTTGAGCTTCAGATCATTGCTGTCACTCCCGTGAATAAACTGACCCACTTTCACCTCTTTGTGCAAAATCGTAAACAATGGCGAAACGATGCTGAGATCAAGAAAAGACAAAGAAATATTTTCAAACAGGACTGACATCTTATGTTTACTTAAAGGGAACATAATTGTTTGATTGTTAGTTGCTGGAAGTCGAGTTCTACTGGAGCCATGAGTTAAATTGGATGGGCAGTGCATGATGTTTCTGGAAACAGTGGATTTCAAGTCTATTTTGACGATGTCTTTGAGTATAATACAGAAATGTAGGCATATTGTGCGTAATAATTCTTATCTGACAAAAAATAAGTGAAAACTACTCTAATTCATTATACACATATTGCTCAAGCCATCGCATAAATATTCAAAGTAAAAGTTAAGTGGGGACTAGTTTAGCGTCCACCAGAGGGCAACGTAAAAACGCAACAGCGAGATCGCACTCTCTTTTCAGTGGCGAATTTTATTGCAGCCCATACCTCACACAGCAACTTTTTTTTTCAAATCTGATCACGTTCATGCTTTTTTATATAGTATGTAAAAAATCTAAAAGTTGTGACTATTCATTGCGCTGAGAAAACGCTTTATAAATAACATCATGGGACCCCCTCAACCCGCACACCAAATTTGGTGACCTTTGAATTGACCTGCACTTGTTTTCCCCCCCTTTGTTTCAAAAGTATTTTGGTTTTTATAATTATTATAATTTCCTTTCACATATTATGGCACAAAATCCAGCACAGTGATATTTGGAACAAAAAATTGAAAATCTGACATCTACTATCTACTATAACTTAGAAAGAAAATGAAAAATGAACTGTGAATAGTGAATAAGTAACAAAGTTCACACATTTGCAAACCCTGTGGCATTACTCACTCATTCAAGAGTGTTGAAAGATGCTATCACAGATAAGTCATAAACATTGTTGAAATGATGCAATTGAAGCTTTTATTTTATTACGGAAGCATTTAAATGCGAAACATTCTCAGAGAACTGGTCAAACAATGTGGCATAATTAACTCATTTTACCTGAAAGCTCAGAATGACGGTCCAATAGTTTCGTTGATTCGAAGTTCTAAACTGGAGCAGGGAACTAACTACAAAAGTATCATTTTTTAAACGTTACCTTCCGGCGTTTAACCTTTTGTACAAATAAAAAAATATATATGAATGCTTATGCTCAAAGTCATATAAAACTTCGTGAATATGTATTAAGGAGATACGTGTACATCTAAATTGATGACTGAGAAAATTTTGTTAATCACGTTTATCTATAATTGGTTTTGCAATGCGATCAAAGTTATCATCACTGTCATCTTCATCTGAAAAGAAGTCTTCCTCGTCTGATGTCTCTGGGGTCGGGGGAACAATCATCACTCTGGGTATGGCAAATTTTGTAGGTGCTGGTTTTTTTACTTCGCTTTCTTTGCCAAAAAGCCCACCTAAACTCATAGCCACCAATCCCAGGTTTCGTAGAGAAAACCGTCTAGGTTTGGCCTCGTTTACTGAGAGCGAGTCTACTTTTGGTGCGGCCACACTATGAAATCTGCCTCTGGAGAAAGCGCCACCTTCCGGTAAAGGAGCAACAGTTTCTTCATCTTCTTGTTCTTCTTGTTTGGTCGGGACCTGTCCATCCTGGATAACTTGACGCTGGCGGATGGCTTTCTCCAGAACTGCCAAGCTCGCAGGGACCTCTTGTCCACCCTCTAACCTTTCAACAATTGGCTCTGTTTTTTTTGTCTCAACTTGAGTCGACTCTCCCTTGGTGTCACTCACACTAGAAGAAGTTCCGGCGACAGCATCATCAACTGAAGGTCTGTGAAGGATTGACTTCAGCTTGATATCATCAGAAGACATCACCGGCTTTGAGGTACATTGTTCCGGACCAACCTGAGTGGTTTTCATGGCAAACATAACTTTCTTCCATTTATCTTTGGTCTTAAAATCTCTTGCCGGAGGTGGTTCCTGTACCTGCAAATTTAAGTTTGGCATCTTTTAATCTTACACAGTTCTGGCTATTTTTTGTGATATTCCACTATTTATCTGAATCAAGGACTTTACATATGGATACAATGATTGGGAAAGAATCTCACCTCGTCCGTGGTGCTCGCTTCGGGGCCAGGTGTCACCGCGACTTTCTTTCCAAACAATGTTCCAACAATTTTGGCCAAAACAGATTTTTCTTGCTCTGTGTATTCGTCTGCCTAGTTTAGTAAATGTAAGATAAGTAGAGGAAATATTTTTATCATGAAATGGGCAAATGTTAAATAATTCACTTCAGCAATGAATTCAGGTGTTAGATGGGACGGGACAATTATCATTCAAGGGGTTGGTTGTGGAGAAAAAATGAATCCTGATTATTTTTTTATTAGAGTCAAATTTTAATACTTCTCACTACCGATGAATATCCCCAATTTTCGGCAGCATTTCAGCCCATGGTTTGACCGATACACTCTCGTAGGGGAATAAACAATGTAGTCAAAAAGGCAAAGAATATTTTTTTCTTACCTCTGGCTTTGCTCGAGTTCTCGCTGAGCTCACCCCTGAGAAGAAAGTCCAAATATAAATGTATCAATATAATTATGACATCAAAATACAATTTTTTTAAACGTAAAATACCACAAAGACTCTTCTTTGTTTCGGACTGTACTCTCCAATTAATAGTTAATAAGCGATCAATTTGAACATAGACCATGAGCATATGCACTAGGCCAGTCATTAGAGAGACCAAACAAACAAACAAAAAACAACCAAAAAAAAACAAAAACAAAAACAAAAAAACAAAAACCCAGAGAATTGAAAGCGTCTCCACTTCCAGCCCCACCTGGCGAGTGTTCCAGTACTCGAGCCATATATTCAACTTGTGATTTGGCTCTTGCTGTCTTGGGGTCGTCTGCCTCAGAGAGCTCATCTGCCACACTTTCTTGCACCTGTGCTGTTTCAAATCTCAAGCCTTTACATTGGCGCCTTTTAAGAGTGAAATTTGAAGGCACCTGAAATTCCTGCAAGAGATTTTTCATCCCAAATAAATCATTTTCAAAATGTGAAACTTGCTTCTTAAAAGGCAAAACACAACAGTTGTTTGCTGCCATCACATGTATTCCCTACCTCCGAAGCAGAAATTGCAGCTAGTTCTTCATTATATACTAGCTTCCGCAGCCAGGTAATTCGGGCCTTGCGACTGGACTGTTCAGAAAACTCTTGTTGCAAAGATCTCAATCTAAAATTAATATAATTTCATTTGATATTTTTGGAATTGATGACTAACGAAAATATACTAAAGCATATATGTATTAAATAAATCTAAATCTGATAAAGATCTATATATACTTTTTTTGCTAACATTCTCATTTGGCCAGACAAGTTATTCAAGTTTGAATTTAATTCATATTATGTAAATGATTCAATTATAAAAATCAAAATGGTGCTCAAAGATGATAACCACTGAAAAAGGGAAGAAAAGAATAAGACATGACGTTCCACCTATCACATAATTTTCCCTCAGCCAAATGTATTACCAAAATGTGTTGTGGAATACCTTTTCCTCATTTTTGTTATAAGGTGAACAGGCTCATCTATATGATTCTTTTTTAAGAAATCATGATTTGATCCTGGAAATAAAGAAAATATCAAAAGCAATGCGGAATTGAAAACCTTAAATAATCACATAATAAATAGGTGTACCTCTCTGGAAGGCTTTCTTCTGACTTTGTAATACATTATAATTTATTCATTATGCAAATGAAATTACAATATTAAATAATTTGCGAGGTTTAAATGGCTATTGGAAGTTAGCAAAATTATATTGACTGTTTAAAATAACAAATAAATTGGACATTTTTTTTACCAAGTGATGATGCGATGTCTCCAACATGGGCGTGACATGTGAATGGAATGTACTCGGGGTGTCCCACGGGGATGCATGTCATCACATCACGGGCCCTGAGGTATCAATACTCTTATTAAAGGTATTAAACAGAAGTTTAACCATAAGTTTGATAGGCTAACATAAAAAAGATAAGATTCAATTACATCTCATGTTATATTGAGAAAAGAAGAAAGGAAACAACATCCACCCAACATTAGCGGGATCATCGTGCACACGTTTGAGGGGAGGCTCAAGTCTGCAAAACATGGAGTGTGCTATCTGGTCTTTGGACGGTATCTTCCTGTTCTCCAGCTTGAACAGACAATATGACATATAATATTACAGTACATTGCAAGCACAATGCACAGAGCAACCAAATGACCTGCACCATTGTTGACTATGATCTTCATGAAAATCTGAATCTGATTCTTGATAGACAATTCCACAGTCTATTCCTCTTTCAGATGTGTTCCTCACCTGATTTGAATATCCATATCCAAAGGACCCATAGGCAAAACAAAACTCCACATCAATTTTGGCGACAACCTGTATGAAATATGCAAATAGTCAATGCGGGCTTATTTATTTAAATCTTAATTTTGTACTATAAGTTAAAATGCCAATACCACAGCAATACTCTTTAAGAATATTCAAACTTGAATCAATATAAGTATGGTCTTACCTTCTCAAATCGCAACATTGTGTAAGAATCGGATGCATAAAGACGCTAAGAAATCAACAAACAAAACGTTGGAACATTCATTAATTAGAATAATTATGCTTTAGTATGTTCTCACATTCCTCCTACCACATTAAAGGAAAATGAGAGCGAGAGAATTGGGAAAAATCATGTCATCTTGGAGCACTAATTGCAAGTTATCATGATGCAAAGATTTGTTATGATTGTTTCTTATTGATCAAACATTATTCGACCCTCCAATACACTGTCTGCATTATGTATTTTTGTTTATTGAATGAGACAACACTCTAAATGATTATTCAAATATTTACATTTCTAAATATCTCTCAATCATTTATTATCCTTATAATATAAAATAACAATATTGCAAACATTAATTCCATTAATAACATCATTTTCTTTCCCGCTTATGCTTATGGCAGTGGTGGAAGGCTTCTGGATAATAGGATTAAAAGGAGTCTTGTGATGAAAGGCATTTTACAAAAAAGGAAAAAAAATGATTGCTAATGAACTGAATGAAAAATAACAATAATTACATAAAATCATATAAACAAACAATGTCAGTGGCTGATGACATGTGGCCAAAGGGTTATATCGTTTTATCATTTGGCTCCAGAATTAAAGTCGAATTACTTTATAGAAGTAAGGTTTTTATTCCATTTTTTATCTTTTTGGAATAATGATTTTTTTTTCAAAATCTAGATAATCTCTTATCTGTGACTTTGTAATGTTACCTTGAGAATATTGTAGAGATGGAGTTGTTTTTTGGCAACAATATGATGAACGTCTGGTCTGTCAAATCCTATTAGCTCCAAGCGGATGTTGTTACTGTGTTCGTCACTTCTTGTTGGTGTTAACTGTAGTCATTTAAATGTATTTTATCACACATATTACCCTAAATCCCACAATTATGACTCGGGTTGAAGAAATATTGTTAAGAGCTTTGCAATTTTATTCTTATGCAGCATTTTCAAATTTCGAGGCAGATCCAGGATTTGGCAGAGTATTGGTTTCATTTCAGTGGTTATTGTAACTTAAATTAAATAAATAAATAATAAGGCCCTATCCTTTCTTTTCCTTCCGTCCTGGGTTCCTACCCCCCTCCCTAGACCCGCCAGTGTGATGGCGTAATATATTCTGATTGAAATGAATGATCACAAAAGAGTATTATTATTTTAGAAAGTAGCACCTGTGTGGTGAAGTGCTTGATTTCATCGATGATGTAGACTCCCGGGAACTGAGCGGCCTCGTAGCAGCATGTCCATTTCACGGTCTGACCCATGATAATGCGAACGTATAGATTCACACTTGGCTGGTCAAACACTTTCATACGAATACAAAGGTGCATTATACATCAAATATTTACCACCAGAATCTTTAACCTACCAATATTTATCTTGACCAAGGTATTCAGTGAAACTAACAATGAGGTTCAAGACAAAAAAATAGTTTGTGCAATTGATAAACTAAACAGAGCTGCGGCTTCATTTTCAAAGCCTTTTAAGGGTATTTATGGGTGTTGGTAGTGAGTGCCCCCTAGTGGCAGAGGAGTAAATTACCAAAATACTGTACTGGGAATTGGTACATTTACGGTGTAAAACACATTCTCTATTAAATTAAATGCATTCATGACATGAATCAATATTTAAACACCTCGATATTTGAACTATAAGGTATGATTATATGTATATTTCTTTCAAAATAGTATTTTGTCCTAATTTTCCTTGATGATAGTTTTCATGAGAAATGAAGAAGACAAGCAAATAAGTTTTGCAGATTACACAACAGGAGTAGGCTTGTTTTTAGCTGTGTTTATTTCATTTCACTGGGAAGAAAATTCCCTGAGATCCTAGTGAAACAGATTTTCTCATTTTGATTTGTGTAAGTTTGGCAATCAGATATGTGAAGGGAGGTGAAAAAAATCATATTTTTGAAATGATCAAGCAAATTTAGTAACGATGGTTATAAATTTTATAAATTTAGTATGTGGATACACTAGTCCAGACAAAAATTGGTTAGTCCAGCCAATCAACAAAATTTAGATAGCCTAGTCCCTTAGGGGTTAATGTATTTGAAAAATAGAAAATCTGTTTCACTAGGATCACAGTAAATATTGTTAAGATCACTTTTACAAAGTTGTTTGAAAATCCACTTTATTATGGTCCCACAATCTGCAGAACATTTTCCCTTTAACATTTTGACATGACAAAATAAATTTTGGAGCAGTGACATATTACTACGCCACTTTTTATGAGTTAAAAAGATCTGAAGCTTTCAATATAATCAAAGAAATTCCATTGTGATTTTCAAATAATAAATCAATAATTTTATTACAAAAATGAAAACCATAAAATTTCATTTCATGACTTGAAAGTTTTAATGAAAAAGGAACTCTTTTTGACAGTTGAGCATTTTTCCTGTACGTTTTTGAAAATGTTCCATTTTGGGGTAAAAAGAAAGTAGTTACCTCAAAAATCTGCCACCAGAGGACACTCAATACCAACACCCATAAATACTCTTATACCCATAGACATCGGCAAAATAGACTTGAAATTCACTGATTCTCAAAACACCACGCACTGCCCATCATATTGAAGTTTCCCCAGTAAATTTCAAACTCCGGCGATTGACTGTTGCAATTCTGACCCATGCCACTATCTTTCCCAGTCATAATGTCTAAAAATGCAAATCCGTGTGCATTCTGTAGTGTTTTTTCTCCAGTTTTTTTACCCGATATTAAACCTGACAACGTGAAATGGCATATAGGAGAGTCTAAGTGATGACGTCATGGAAACGCAAAAGGGGGAATCTTCATATGATGTCAGAAGGACCACAACGTTGTGGAGCTTACAGACTGTTGCTGTGAATAAACTGACCCACTTTCACCTGATTGCACAAACTCGTAAACAATGGCGAAACGATGCTGAGATGAAGAAATAACAAAGAAATATTTTCAAACAGGGCTGTCATCATATGTTTACTTAAAGGGAACATAATTGTTTGATTGTTACTGTTTGTTGCCGGAAGTCGAGTTCTAATGGAGTCGTGAGTTAAATTTGATGGGCAGTGCGCGATGTTTCTGGAAACAGTGGATTTCAAGTCTTTTTTGACGATGTCTTTGGGTATAAGTTATTTTCTGACACTTGCATGTGCAAACAAAGCTTAATGGTGTGATAAACATCGGTAATCAATTGATAAACTGAACCACAGCTCTGTTGTCGTCCGCAGCTCTGTTGTCGTTGGTTGTACATACCAAGCTCTGCATTCCATGGTTGCAGGCTGATCTGTTTTATGTGTACTGCAAGAACACCGCTCTGCATTCAGATAAAGCATTAAAACTCGAATTATAGGTCTATCATTAATATGTGGTATTGGGATCGGGATACAAATATCCTCTGTAATTCTGTCTCTTGAAGTCACTTACCGGTAATGTAAGTCCTAATTTGGCTTTGACATTTCTTCTTTGTTTGTGCTTGACTTTGGCATCGCCATTGAATTCTTCCCCAGAAAAAGCCGACCCTGCAACCTTTATTTCAGATGTGCTGAAATCGCCTATTTTCGAGGACACCACACTATTGGGGTTTGACAGGCCCGGGTTGGGTGTTAGCAGCTGCAAACAAGTCAGTATCAAGCAGCTACAAACAAGTCAGTATCAAGCAGCTACAAACAAGTGTAGGGGGTCATATTCATGCGTAATCTACGTGACATGCATGCATGTGTACATGCACACCTGTAAATACTAACAACATCATACTATTCATAGTGGAAAGGCAAAGAATGAAAAACACTCCTTCAAAATTCTATGATAAACGCACACATGTTACATGGTTATTTTCCTATTCTCCACCTGACTCCACCCACAAAGTGCACCTGAATTTCGTCCTTTTATCAGTGTATACGTAATTATGTAGAACTGCATGCATGGAGATAAAATAACTGATTTGATATGTATTGACAAGAAATGTAAGGACTGAGAATCGTCCATGAAGTTTGGTCACTTTGCATGAAAGTGTTTCATCTTTCCCCTTCTGCGATATAAGCCCTGGCAAAAGGGATATCATTTCATCATTATTATCTACTTACCATTTTATAATGTGAAGAATGGATCAAACAGAGATCAATCTTACGCGACACCAACCAACCTATTGATGAAGGTGCAAGTCCTTTGTGAAAACATATTTCATCTATAATGTATGACGTCATCATATATTGTAGACGTCACAACCCCCCCCCCCCCCCACACACACACGCACGCGTTGAGATACATCACGAATATCAAAAGTATGATAATGGATTGTAGTTTAAATTTTCATACGGACAATCCTTATAAAACATTTTCAGGATACCTGAAACCAAAAAGGGTTTGACTGCGAGTTGATAGACGTGAGTCTTGCATCGCAAATCATGAAAATAACTGACCGCATTATCTTCCAGCCTCTCTCGGCACGTGCACGTGCAAGGCCACCAGTGCTAAACGGTATTCAGCGCCCACGAGAATATATTTCCTTCGGGGCAAAACTGTGATCTGAATTTTATGGAGCCAAGAAATTTCCAAAATATGTTAAGTATTTGATATTTTGCAATATATTTCTCTGGGATTGTTTCAGCATTGCATTCTGCATATGCTGGCCGAAGTCAGAATCCCGGGGGGGTGTGTGGGGGGGGGGGGGGGGGGGGGGTGGTACTCTCATGATTTTAACCCGCGGAGGCTGGGATGGAACTGAAAACCCCAGAGCCTGAATTAGGGAAATATTCTATCATTATTGGTACCCCGATTTAGGACTAGCTGAAATTTGGTACCCTGATTTAGGACTAGCTGAAATTTGGTACCCTGATTTAGGACTAGCTGAATTTTTTATTTGGAAAAGGGGATTGTGATCCCTATTTTAGGGAGAAATTTGAAAAACAGTACCCTGTTTTAGGGAAAATGATAAAATATCTTAACCACGATGGAACTGAAAACCCCCGGAGCCTGATTTAGGGAAATATTCTATCATTATTGGTACCCTGATTTAGGACTAGCCGAATTTTTTATACCCTCATTTAGGGATGATGCAGAAGGGGGAGATTTGGAAAGGGGGATTGTGATCCCCGTTTTAGGGAGAAATTTGAAAAACAGTACCCTGTTTTAGGGAAAACGATAAAATATCTTAACCTGTTTTAGGGAAAATATCAGCGAAAAGGACCCTATTTACCCCAGCTTCCCCGGTAACGCTGACTATGAGAGTACCCCCCCCCCCCCGGGGTCAGAATCAAGCACAAGAGATGACGAGCGTGAAGTTTATTTGATATTGGATATTGGATATTGCCATATTATTGGATATTTCAAGTGACGTTTTTTTTTCTCCAAAATTTATATTACTATGCAAATATCTAGGATCAAGATAAATTCGGCAAAAATAAGGATATATACCCTGTTTAAAAAGGATATATCCCCTTTACCCTGACAAACTGAATGATATTGAAGAGGTTTCAAAGTGCTCTGACATACCCAGCTTTACTCAAGTCATAACTTTGCTAATACTGGTCCCATTGACATGCATTTTACACCAAAATGACAGTTTCCACAGTAAATACTACATGTAGACGTATAACACGGACCTGGATCCGAGAACTATATACTTTTCATTTATCTTATGTTACTCATACATCAATGGCATTAAGAATGGAAGAATTTATGTAATAAATGCAAAACTATTTATCACTGATCTGCAACAATTGCGTGTCTGAGTTGGATGGTGCACCACACTGACACCTTGTGTCAGACCTGCTCTTTCCTATCTCTGTTTAAATATCTCTGAACCACATTACATTTCTTTGCCCATTATTGAATGGTTTCACTCCTTTATGAATGGAACAGTCATCATTATCATCAACATCAACAGTGTTACCTCTTTTATCATCATCATAACATTAAAAAATATATTACAATGTACATACTTTTCAAATGTTTATTTATATTACCTTTATAGACACCATGAAATGTGCACTGCTGCTGATCACAATCTGCATCCTCTTCCTGCCAACTTCTTTGGAGGCCCACATGTGCAACACTGATAAAGCGGCAATCGCATCAACTGCTGATGATGTCCTGAAAGGACAATTGACGTACATACAGGCCAGCAGGAAGTATAATGTGGCTACCTCTACAATTAGAAGCAGGGAAAAAAGACAGAAACATCCACTTCCGTCAACAGATCCCGGAAGGCATAAAAATAATGAACTGCTGTCAACAACACAACAAAAGGATTTACTATATTTTATACATCACATCACATGGCTTTTCTACAGACATGTGAATCATATCACAAATGGCTGCTGAAATTAAATCTCTACAAGGAATCACATGGCACCCCAAGGACCCATTGCGCTGGGCAGAGCGATTTGTCAAAAAACACAACCTTTCTTTAAGATCACCAAATTTCCTTTCTGCCCAATCTTGAACAGTACCTCACGAAACTGTCAAAAATTATTTCTCTTTACTTTACAAAACTTTGATTGATTTGGATCTCTTGGAAAAACCACAGCAAATTTTGAACATGAATGAAACTGGCTGGTCAAAGGCACATCACTTTAAACTTAAAGTCTTCCCCAAAGGACACAAGCTACCCTTTTGCCATAAGGTTGTCACACTGCATCACATTACATCAGTCCATTCAGGAACAGCCACTGGGGAGATTCTTCCACCTATATCGATTTTTAAACATTGTTTTCCCCAAACTCTTGAATATGGTTTACTTACTGACTGGCTTCTCTCTTTTTTTGAATCTGGATTTATGAACCAAACTTCATTTATTTTGTGGCTCACCGAGATTGTAATTCCATGGGCGAAACAAATTAAAAATAAAGTTTTAGTTATATCGGACAATGCACAATGTCATCTTGGTTTACAAGGACTGAAAGTGGCACGAGAAAATAATATTGAACTGTTTACTTTGCCTGCCAATACCTCTCATTTTTTACAGCATTTTGATCAGCTTTTTTGCAACCTCAAACACATTCTCTATAATTTAGCCTCACGTTTAGACTTAATACGAGCGGGTCACATTATTAAGAAGTCTAATTTTGCCTTTGCTTTAAAACAATCAATGTTGAATGCATGGAAACCTGACAAAACCAAGAGAGCATTTAATAATAATAATAATAGTCTTTATTTAGAGAGGGTTTATACTGTATAGCCAGATGGCCTAGTAAAAAACTTAATTTTTATCTTACCTAGGGCCCTGGCTTGATAGTAAGTTAGGACATGGCTATATACATTATGTACAAGGATAAAAATTAAAAACCATTAAAAGCAATTACTGTTCACTGTGATAGTCCTTCAGATATGCTGATTTGAAAGTGGTGAGGCTTTCACAGTCACGTATACTTTGTGAGATATTGTTCCACATTTGAGCACCACTGTAGGCAAAACTGTCTATGTATACTTGCTTGTGCTTACCTCCTGGTAGGTATAGATCTTTTTTGAGCGAGGACCTTTTGAGAAAAACTGGCATTTATCCTTGATCCTGATTTAATTGAAACAATTTGATTCATGTAAGGTGATTGATCCCAGAAGTCCTTGTCCTGGACCCTCTACTCCCAGTGATCCTCTTTGAGCACCCTCTACATGCTCTAGTAACAATGTGTGTACTGGTTGTCGGCCACTGTACTTATTAGTTATGTAAGTAGGTAATTGCCCCATGATGACGTCATTCTTTTTAGCCTGCACGTGCATTCAAAATGTTATATTTCTTTTAAAAAATCATGTTTTCCTTGTGCAGTTATACTTGCAGTCCCCAGAGATAAATGTGCATTATATTTCTCCTTCATACTACAAAAGTGTGTCAGAGAAATGAAATTGACCCTTTAAAGAGAGATACTTTCTGGAAAAATAAATTGTTTAACTTACATGATTAGATGATCATTGATGAGTAAATACATTGAAATTCATAGACAAGAAAATATATCAGTAACCATGGAAACACAAACCAATATTTAAAACTCATCTTGCAACCCCCATAAAATATGATCATTTTTTGTATTTAGTGGCAATGACATCATCGTGGGGGATTTAATGCACATGCAAGTCAAGCTGCAATCGTCTTCAATTTTCATAAGATAAATCATAACTTTGCTAATACTGGTCCAATTGACATGTTTTTTTACACCAAAATGTCACATTTTTCATGTTCTTCCTGACACACACAACCATTCTATAGTGCGTCTTTTCTGAGACCAAAAATCGTGGCATCCCTATTTTGGCTTCATTGTTTGTTTACTTATTAGTTATGCAAGTAGGTGATTGCCCCAAGATAACGTCATTCCCGCGGGGGCTACTGCCATATGCGCGCTGCTACATATGTGAGGCTGAATGGGGTGTTTTTTTTCTGGAGTTTTGGATCTGCCTGGTGACCTTTTAAGGCTATTACTAATACTACAACGGGTGATTATTTATGTCCCAAAAGGGATTTACCTGGTTACATGTTTACCTCAGATAAGGTTTCATAGGATGAAGAGAACTCAGTTTGTAAAACAGTTAATAGATTTAGTAGATTGATAAGTGTATATGATAACATGTTATAATATGAGTCAGCAAGATAATGTCCTGCCATATAACTGTATTATCCAAACATTGAGAACAATCCAAAACACCCATGGGTTGTCAGCCAGTAGTTATTTCGGTTTTACCTGGTTAATAAATTTATATAACTTGGATTTGCTGGGTTGTTATTTTTGTTTGAAATATTGGATTTACCGGGTCTGGATTTTGTAGTGCCAGCCTCACATATGTAACGCACATATGGCAGAAGCCCACCCCCCCCCCTGGCATCATTCATTTTTTAAACTATGTGCATTTGAAAGAACTACTTTTCTCCCCCAAAACAAGTTTCCCTTGTGAAGTCATACTAACAGAGCCCATAGTTAAATGTGCGTTATACTTCTCCTTCATACTACAAAAGTATATTATACCCAAACAAAACCATCGTCAAAATAGACTTAAAAACCACTGTTTCTAGAAACACCTTACACTGGCCTTCATATTTAAGCCACGACTCTGTAAGAACTCGACTTTCGGCAACTAACAATCAAACAATCATGTTCTTTTTATTTGAACACAAGATGTCAGTCCTGTTTGAAAAAAAATTTCTTTGTTATTTCTTCATCTTGGCATCGTTTCGCCATTGTTTACGAGTTTGCGCAATCAGGTGAAAGTGGGTCAGTCTAATTATAGGAGTGACAGCAACGATCCCAAGCTCTACAACGCAGTGATGGTTCTGACGTCATATTAAGATTCTCCCTTGGTGTTTCCATGATGTCATCACTTGGACTCTTCAAAATGCCATTTCACGTTGTCAAGTTTGATATCGGCTAAAAAACTGAGGAAAAAACGCTACAAAATGTACACGGATTTGCATTTTTAGACATTATGACTGGGAAAGATAGTGGCATGGGTCAGAACTGCAACAGTCAATCGCTGGAGGTCGAGTTCATTAACTATGGAAACTTCAATATGATGGGCAGTGCGCCGTGTTTCGAGAAACAGTGGATTTCAAGTCTATTTTGCAGATGTCTTTGGGTATAGAAAAGTGAAAGTTGCCCTTTAACCGCTAACGGATGGGAAGGACAGCAACGTCCCCACCAGCAACGGACAGGAGGGATGTTGATGTCTCCATTCTTCTGGCTTGACGATACTCTCCTTTGCATCGGGCTCAGTATATAACACCCTCTCTGATTATGCAATCAGAAATGATCATACAGGCCAATTCTATATGCCCCGCTCCCAGAATGTAACCAACAGCACGTGCACGAGTCGATGACGTATTTACAGCCTTTCAGTAAGACAGCACGTGCACGATACGATGACCTTACTCAATTCTATAGCTCATTAATATTCATGAGTGCCCAAATAATACGACAATTGGTCTCGTCATCGCTAGGCTTTTATACCTCAGTGATGCGGGTATTGACGAGATTTCCAATGAATATGAGCATGCCGATTATTTCGTAACGTATATACACAGATGGCGGCAACCAGTCTATGGCTGTACGCACCATTTTCGGGTCACGTGACGGGGCCAAATGAGGTGCGCTTTGTTTACAAATGTTTTTAACGATAAATATCTTGTTTCATGTATCATTTAAAAAAAATACAGTAGTTGTCTGAGGTATAAAAACAAAACATGCCTCGTCGGGTCAGCTGTGTGAGCGGATTCAGTTCATTGGTGATGTCGGAAGGATACCCTGAGCCGAAGGCGAAGGGTATCCGTCCGCCATCACCAACTCACTGAATCTGCTCACCCAGCTTCCCCGACTCGGTATGTTTTGTTATAATATTGAAGAGGCCTAGTAAAGCTGGGTAGCTTGATGACGTCATTTATAACATTCTGAAGGGCTGCAACTTGTTATAATGTAATCATGATAATGACGTCAGACTGCCTTAATCTTTTGACCCCAGCATTTCATTAAGCATATTGAATAACCATGGTTATAAATTTTATTAATTTAGTATGTAGATACTACTAGTCCAGAAAAAAGGGGTTAGTCCTGCCAGTCAACAAAATTTAGATAGGCTAGTCCATTAGGGGTTAATGAAACGCTTGGGTCAAAAGTTCATGATCCAGTCTGACGTCATTACCATGCTTATTGTGTTTTGCTGAAAGTGCCAAGTACTGGCTGTGCTCTTTGACCACCAGGTGGTCACATGTATACAATCATGTAACCTCTTTTGTGGTCTGTCAGGGTGTTAGGCCTGTACCAATGGACTGTAACAAACATTAATGGACAAACAGGCCTCTGTAAACCAAATCACTCCATTGTCCCAATCTGAAGGTGCTCCATAGTTAGCAAAAGTTTACAAAGCAGGTATTTGCACTAGATCACTGAACAACTGGTCAGCTAAGCAAAGTTTGTTGACAAAGTGTCCAATGGATGATTTGAATTTTAGCAGAAGACTCATCCACTTTCAAATGGCATAGAAATGTATGGAGGGGAAATATGATGGAGTCATTTGATTGCAAAGTTTGGGGATTAAACATCTATATTATACAAGGAAAAAGTGTTTGAAAACCTCACTTCATGAATGCTTAATAGCAGCTCCATGAGAAAATCAAAATTTTTCAATAGGGGGGTGGACATGGTCAAAAATAGATTTCCTTTAAATTTGGTACATGGCTAGATAACCTTCAGAAATGATCAAATCCAAATTATTTCAGCTGGCAGATGTTCGTAACCATGGTAACCATCAATTCCTTAGTAACAGGCTCTGGGGCTCAAAATGAAACTTTTCTAACCTTATTTTTGGCCATATTTGACCTAATCTTACAGATAAATTATTCCCTATAGAGGTATTGTGATACTTTCACTCTGTAATTGGTTCCTAGGTCACTTCATTAAGATTTCAAAATTTTAACAATTCTAAATACTCTCCCTATAGCAAGCTATAACTGTTGCCATGACAACAGTAAGTTTGTCCCAAGTCATTTTGTGGCCAGTTTACAGGCATAATTAACACCCCAAAATCAAATTGATTTTTAAAATATTTCAATCAGCTTTAAAATAGGCCAAAATGAATAAATACAAGCAAAAAGAAAAATGCTAGATCCTAAACAAGGTCATGTCAAGGTCATTCAAAGGTCATCTGTTTTTCAAAAACTGCATTTTCATCAAAATTTGACATATTTGACCTCCATGATCTCAGTGACAAATAATGTGAATGTACTAGCTAACTGGTGCATATTATTCAACATAACCTACTCTTCAATGCCTGATTCCTAAATCAGTTGCTTTTAACTATGTTGCTATGGTAACCGGGTAATCAAAACACCTTGTCCTCAATTCAGTCCAATTTTCCGAATTTTGATGATTTTTGCAATGTTTTGCATTGCAATTACTCATTATAATGACATTGATTGAACAAACTATGTTATCTATAATGATACACACAGGTCATGCCCTTATGTTACATACATACAATATATGATATCAAATGTGTTGCTATGGTAACCAGGAGATGCAATTACCTCGTCACTCACTCAGACTGAATTCACTGATTTTGATGATTTTCGTAATATTCAGCATTCTTATTCTTAATGAAAAACAACTTAAACATATCATTTATATAGTCTGTTGCAATAAACATGGTCCATACCTTTATGTTACCCAAATTGAAAAGTTTGGGTCAAATGTGTTGCTATGGTAACTAGGTGATGAAAATAGCCAGTCCCTGAATCTGACTGAATTCACCAATTTTGATGATTTTCGTGATATTCAGCATTCTTATTCTTAATGAAAAACAACTTAAACATATAATTTATATAGTCTGTTGTGATAAACATGGTCCATATGTTATGTTACCCAAATTGAATAGTTTGGGTCAAATGTGTTGCTATGGTAACTAGGTGATGAAAATAGCCAGTCCCTGACTCTGACTGAATTCACCAATTTTGATGATTTTCGTGATATTCAGCATTCTTATTCTTAATGAAATCAACTTAAATGTATACCATTTAAATAGTCTGTTGTAATAAACATGGTCCATACCTTTATGATACCCACATTGATTAGTTTGGATCAAATGTGTTGCTATGGTAACCAGGTGATGAAAATACCTTGTCCCTCACTCAGACTAAATTTACTGATTTTGATGATTTGGGGCTATATTCAATATTGCTATTCTAAATGATAACCAACTTGAGTATACCAATTTTATAGTCTTTTGTAACAAACATGCTTTAATATACTTTAATATTCCACACATAGAATGTTTCAGAAGAAATTAGTTGTATGCGTTGCTATGGTAACCAGGTGATGAAATTACTTTGTCCCTCACTCAGACTAAATTTACTGATTTTTGACAATTTTCAGCTATATTCAATATTGTTATTCTAAAAGAAAACCAACTTGAATGTACCATCTATAAATCTGTTGTCATAAAATGACCTATGCCTTAATATTATACAGAAAATTATTCAGAGCAAATGCTATGGTAACTAGGAGATGAAATTTCCTTCTCCTTTACTCTGCTGCCGCACCTTGTTTTCTTCCTCATTCAATAATGATTGGACATAGGGACTAGATGCTTTACTATGATAATATGTAGGTCTGGAATTTTTTTTAGGCTGAACTTTTGTGACCTTGGATCAAGGTCAAGTTCATGACCAGCACATGAGCAACTTTGCTTGTCAATGACCTATTTTCTAACAAAATACAGTAATATTGATATAACTTGGTAGATTTGATTAACCTATGAGGGGCTTGAATAAATATGATATTGGATGACCTTGGACAATTTTCAAGGCCACAGGACACAATTATCTAAATCAGATATTTGTGATATTTTGCAAAACATGACAAATGACATTTATTCTGACAACATTTATTTTACTCAATATCTTTCTTCATAAAATATTATGTAACCAGGTCACAGTGACTAATTAAAGGCCATATAGGTACAAGCTTCTAAAATATTGTGAATCTAATCCTTTACAAATCAGAAAAGATTAGAACTTGATATTATGGAAATCTTGGTAAATTTCCATGGTATTCTATTTTGGTGCACTTTCTATGACCTTGGGTCAAATCAAGGTCATGATCAGCACAAATACAATTTAGCTTGTGTATGCTCTATTTTCGTCAAGATTGCAGCAACATCAATATGATTTGGTAGATGTGATCTACCTATGAGGGGCGTGAATAAATCAATGTTGGGTGATCTTGGGCTATTTTCAAGGTTATATGAGCCGATTTTGAAAATCAGCTATTTGAAATATTTTGCAAAACATTACAAATAGCATTTCCACTACATTTATCTTGTACAATATATTCGTTCACAATTTTTAGAATAATTTATGTAACTAGGTCACATTGACCTATTTAAAGGCCATATAGTTGACAACTTCCAAAATATTGAGAATCTGATCCTTTACAAATCAGAGAAGATTAGATCTTGATATCATGTAAATATTGGTGCATATCCAAGGATAATTTATTTCGATGCACTTTTTGTGACTTTGGCTCAAGGTCAAGGTCATGACTAACACACAAGGAACTTTGCTTGTGAATCCTTAGATTACAACAATATCGGCGTGACTTGGCAGATGTGATCTACATATGAGGGGCTTGGACAAGTATATATTGAGTGACCTTGAGCTATTTTCAAGGTCACAGAAGATAATTTTCAAAATCATCTAAATGTGATATTTGCAAAACATGATACAAAACATTTATTGTCACCATGTTTATTTTACACAATATGTTTATTCACGTTTTTGTGAAACATTTATGGAACTAGATCACAATGTGATCTAAAAATGTTTCAATGTAGACATAAGTTTGGGATGAGTCAAAATAATTGGAGTTTCTCCTTATTTCAATTTTATTGCAATAATTTAAGGAAGTTTAGAATGTTGCTACTTTGATTGTAATAACGATTTTTAAGCATCTTTGTATGAACCCTTTCAGGTTATGCGAACTGTGTACTAAAATAGTAAAATGTACATTGCTTCCTTTTTACTATTGCAGCATATATTAAGATATGTATGTGCAACATATTAGTAAAGGCCATGAATGACACTATTGCTGAATGGTATATGATGTTAAATTATAAAATTGATTAAACTAAACAATACATTGAATACTTCAACATATCATGATTTGTCAAAATGGGTGAATTCAGTTCCTAATTCAGCTCATGTTTTTTTTTTCACCTGGCAACATGTTCACTTTCAAACAGCTTTGTATGGAATTATAGGTATGGGATATGTTTAGTGCCAGACACTGTATCAATGCAACATTCAAGTTTACTGTCATTGAAACAATGAATATTGAACATTGTTAGAAATATTCAAATTGGATGAATTTAGTCAGGGACTATTTTCATCACCTAGTTACCATAGCAACACATTTGACCCAAACTATTCAATTTGGGTACCATAAAGGTATGGACAATGTTTATCACAACAGACTATATAAATGACACATTCAAGTTGTTTTTCATTAAGAATAAGAATGCTGAATATCATGAAAATCATCAAAATTGGTGAATTCAGTCAGAGTCAGGGACTGGCCATTTTCATGAACTAGTTACCATAGCAACACATTTGACTCAAACTATTCAATTTCATCACCTGGTTACCATAGCAACACATTTGATCTCAAATATTTTATATGGTAACATGAAGGTATGGACCTTGTTATTGAATAGACTAAATGGCACATTCAAATTGGTTATCATAATAACAATGGCTAAAATGTCTCAAAATATCAAAATTGGTACATTCAGCCTGTGTCAGGGACAAAAGAATTTCCTCACCTGATTTCCATGGCAATACATTTGATCTAACATATTTTATATATGTTACATTAAGGCATTGGCCATTTTTATCACAACAGACTATACAAATGGTACATTCATGTTGGTCATATAGAACAGCAATATTGAATATATCCCAAAAACATAAAAAGCAGTGACAATTTCAGTCTGAGTGAGTGACAAGGTATTTTCATCACCTGGTTACCATAGCAACACATTTGATCCAGACTAATCAATGTGAGTATCATAAAGGTATGGACCATGTTTATTACAACAGACTATTTAAATGGTATACATTCAAGTTGTTTTTCATTAAGAATAAGAATGCTGAATATCACGAAAATCATCAAAATTGGTGAATTCAGTCAGAGTCAGGGACTGGCTATTTTCATCACCTAGTTACCATAGCAACACATTTGAACCAAAATATTCAATTTGGGTAACATAAAGGTATGGACCATGTTTATCACAACAGACTATATAAATTATATGTTTAAGTTGTTTTTCATTAAGAATAAGAATGCTGAATATCACGAAAATCATCAAAATCGGTGAATTCAGTCTGAGTGAGTGACGAGGTAATTGCATCACCTGGTTACCATAGCAACACATTTGATATCAAATATTTTATGTATGTAACATAAGGGCATGACCTGTGTGTATCATTATAGATAACATAGTTTGTTCAATCAATGTCATTATAATGAGTAATTGCAATGCAAAACATTGCAAAAATCATCAAAATTCGGAAAATTGGACTGAATTGAGGACAAGGTATTTTGATTACCCGGTTACCATAGCAACATAGTCAATAGCAACTGATTTAGAAATCAGGCATTGAAGAGTAGGTTATGTTGAATAATATGCACCAGTTAGCTAGTACCTTCACCTTATTTGTCACTGAGATCATGGAGGTCAAATATGTCAAATTTTGATGAAAATGCAGTTTTTGAAAAACAGATGACCTTTGAATGACCTTGACATGACCTTGTATAGGATCTAGCATTTTTCTTTTTGCTTGTATTTATTCATTTTGGCCTATTTTAAAGCTGATTGAAATATTTTTAAAATCAATTTGATTTTGGGGTGTTAATTATGCCTGTAAACTGGCCACAAAATGACTTGGGACAAATTTACTGTTGTCATGGCAACAGTAATAGCTTGTTACAGGAAGAGTATTTAGAATTGTTAAAATTTTCAAATCTTAATGAAGTGACCTAGGAACCAATTACAGAGTGAAATTATCACAATACCTCTAAAGGGAATAATTTATCTGTAAGATTAGGTCAAATATGGCCAAAAATAAGGTTAGAAAAGTGTCATTTTGAGCCCCAGAGCCTGTTACTAAGGAATTGGTGGTTACCATGGTTACGGTCACCTCAGAAGTGAAATATTTCAGATTTGTCTGTTTTTCCCAAACACCTAACCATACACAAATTTTAAAGGAAATCTATTTTTGACCATGTCCGCATTTTTTTGATTTTCTCATGGAGTTGCTATTAAACAGTAAATCCTGTTATAATCATAAAACACTCAATATTGAAGCTCTTGTTGTTGAGCTATATCTTGACACCATTGCTTTAACCCTTTCACTCTCGGGACACTCTTTTTGCTAATTCCTATATTTAGGAAAAAGGAAATGTAGTCAATACTATGATAGTAATTTACAATAACTTATTACACTGATTTCATACGTTGCATTCTTTTATGGGGGCTTTTCATCATACCGTCTTCCAGAAGTTCTGAACAGGATGCAACATCAGTAGAAATGACAGACATAGGCTTATAACGTTTTTACTGTGTGGGACGGTATAAGGACATTCCCCACCCGGACATTCCGCACCCGGACATTCCCCACCCGGACATTCCGCACCCGGACATTCCGCACCCGGACATTCCCCACCTAGGACATTCCTCACCCGGACATTCCCCACCCGGACATTTCCCACCCACCATCATTCCCACCCCTCAGCCCCCATATACCACTTTATATTTCCTCAGTGACATTATACATATACGCAACTGTTAAATATATGAGTTAATCTTGAATATAATTTTCATTGGTCACCATTATCACATGATCTTTTTGAAGCAGATCTTATGTACATATTTGATTGGTTCTCATTATCACAAGATTACTTTGGAGCAGATCATAGGAAATTACAATTGTTTATGCATTGAGCAAATCTAGAGTTATTTCAAAATTGGGAATAAAACCTTTATTCAATTTAATTAAGTTTAATGCAAAATGAAATATCAATTTTATTATAAGTTATAAGATACAATATATAACTCAACTTAAGCTACTAAGTAGTTACGATTTCTATGGAAATACAATATATAGCTCAAATTAAGCTACTAAGTAGTTAAGATTTCTATGGAAATAGAGTCATACACTAAGTGGGTGGGAAATGTCCGGGTGGGGAATGTCCGGGTGGGGAATGTCCTAGGTGGGGAATGTCCGGGTGGGGATTGTCCGGGTGGGGAATGTCCGGGTGGGGAATGTCCTAGAACCGTGTGGGACACATCCACAAATGATACATGACTGAATGTGGACCTTTGTAGGCTATTTTTTTTATATAAAATATTGCCATTGACCTTGAAGTGACTCCTATTTTTGTGGACCTTGAAGTGACTCCTATTTCTTTTATTTTACTGTAAATTTCAATATTCAATCATCCGCATCTTTCAAAAACGAGCTCATAAAGTCTTTTTTCATCAAAATCCGTTCAATATTAACAATATTAGAGCAATTTATAATTTTTGGATCAATCTACAAAGGAAATTAGAGGAAATTTTGATATGCTGAGCTATTTTGAAATAATATCTATAATAACAACTTATTGTTGGTTAAATTATGAAAGTACATCTGCCGGGATTTTGCAAAGAAAAAACGAAAAATAGAAAAAGAAAAAAACCATAAAAAACCAAACAAACTATAAATTTGGACGAGCTTCTTAAAAAATTATCAGGCCTGGAAAAGTCCTGATTTCCAAAAGTCTTGATGAGTGGGAACTCTGATAAAAAGCGAAGTTCACGGTTGATAATTGTAAAAGTGGTGACCAATTAATCTGAAAAGTAAAATAGACCAACCAAACCAAAAAAAAATAAATAAATAAGATAAACCCACACAAATTCTATTTTCTTTTTAAATGTATTAAAAAGATATTTATTTCATCATTATTAAGATATGATTATGTTCAAGTAACAAACATCTAAATAACAGCTTTAATTTTCAAGATATATTCTCGGAAATATATTTAGACCTAACAAAGCTTTTATCCTTATACAGAACAGGACATTAATTTCAAAGAAATACTAGTCCATATCTTCATTCGCAAATTAATTCAAAATATCATTTGAAACATTTTGGCAAAATCAATCATGTCATTTATTTATGTCAACTATGTGAGCTATAATAAGGTTGTTGAAATATCATCTTATTCATATACAACTTATATTTTCCCGAATGTTGATGCTTTGTCTTGTCTACTTTCCGGACTATATCATAATAGTCGCATTCTAGTCGATGGTGTTGCTGATCCAGTCGACATATGATGACACCCTGGTAAAAGCTCCAGGCACGTCGCCAGGTCTTTTGGCAGATGTAAATGAGGCAATTCCAACTTGTACCCAAGAGTTGTCCTTCTTGCAGACCAATGGACCTCCGCTATCTCCCTAGAAATGAGTAGATCCGTGTCACAAAAAATAAAATAAAATAAAATAGAATAAAAACAACAAACAAACAAAATAATTGCATTTTTATATTTTGGTTTACATAATTTTAAAGTATTCGGAGAAAACTTGACTGATCCTCACTCCCCCGCCTCATGATATGTATGGGCCATGAAGAAGGTTCAAAAGGCCAAGGGAAAGCGGAATTAGTAACAAAAACAAGTTTTAAATCGGTGAAAACTGACAAATTCCGCCTCATTTTCAATATGTAAAATTCATGGCATACAATGAAATTTATTCTGGAATGAAATATATAATTCATAAAGTAAAGTCTAATTGCCAATCAATGGAAAATCTAATTAACTTACGCTGCATATGCCTTTAGAGGCGAGGTTGTGGCCAGCACATATTCGGTTCTGAGTGTTGATACCATATATATGTGTGCAGGCGGTATCGGGTATTTTAGGCAAGATGATTTCATGTGCTTGCTCTTGAACAAAGCCACCTGAAAACAAACACCAATATCATTTAGGTTGTGTTTTCTTGATTCTTTGCATCCTATATTTATGATGGATATATTTTGGATATGCACGCACATTGCAAATGATGAAAAAATAGGAAAGCTTTAAAGATTTGATGGAAAGAAAAGCTTGCGCTTACCCCCGCTTGCACATCCCCATCCTTTCATTATGCATTGAGCATCATCCTGCGGAAAGTTATTGTCACCCTGTTCTGGGAGTTGAATACTTTGTATTTCCGGTGTATCCTTCCCACTAGGAACAGGATCTTCTAATTTCAGAAGGGCGATATCATTGGCCCACATGCCTGTGATAGAAATTGAGATTAAAAGGATTAATATCAAGACAAGTACATTTGTATCTCAACAAAATAAAGACTTTTGATGAAAGTATCATATTGAAATTATGGGGTATATAAAATTATACTCACTTTCTGGGTCATAATCTGGATGAATGATGATCTCATCGACATCCATGTACCAGTTCTTCATATCATCTATATCAAAAAAGCGACCAGCCGCTCCTTTTATCCTTTCCAGTGTTGACACCTATTTAAAAACGGACACGTTGAAAGTTTTCATGAGATGGAATTATATTGCCGCCATTTTGATCACTTGATTTGGTAATTCTGATTCAAGAAACTTTTAGAAGTAGATTTGATAGGCCATATACTGTCCACTTTACAGCCATAAAAAACGGTGCTTTGTTAAGTGCTTTGATATTGTTTATTGATCCAGAACCCCCCCCCCGCCAAAAAAAAGAAAAGAAAAGAAAAAAAAACAGAAAAGTTTTCATTAGATTCCACATTTAACTTTTAAGAATAAACTTAGCGGGTATTTATCTATTTTTCGACCTTTTTATATTATGTGGCATAAAACATTTTTTCTTTTACAAATTACATATGATTATGTTCAATTTAAAATGTGTTGCTGTCGGCAGTGAAAAATAAATCTCTTTTCTTACTGCTCCCATCAAACTTACTGATAGTTGCACATCTCCCAATAATGCATGCCAATTGTCCGGGTCTGAGGCCTTAGATCTGCAAATAAATATCCCTTATTATAACAAAGATCGCCGACGCATACTCTTATTAATGAAACCATACGATGAGATGTACAATATTGAACCTTGGAGTTAATTTAGCAGCGACCATTGACAATTAAGCATGTATACCTTATACCATTCATACTTTGCAATGTCAAACAAACATGATGGTTTTCATTCGCAAATGAATTCAAATGGTTATAATAGTTGTAACGTTTCATGAGGTGTAGATAGGGCATAAATTGTTCTTACCCGAGTTGCTCATTGACAAAGCAGTGGGCAGCACTCAACAGCCATTGTGGGCTGATCAAGGAAGCACCGCAGTAAACTCGCTTGCTTGTTAATGCAAACCCCAAAAATGTTTTGTCCGGAATTTTACCCTAAAGATAAAGAAACAATGAAACGATAACATTAGAAGTAATATTCTATCCCGCTCTCTTACCTTCTTGATTAAGGCATGGAGGAATTATAATTACTCTAAGATTGATGTGAATAAGGCCTTGGACGATTCACATCACATTCTCTTGAGAGGTGCAAACCAATGCCACACTATAACACTTGTGTAACTCTCTACACAGGACAATTCTCACTGATTGTGCCTCAACATTTGTGGTCCATCAGGTGTTTCTTGTTTCCTATACACACAATTTTGGAATCTTCAGAAGGATATTAAGACAGTTATGAGAGTAAACTTATCAAACTTATTGAAATAAAATGTCATGTCAATCAACATTTGTTACTTTGATATCTCTAAGAAAAACACGGGCCAAAAAATTCCGCAGATAAACCCTCTTTTACAGATACTTCTTCACATATGCAGTGATACTATAACCTGGAGTGCCGCAAGCCCGGGATAGTCGCCCTTATCATCCAGTGATACTAACCTGGAGTGACACAAGCCCGGGGTAGTCGCCCTTATCATCCAGTGATACTATAACCTGGAGTGACACAAGCCAGGGATAATCATGCAGTGATACTAACCTGGAGTGACACAAGCCCGGGATAGTCGCCCTTATCATCCAGTGATACTAACCTGGAGTGACACAAGCCAGGGGTAGTCGCCCTTATCATCCAGTGATACTATAACCTGGAGTGACACAAGCCAGGGATAATCATGCAGTGATACTAACCTGGAGTGACACAAGCCCGGGATAGTCGCCCTTATCATGCAGTGATACTAACCTGGAGTGCCACAAGCCCGGGATAGTCGCCCTTATCATCCAGTGATACTAACCTGGAGTGACACAAGCCCGGGATAGTCGCCCTTATCATCCAGTGATACTAACCTGGAGTGACACAAGCCCGGGATAGTCGCCCTTATCATCCAGTGATACTAACCTGGAGTGACACAAGCCCGGGATAGTCGCCCTTATCATCCAGTGATACTAACCTGGAGTGACACAAGCCCGGGATAGTCGCCCTTGTCATGCAGTGATACTAACCTGGAGTGACACAAGCCAGGGGTAGTCGCCCTTATCATGCAGTGATACTATAACCTGGAGTGACACAAGCCAGGGGTAGTCGCCCTTATCATGCAGTGATACTAACCTGGAGTGACACAAGCCAGGGATAGTCGCCCTTATCTACAGTCTCCTGGAGTGACACAAGCCAGGGATAGTCGCCCTTATCATGCAGTGATACTAACCTGGAGTGACACAAGCCAGGGGTAGTCGCCCTTATCATGCAGTGATACTAACCTGGAGTGACAGAAGCCAGGGATAGTCGCCCTTATCATGCAGTGATACTAACCTGGAGTGACACAAGCCAGGGGTAGTCGCCCTTATCATGCAGTGATACTAACCTGGAGTGACACAAGCCAGGGATAGTCGCCCTTATCTACAGTCTCTCCCCCTATGATCCGCTTCACCCGGGATCTCGGAGTATCATCTGAAAGTACGTTTGTTTGCGGACAAGTTTAGACTTAGACACAAAAAACGGATGAATAAATTTTAAGATGTACTGTTTTAATGATTTTTAGATGTACTGTTCATCATCTAACTTTCAAATTTGCATTCATTACCAAATTCCTTAACATGGTTTGTTATATAATTTCATTCCTTGGGAGACCTTCAATATTTTGGCGGGAACAGGTAGTAAGCAATTTTGCGTGCCTGTTACCCATGTTTGTAGATATGACTTGCATGCATAATTACATAACTCCGATTTATCAAATATTCTAAACATTGATATTTAATTACACCATATGTGGGAACTTTTGATAATTTACACTTAATACACATACCATGTATCCGTGTAGACAGGGATGCTTGGATAATGATGGCATGAACCAAAGTCAACACCGCCACAGCCCTCTATATAATAATAGACACACACAGTTATGGTCAGAGATAAGGAATAAACAGAACAATTCATCGAGCTGATAGCCATGTCATAGTATTAATCATCATATGCTTTAGGTACACATATTTATCAACTAAACAAGCATTAAACATGCCTCGAAAGATAATTGATGGGAAATATTGATTTTGGGTAAATTGACACTAATTATTTGTGACACTATCATCAAAAGACAGTTGAGAATAAATTGAATATCTTTTGTATTTAAAAGTATTAAAACCTATAATGAAAGTATAGATTTTAGTTTTCATATTTATAATATCACAGTAATATCCGTTAAAAAGTAAATCAAAAGTAAAAAAAAACTAGCAGGATAACATATAATTTATCAAATAGAAAAAATAATGGAGAGATTCTGATACAGTTCTTATAAAAACGAGAAAAAGTATATTCCCTCTCATAGGATCAATGTGAATGATATTTGGAATTAACTGAACGGGGCGGCCGGAATATACATTGCTACAGAATAACATTCCTTCCTGTGGCGATAGACACTCACATGACAGCTCCCAGGCACTGGATAAGAGATGGAAGTTTACCGCCCATCTACACCATTTGTTTACACATTTTGTCAGGAATATACACTTCAATCTTCATGAAATGGAGCAAACCTGCTGTATGTGTTTTTCATAAACACTTTCATCCAGCATTTTATTAAAGATTTTCTTCAAATATAGATTTAATGCATATCATTGATAAATATAAACGGTGAAAATAATTTGTTTGTTTGTTCAATAGAAATACGTTTGTTTTATTGCTTTGATATTTTTATATTGCGCCAAACAAAATATTCTTATTCAACACACACAGTAAAAATATATTTAATAAAAGATAATAAATCTATTTATTTTACTCACCATGCTGTCATGAATACGATTCCAGTTGTGAAGAATAAAGGAATGATGCCTGCAGTAAGATCACTACTATAGTGAGTAGAACCCCACTTACTCTATGCTACAACCGCACTACAGTAAAACCGTGAATATTTGCAATACCATAATCATAACAATATCACTTTATAAAGCAAAGAAAATTTGCGGTTACGAAAAAATTGTCATAATCTACCTGATAATAAAATGAGCATCATCCATGGGCTGTTATATCCGTGATATCTTATAAAAGGGTTGGTCACAATAAGTCTTCGGAAACCTTTTGTAATATACAGCAACAGTATTATTCCCTGTCATATGCCACAAAAAGTTTAATTACTTCCTGCCATTTGTACGTAGGGTGTCATCGGATGACAACCACAGCAAACCATGTGCCATACATTAGAGATAACTTTACAAATAAAGATATCAACTTTGAGTAATCCTCGCACATGTCAATCTAGAAATAACTTGTTGGTTATTTTTGTATTGTGATCGAAATATTGGTACCTATGACAATGCAAGGCGTGCAAAATAGTCACCGACCAAATACATATTATATTACAGATATTACAGGCATGAAGAACTTTATCCAAACACCCATTTGACTAACTCAACATGGACATTAAGAGGTCTTGAACCGTTTTACAACCAACTTCCAACCGCCATGTATTATGTGTTTTTACAGCTTGGATAGCGCTATGATTTTTACCGTAACACAATTAGTACGAATGCTTTCGCCTCTCTCTCTTATTCAACTTCTTAAAGCATTCATGAAACCACAGAGGTCACAGGCAATTTTACAGAAGTTTGGGGTATACTTAAATGAAATGTGGCCATGAAACTGTGATACAATTAAGCTATCTCACTAAAATCAACTAAAATACACTGACCATGGTTATTGTGGTTTTTTTTAAATGCCAAGTACTGCCTGTACTCCTTTGACCACCGGGTGGCTACATGTATACAATCATGTGACCCCTATCGTGGTCTGTCAGGGTGTCAGGCCTGTACCAGTGGATAAACATTATTGGACAAACAGGGCTCTGTAAGCCAAATCACTCCATTGTCCCAATTAAGCGTGCCCCCACTGTTAGAAAGACTTTACTAAGCAGGTGTTTGTACAAAATCACTGGTCAGCTAAACAAAGTTTGTTGACAAAGTGTCCAATGGATGATTTGGATTTTAGCAGAAGACTTGCCCCTTTTCAAATGGCACAGAAATATATGAAGGGCATATGATGAGTAATAACTTGTGATTGTCCCATTCCAAATACATTGAAATTTGGTCTTTTCTCTATTGGGAAAAAACATAATGGATGTACCAGGTGTGGGTAGACACATTTTGATATGTTTGGCTACCCCCTCATAAAACTGGCTAAATACTAAACATTCTTTGTGTTTTTTATTTCAATTTTTACCCTTCAAAAGGTACTTTCTGTAGGTGATAAAGTCTTACATTTTTTTATCATGATTAATTTTTACCAAAGGATCCCAAAGATATATATATTTTCCACTTTCCACAATACCACACTTTCCACAATACCACACCCGAACTATACATGATGAATAAAATTCATGATAACATATTTGAACAAACATTTTGTATCTTGAAAATCACAACTTTGTTGTACCAGCCAGTCGTTATATCAAATGACACCAACTTCTCATCGTCTTATTCAGCTTATTCTCTTCTTGTTATTTTCACAGTTGCTTCGTGTTCATGTCAAGTCAATGTGCATATTTTCAAATAAATGTTTGGGGAGGGATCCGCCTGTGTCATCGCCATCATCATATCTATAAAGATATCAGGGCCAAATTGCCCATTACATAACTTTATAAATCTAAACGAAAACATGCAATTTGTGTAGCCCACCAACCTTCAATTTATCAATTTGATAAAAGCAGCAGCTATATTAAAACCGGAATCGATATATTAAACATATGCATTCCACTTGACATGTGAAATTTGTCAAATGAACGTGTCTCTCAGATTACAGTAGGACTGAACACTATATTCACAAGCCTGGATCACTATAAGGTCAAAATCTAGGCCAAAATACTGATGCCTCTGTTCCAATTTCAAACCCACAACCATAAACATTACAAAATGCATGTGATGAGCCTCTTGAGGGCAGAACCGATGTAACAGTACATAAATGATGCTTATATTTTGGAGTAGATCAGAAGTAGCGTATTCTAATCTAGTCTGAATAGTTCTATTGGGATAGCATTCGCCTTGAGACCCAGAGATTCCGGATTCAATTCTCTGACATTACTCTGTAAAGATTTGTTAATGTCCTTTATGTACCTTAGAAATAAGGATTTTTTAAAACACTTTTTCTATTGAACTATTAAGACCCCCTTATGTATAATGTATAACTCTTCGCCTCTTTGCAAAAATAATCTTGAAAAATAGATGACTATACGTTCTGGAAAATGAGTGGACAACGTTGAAGACACAGAAGGTATCAACATATTTTGTGTATGTCCCTTAAAGAACTATCCCAAAAAAGGGATTTGAGAAGAATTAAATTATGTGTTTACATTCTAAGTACATTCTAATATTTTTTTGATCATCTTAAATCACGTGACCTCTGAATGCTAGTTATTTATCAGCCTTCGACCAAAACACTTACATTTGTAAGCAAGCTACTGTGTCAAGGCCAAGGTCATCTGAAGATAGCTTTCTGACCCTTTAATGAGGTACGTGTGAAGAGTGTAGAATTTAGCATTTTTGAAAATCTAGTCCATTGGGACTCTATTCAATTCGGTGTGTCACATATAACTATATGCATAACCTACATTGGGCATTAACAGTATAAAATCAAATGCAATATGTAATATTGTTTCATCGATATACTCTGCTCAAACCTCAATACATCTGACGCTAACGACCAATGAACATTTATACATTTTGCAGTGAAATGGACAGTCCATGAAAATAAAAATTGCTTACAATGAATTTATTGAATCAGATATGTATTTATTTTGTAAATAAAACACAATGTTGACAATAAAAGGAAAATGGAAAATTTGCTTCTTTAGAAAAAAAACAACTTATGTCAATCATTCATTACAAACAACTCTAATTATTCCTTTTAACTCTCAATCATACAGCCTTTACGTGTTCAGCTTGCCCTAACAATAACTCATTATTTCACTCAGTATTTCAATGGAGAAAAGGCAGAAAATATATTGGACAATTATCACCAGGAAAATATGTATTGCCACTATCTTTCCATGCGCCGACTAGTTGTAACCATTATGTATATGTACATACATGCATATACAGACTGGCTGTTACCATTTTGTACATACATGCATATACAGACTGGCTGTTACCATTTTGTACATACATGCATATACAGACTGGCTGTTACCATTTTGTACATACATGCGTATGCCCCATTACAATAGCTGGACATTTCTAGTATTCTTTTTCAACTGTATGCCGTGCTGTTTCAGAACTAGAACTTTCGTGTGAATGATTATTTGATTCTTCACTCATTGCTTGATTATTGATTCCAAGTGAATGACTTGTTAAATTGTTCATTTATTGTATGATTGTTGATTTTTTGTAAGTGATTGTTTGATTCTTGATTCCACGTTTGATTGTTGATTCCTAGTGATTGATTGTTTGATTTTTTATTTCATTTTTGATTGTTGATTCCGAGTGAATGATTGTTTGATTGTTGATTCCTTGTTTGATTTTTGATTCCGAGTAAATGATTGTTTGATTCTTGATTCCTTGTTTGATAGTTTATTCCTGGTGATTAACTTGTTTGACTGTCGATTCCTTTTGGAAATGAATTTTTGATTTCCTTTTGAAATGAATCCAAGAATATCAAATGCTAGCACCAGACCTACGGTTAAAACCACCAAACAACAGGATAATGCCCCAATGCGACTGGACACTGGGGCCTCCTCTGGTACATACAAGATCGCCCTAACCTTCTTGGCATCTGAAAACAAAGAACATCGAGATATAAAAGACGTTACTGCCTAGTATTGGGTATTTTTTTCAAATTGTTGTGACACACGAGGTGTATACATTGGCTTTTCACCTCTGATATAGAAATAATGAGGTTCAACCTTTCATCTGTTAGGAATATGATTTGACAGCTAGTCAGAGATTGGAGAAAATAAATGCTACTTTTTCTGTTGTTGTTCATTAAATTGTTGAATTCACTATAAAAATTCTAAAATACCTGAAGAATGACAAGCATGCTTTTATCATATCTTAGATGAGATTCGTTTAATTTGAACGTGCTCATAAAGTATTCTTACTAAGACAATCCTGAATTGGAGGCGTCCACCTGCCATCTACCTGGCAATAGGAGAACTTGGTCTCCTCCCCATCAGGGAACATATAACCCGGCAAGCAGTGTTGTCTCACTGCTGTGTAAACCTTGTTGTCAGATGTATTAAAAGTAGACGTAGATGACCACTTTGGCAGCAAAGGGCATGTTACCACTGAAATTGTTAAAGATCAAATTCGGGATTTAAATCTTTCTACTAAAATATTTATTTTCAATGTGTATCACTTATTACCCTGGATCCAAGTTATGGAACTATAAACCTTTTTACAACTGAAATTATTATTTCCCACCATTCATCTCCAGAGACCAAATTCTTGCGAAAGACCTGTGTTACAGCTGAAATGTTCTCCATTCTATCTTGGAGTATAATGAATTATACTCCAGGTTTCTATCAATCATCGCTCTCGATAAGATCTTGACTTATATCCAGAGCTGTGGAGCTCTTCTGAAATGGTTTGATTTACGTTGTAATAACATACATACATCTGGTACTTACATACACAACCCTCATGTTCAATACGACTCCAGGTACCATTCTGCGTGCACTGCATGGATATGTACCAGGAATGATCAGGAAAATGGTAATTCATATAACACATATAGGTAACCACAGATCCATACACCTCAATGTATCTACTTGATATCATTATGGCATAGGTCACTGCAGGTGCTTGAGGACATCTTACCTCTGTAAATTAAATAGATATAATTTATTCCACAGACTTTACAATATAAGGCATCACGTAGTTTTTACATACATGAGACCAATAAACTTGGAGAGATCTAACCACGCAAACCAGTCGGACTGTGGGAGGAACCTTTCTAACGATACCCATACATAAATGTGACCTCTCTATCGTATCAGTCCCTGCCACCAAAGGTATAAAGGTGCAAAGAGGATCGACCACAAGTCATCAGTGTTCTTAAAATTCTTGAGGGGAATAAATGCTTTCTGAAATAGATTCTGTTTTGTTCTGACAGCTACATTGAATAAATGTGACCCCTCTCTATCGTATCAGCCCCTGCCACCAAAGGTATAAAGGTGCACACAGAATCGACCACAAGTCATCTGTATTCTTAAAAATCTGGAGGGGAATAAATGTTTCCTGAAATAGATTCTGTTTTGTTCTGACAGCTACACTGATTTGGTCAGTTTATAGGTCAGACACCTGATCCCAAGTTATAACCTGATGTAGTAGCTCTTGGATTGGATGTTTTTTTTTATGGTGAACAAGACGAGTATTTTCGATTGAGGGAATTCTAAACTTTCAATGAGTGCTCACTGTATCTCGACCTGAGCGCCTCTGAACGATCTAGATTACACTGTCAAACATTGCACAATACCTTCACAAATACTGTTGCTTATTCCTTCATTCCACTTTCCGCTGGCCTTGCATGATATGCGCAAATGATCAGATTGGGAGTTGGAGAGTCTGTAACCTTCCACGCAGGAAATATAGCCCTCATATCCATATATACTTTGATAACCACTTTCCACAATAATTCTATTTGAAACATTTCGTATATCTGGACATGTCACCTCTGCAATTATAACAATTATACTGACACACTACATTGTAGTAGTCATTTGCCTTGAAATATAAAAAATGCAATAAAAATAAATAAGTAAATAAATAAATAAATGAATGAATGAATGAATAAATAGATGAATGAATGAATTAATGAATAAATAAATAAATAAATAAATAAATAAATAAATAAAATGTATATACTACTACTTCTACTAATAATGCAAATATACTTTGGCAGGCAGGCAATAAGGGTGTCCATGTCTCATTGTCATTACAGTGCATGGCTTTCACACTGGAGAGATCGGGATACACGTATCCTCGGTGACAGCCATAATACAATGTTGTCCCGGTGTCGGCCAGAATGTGCTCAGTCGCTGCATTGGCTACTGATGGCGGGAATGGACAGCGCCCAACTATAAACAGAAGGTGCGCAAATCTTAATTTAAGCAAAATAAGTCATCGTCTTCTACTGATTTTCAAATGACTTGTTGTCTTTGAAGTCAAGACTCACGTTCACACGTATCTTGTTGGGTTTCCCACATGCCGTTTGCCTGACATGATTTAATGGACTTTTGTGACCCATCTCTGAAGCGATGATGCGGTAAACATGTATAGGTGACATTTTCACCATAATTATCAGATGAGTAGAAGATGGTCATATTTGTGTATCCATTTGGTATCCCACACTTAATTACTAAAATGAAGAAAATATGACATTATAGACTGAGTATTAATCTTATACCAATGGATATTTTTGCACATTTGACAAGTGAATGATACAATGTACCCAATTAAATGCGAATTTTAATGGCACATCTGGGGTGTTCAGAAAATATATCCACATGTGCGTCAGGGATTGGTTTAAAATCTCTTGTCAAATAAATTTGACCCTTTATTTAATCATGGCTGTCCAATGCTCATTGGTGTTACGTTTAGTAAATAATAGTATGACTGGGAGGGTGACACTACTTTTCGGTAGCTACAAAACTCTATTAGATTTTTTGGGAAAGGTATTAAAATGTCAGATATGTATATCTTTTCAAGGTAATACCAACTGATAAATTATGGTCAAGAGAAGGACACAATTATCTACAGGGACACCCTTATGATTTTTATTTTGTCAACTAACGAATAAATATGTTGTTCTCAGAATTTCAAAACAACGATTATGCGATTTTGAACAGCATTTATGCCAAGACATTACATCTATGAATATTCGGAACGTCAAGAGATAGCTAAAAAGAACTTTATTTCTCGTGGTATAGTGGTAACGCACGAAGAAGGTATTATCTCTTACTTATTTTCTCTTCAGTTTGTTAAAAGTATGGAATCTAATGAGTAAAAGTGTCCCCTTAGATATTGATAGAATCAATTATCGGAGGGGACCTTAGGGAAATGAGTATATCATAACATTCTAAGAATTAGGCAGAACCGAATGATTGTTCATATGGACTGCAGACAAGACCATACTACCATACCTGCTCAGGGATAGTTCCTGCATCCTTTAATCTTTCCGATTATTTCATAGTATACTCACTCAAGCATTTCTCGGGAGGCGATGTTGACCACTGTGCAACTGAACCATTCATCTGGCAATCGATGTAATAGTGGTCGCTTAGTGTGGCAGAGAAGTAATAGCCAGTTTGACAAATATATTCTATGACACTGTCCACATGAACCACCGAACCATTAGCTGTAGCGTTACCCACATTTGGAACAACAGGGCATCTCATTGCTGTATTATACAAACATCATATTGATTAGTATATAACATTAATTGAATGTAACGCTTCTATTGCAACAGTAAATTTCGAATAAAAAAAAAATGATAAGCCCAGGGCTAAATAATCGCAATATTTCTATATGTTGGTTTTATGCCTACGTTTGCATGGCTCCAAATCTTCATGGCTCCATAACCCATTTGACTGACACTCAAGCGTGACGGTTTTGTGACCAAACTCTGTGCGGTATCCAGGAAGGCAGATGATGGTGACAATGCTTCCAATGAGGTTCTTGGTATAATCCACTGCTGCGGCATTCCCTACAAACGGCAACTCTGGGCACCCCAAATCTGATGACAACAATAACCAGAACAGAGACCATACTTGAACCATCTTATTTGAGGGAAAACTTTTATAATAATCATTCAAACTAAATCTATTTTGCAGTTATTTGATTTATGCTGGATTAGTAGTTTCAGGATCAAAATGTTTGGGAACCCATGTTTGGATTATTTGGAAACAAAACCAAGGATGATATCAATCATTGGTTAACAGGAGATTAAAAAAATGATGATAAAGAAGAATACTTTTATGTTTCATCCAGCGGTATGAAGTTAGGAAAACAGATCAATGTAAATCTTGATTAGTTAATTCATAGATAGCAAATTCACGAAGCACATACCACACTGAAGCTCTTTCGGGTACCATGTTCCTGATAATGAACATAAGGCGATGGTTGAGTCAAGACCAGTGGACAATCTCAGACCTGCTGCGCATTTAATCATCACCATGTTTTCATGTACCTTAAGTACATATTGTGCATTTGTCACAGGATCACTACACCTTTGTCCTGAAAGAGAAAAACATATTTCATAAATACAAATGTGAAAGCTTTACCGAAGTGAAGTCTTATATATGATAAAATGGTATATTTACTGTGACATTCTGTCATGGAGGCGCTCCACCTTGCATCCTCATTGCATGTCATACTTATTATTTTGCTTCCATCCGGGTATGCCAGTCCGGGGTGGCATTGTAATACGACCCTCTCTGGATATCTGTACTCTGCCTTCTCTGGCATTACTGTAACTCCAGTGGGTGCAGATATGGACTGACACATCACAGCTATAATTGATCATTTAACATTTGAGATTTAGACCAATATAATACACAATTACAGTTATTTATATTAGTTGACACATTTTATGATAATTGAGTATTACCTATATACTTTCTTGCTAATATTTATTTTACTTACATGACAGTTATTTAAATGTTGAGTATTTCCAATATAACCATATTACCGGTTGACTTAGTCAATTTGTTTTTATCCAAAGAAAAATAAATAAAAAAATCAAATGGTTTTGAAGACCAATAATTGCTCACCCTGGCAAGACTCGATAAAGGGTATCCACATTCTCCTGTCTCCATACTTCCTACATTCAACCATTTTAAATGGTTTTCTGGTTGATGGTATCCAATAACCAATATGGCACCTTCACATGTAAAACACACCTACTTTACTTAGTTGCTTAAACCCAGATATATTCAAACACAACCTTTTTATGAATCCCCTAAATCTACCGAAAGCATAAATTGAAAATATCAACATCATTAAATCCCCGATTAATACTAGAATACTCTGGTTGGTGATATTTAAATACATTAGTAGAAACTAGACTTATTCATGAATGAACGGGGTGAAATTAAAAGTCATCTCACTTATATGTGATATTTGTACCCTCCTTAAAACCATCGCCTACTTTATCAGCATGTTCAACTTCTCCTGCCTGCGGACATTGTATTATAGCTACAAAAAAATTTAGATATTCATTTGGTGCTTTGAATATAGCTTTAACGGTTCCTGTGTGATTATTTATTCTAAGCTGTTATTGAAATAAGGTATGTCAATTTAGATTCGACGATTTTTTTATATCTAATAATTCAAATATAGTTATGTACAAATATGATACATTGTTTATTTTTACAAAATGTTGTTCGTAATTTCTATGATAAAATATATCACTAAAACATACGTGTAAATCTTGTGGTTTCCCCAGCATTTCTCCTTGCTAAAATGAACGGTATAATGTTAATAATTCACATTAATTCATAATTATGCTCTGAAATCATAAAGTCATCATATAAGACTATCTGGTCCATTTACAAATTAATCAAGACAAAGAGACGTATATAACAAACCTTTACAAATGATATCGTCCCCAACCCATGATCCATATTTAGTGCATATCTTGACGCCTGATGGCGAGTTTCTGGCCTTCCTGTAAGGTTCCACACAATAGTACTGCAGGGTGCTACTCAGGTTTTGTGGTGCTCCGTTCTCATATGCGGCGTGTATTATATCTGGCGGTGATCGACATCGAATCCCTAAAATACAAGGAAAAGATTCATCCTATGTTCACATACTGGAATCGTAAGGTAATCATCTCTGCCAGAATAAATTTGATATTCTTCTGAGCAACTTAAATTACTTTATTTGGCCACTATATTGCACATTTATTTGGAATACACTATGATTTAAATATTTTTATTGGCTAGGAGATCCATATTAAGGGTTAACTCTTTTGGCACGGGCCTCAGCTCATAAGAGAAATTGTATCATGAGTTCAGTCTCGTCAGGGCCGGGGATCGAACCCACGTCCTTAGGATCACCACAGAGGAACTGGTGCAAATAAGCTGGCGCTCTAACCAACTGCGCCACGACCCATGGCCCTGTGACATTAGATACATGCAACACAGTTGGGATAATCAGGGAAAACTGCTACATTTTGGTAATGTTGAAGGAACAATTCAGGCTTCTGATGTATCTGTACCGTGAATAGTGAGTAGAGTCGTACTGAAATGATTTCATACTGTAATCAATATGGTACGACGAATATGAGAATAATTATTAGACCTATATATCATCACTGACACAGGATGTGAGGAGACCAAAACATGGCCATCAGTTGTTCCATTCCGATTGGCCAGGCTGAAACAAGCTACGACTCAAGTCCTTATTGCAGCCACTTATTTGTTGTATATTAAACGTGTTTTTGATGTTAAAAGATAAGTCATATATTAACATTCACTGATTCAGCAAATTTCTATTCGCCGGACACACCAATCATTTTGTTGAAAAAACACCCACAAAGTCACAGAAATCTGCGTTGGGATATTATTGGAAATTAGAGCTATTCCCTAAACGTAATAGATTAATGCAATACCTAACACTAAACTCAAACTAAGAGTTTTATATCAATCGATAAAATACTTGATAGTCCCCAACATCTTTGAATGTTAAAGCACAATGGTCATATTATAACAGCATACCTTTTTCACAGAAACGACCTTCCCAGCCAATAGGACACAAGCATTTGAAACCAGGACCAATCAAATTGAAGCATGTTCCATTGTATTGACATGGCTCAAACTGACACTCATCCAAACCTATATGGAATGTAAATTCATGGTTATATCACAATATAATGATTTAGTCTCTTTTTTGTTATATATTCCATTTGTTTTTAATGTAATTGAAGACACATAAAAATTTAAGTAAATCGCATGACCTAAGATATTATCAATTTTACAGGTGAATTTATTTTGGAATGACCTGTGTTTAAGATGCCATGAGTAAAGACTTACTGATGTTACAGTATTGTCCAGTTTTTCCAGTAGAACATTTACAAATGTAGTTATTTATACCATCCACACAAGTGGCGCCATCTGCACACGTGTTATTCACACAGTCATCAATATCTGGGACGATAATAGATTTAAAATTGTTTGTTTATCAATCATCGGATTAATACATTTCATTATTAAACAAAAAGGCAATTTAAAATTATTTAGAAAATTTTGGCATAAGTAGTATATTGTTACTTTGCATGGTGAGATAGAATCATATACTACCTCTGCGAATATAAGTTTTTTTTTAGGAATGGGATTCTACACATGAATATGCAATTACAGCTGTGCAATTGGTTGGCTCTTGAACATGCTTATGTACAATGCCATAACCGTATACATGTCCATTTCATAACATGTACTTTCCTTTAGAAATCGAGTCCATTTTCAACCTCTATTCCACCATCTAAATTTCTATTATGATTATTATATTCAATAGGAAGGGTATCATGTACCATATTATGTATATTTAATTGTAGCTAGACTCGGACTGAAAAAAACCCCCAGAAAATGGTCCAAAAGAAAGACAGTCAGTGACTGGAGCAACATACTTAATGGAAGTACACAACACAATAATTGATAACCTATTAATATTTTATACCTAATCGAGTTAATCATACTCGTGACCACAAAGAGAAGGGATTCACAGTAGTGCTCACCCTCTTGGCAGAAGGTTCCACTGAATCCCACTGGACAGGTGCAGTTGTAAGCAAGGTTGTTGTCTGTGCAGGTCCCATTGTTGTGACAGGGGGCGCTCTCACACTCGTCTATTTCTGGTTATACAAAAGAAATTACGACATATAATTCATGTTTGATAGTATAAATACCACGAAACAAATTCAAATGATTGTTTCCAGAATGCTGCAATATATAATCATGGTTTTTTGAGTGAATATGTTATAAGGTAGGTTTAAACAAGAACTAAAATACAAAAGGGGCCTATATAGTTATGTTGTGTTGAAAATCGAAACAGAATATAACAAACATTTAATCTGAATATATTACATTATCTTGAAAATCATTCAAGATTGTGTCAATATTAATCCTGAGTGAGCACACTTCTGAGAAAGAGGGTTTTGGTATTATTTGGATTAGGTTTAGACACATGTTATCTGTATATACACATGTATATGGGTATCATATAAATCATCTATTTATATATAAATATTTAAATTATCTATCTATCTATCTATATAAATAAATAAATATTATGTAAATATATATAGCAGGGTGGGGGTGATGAGTCAACCCAACAGGTTGTGTACATCTTTGTACATTACTATGACATTGGCTGTTCTCGACCTGCAAAGCTGGATAAATACATAAAATTATCATTTTAAAAACAATTTAAAAGGAAATGTTCACAAACGTTATAAATAAAGTACAATAGCACAGCTCTTAGACCTATTCTGTTTGTGATCTAACATCTTTTCACTGTTTCTTGATCTGCATTCACTGGACCATGTAACTGTGGTACAGTTGTAAACTCTACCCTAGCTGATTGTATTTCATAAATTCTCCTGTATACTATTACACAAATTGAGGTATGTAAACCAACTTACATGAAGTAAAGATGAGATTAATGTGAGGACAACTGACCTTTGCATTCCACATTTCCAGGAGCGTGAGTGGTATAACCTGGCTCACAGGGCTGACAGAATGTACCATTCTCATCAGGTATATAGCCTGTCAAAACATACAATTTCTTTTTCTTTTTTGCAATATATCTAAAAACCCTTGTCGTTTATACAAACAAACGTTCCTCGCAGTAGTTTAGCCAAGACTTGTAATGTTTGAGATTTACTAAAATGTAAATTATTTTTATCTAAGATAAATGTAAATCTAATAAATTTCGTAATAAAACCGTAACAATATTTTCAGTCACTCATCATACCATGCCGTTCTCTTGTGATTCTATATGTCAAGATATCGATCACTTACCGATTTGGCATTTGTCACAGTGTGATTTACTTGCTGTCCTAATTGTTCCTGTATAACATGATGAATCAATACATTACTATTGTTTGTTTTATATGATTCACAGTATTCATATTTCAAACATTCAGATTAAATGTAAGATACAGGATTTCAGTGTGTTCCTACCTCGTGGACACGGCAGACACTGTTTCTGGTGATAGTTAGCAGTGTATGTACTCCCTATGCAGGGCACACATATATGATTATCTACTCTATGACCAGGTGGGCAGGCCACAGGAGCTGGAAATGAAGCAAAAATCAAGTACTTCACCCATATGAAAAGGTTAAAACATCGTGTAAACCATCAAACTCAATCAGCTGATCTGTTGATATACAAGAAACAAAGAGTTGAAATACCCACCAGACAGAGGGAATGTTTGAACTTGACAGCATATAGCTGAGGGTGTCCCATAAGTGCACGTGCACTGGAGGGAGTGATTGGTAGGAGATAAAGATATATATGGTGACCCCTCTTCCTCATCACAGCTACAGCTTGTCATTTGTTCAAGTGCTGAAATCATACGCATAGTTTCCAAATGCATGAAAGTTTCCTACTATATAATACTGCGTTGCTATAAGCGATATTATTTACTTACTGAAATAGTAATTTGCTAATAAAAGATATCTTGCGTATAATTCAATATAATTAAATTCAATTCATTTTTCGCGTCAGAATTAGACTGCCATGTTCACTAAAACTGGTGTAGTTAAACAAGTCGCATGCCGTTTTCTCATTATTCCTCATTATTATTTTTTCATTGATATTTTCACATTAATGATTGAATGCAGGACTTACTGTTACATGCTTCCTTAAGACTGCAAGTCCCTTCTCCGTACGCATTGGAATCAGAGCTGCTCAACCTCTCTATGAATACATTAAAACTTAGATTATAACTTGACACTCTACGAAGACCCGACTCCATTCTATCTGCCATTAGTTATGCTCTCGATATGAAATGGTCAATTTAATCAAATGTAAATAAAAAAAGTTTAAGTTTAAATAATACTAACGTTGTTTGGCCGTCAGAATAAATCGTGAATATGATTGATTGGTTATAAGAGTGCAGCACTGGTCTATCTGATGCTGGCCCCTCAGGTAGCAGAGCCTCCGGTCAAACTGAGCATGGTCTCCAGCCAGGCAGAGCTCGGACTCAGCACAGTGCCCCATACACAGAGCTAGGTCCTCACTCCGGCCCTCGATAACACCCAAGTGCCTGGCAAACACCACTTCTACTTTCCCGTGCACCAGCACTGCCAAAAAAAACCCAGTCCATATTTCAAAAACAACATTGTATACACGTACGTACATACGTAATAATTATGTATAATAATTATATATAATATAACAAAATCATATTACCCTTAAAAGCAGTATGAGGCAGATAGGAAGTGGTCTTTTTCGTTCCAATCATATTATTCATTGCTCCACTGGTTTCTATTTCATCACTGGTCATCTTACAATCAGTTCCAGTTAGGTTATAACCAATACAAACAGGATTTTCTGTGCAGAGGGCAGCACAGTCATCACTAGACGTGATATTTTCTCTGAGCCAGGTGGCAGCACCCATTGTATCCGTTTGTCTATTGTAGAGTTCTGAGAACCAAAGAAACTTGTTTTCAGGCGGTACTAATTTTTAAGTAGGAAAGGGAATAATGAAATATTTAATGCTCAAGTAGATTAAAAGTAAATCAACATTACATTCTATGGTTATTTTCGACTTAATTTCCACAAACACGTAGTTATTGGTTATTAAAATGTATATATATATATATATATATATATATATATATTTATATATATATATATATATATATATATATATATATATATATATATATATATATATATTCCTTATTATATTATAATTATTTATATCACCTTTTTGAAATATTTTAAGTCTGCAGCATGTTGCATTTTGCAGTAAATATCCTGTACAAATACTATACCCTTGTATCAGAGGTAATCGAGATGGGTGGTGAGATACACAATTTACAAGCGTTGGATAATCTGAAAGAATGTTAAATTTAGTGGTTCTGTTTACCATTTGAACATCTCGCGTATCTTTAAATATATATTATTTTGATCTGTTGCTCAGGTGACGTCAGCCTAACAACGTTTTAGACGGAAACTTTAAAAACGGGTTCCGTCCAAATGTTCAAATGTTTAACCCAACCAGATTGATAATTTTAGTTCATTACATATTTGAACAGACCCTTAATACCAAATATAGGTGAATATCAGAAGATGGTTATCAAATAAATAAATACATTTGCTCTACAGCTTTGGTTATTTATATAATATTATAAACCTTCTCTTATTATGCTCCGGTGATTTGGGGCTAAACAATGATACGTTACCTGTAGGACATAGAATTTCGGTCGATGATCCAGAGACGGCAGTACATTCCATGGTGACCCCAAAAGAAATTCCAATCCCTACAATAACATGTCAAACTATAGTTGTGGAATTCTTCTAAAATCTATGGTTGGTTCTTATAAATATGATGAGAAAAAAACATTTTCCAAACAATTTTATCCTACCATTAATGTACACACTGATATAATCCATATAATACTTTTTTTATTTCCTGTTAAGATTTCTCAGAGAGCTGAGATGTTAATATAGAATGGGAGATGCTAATATTACAAATTGTCTGCTTCAATAGTTTACATAAATATTACAATAGGATTATGACCTTTATCTCTCATGAGTTTGGTTGTTGGACTGCAGCATCTAGCAGTCACTCCGCTTTTAGTGCATTCACATAGACATGTGGAGCCAACTAGAATACTAAATGTGCCACAAGGACACATGCATCCCATAACCAAAGGGTAGGAATCTGAAATGATATAATGGCATATACTGAGATATTATTAGTCCTTATTTCAGTCTTGCTGGTGGAAGTCCTCAAAACATTTCGAAAACAGATGCTGGCAATTGCTGTTTTTGTTGGAAAAAAAATAGGCCAATGGCCTTAAAGCTATGCTGACCCTTGTGTTTGTAATGATTGAGAACATTTCCCGGAAATAATGTATATGAACAGACCAGAGCTGTGGTGGTAGAAGATCTGTATACTTCTATGAGTTTTACATGCAGACGTATGAGGGTTATTCAAGAGGAATGGAAGAATATAAACAACTTCTATTCAAAAATCATTAAAATTAAGTTTACCACAACAGGTATATACCCCTGTGATTACCTACCATCGGAGCAGGACGCAACGGAATGGTCTGTCGTCATTACACTGACACATTCCACCGGGAAAACCTGGTCTTGCACTTCAAGAAAACAGTATGTCATTTGCAGTAATATGAAAATGGAAAATCTTCATTCTTTAAGTGAAAATAAGAAAGGATTTAATTGGGGTTGACATTTCTCACCCTGTTGGCATACATATGGATGGGGAGCTGAAGTATCACACGGCCTTGTCTGCCATTTTCCTGAGTAATTAGTGCCAGGGCCCCCAACTATAGTACAAGTCTCCTCAGATGCGTCTGAAAAACATCTGAATTATATCTGAATTTATATCATATTAGATCACCCGTTACTGCCCCAAATGAATATATACCAGTTATAATCCTACGATAAGACAGGTTTCCATTGTTTCAGTACCTTTTACACAGTCATACACCACTTCAAGGTATTTATCAACTCCTGGACATGGGTCTCCAAACACAGAAGTGGAAGCCAGAACTGAACAGTGCATCAGGCCATTACACATATTCCTCATCATCTCCAAGGATCCAGTGTGTACACACCACAGATCTGACAACTTAAATTACCCAAACAGGCGTCAAACATTAATACCTCATAGCTTATAATACCCAAACAGGCATCATACATAAATACCTCATAGCTTATATTATCCAAACAGGCTTCAAACATTAATACCTCATAGCTTATAATACCCAAATAGGCATCATACATAAATACCTCATAGCTTATATTACCCAAACAGGCGTCAAAGATTAATACCTCATTGCTTATATTACCCAAACAGGCATCAAACATTAATACCTTTTAGCTTATATTACCCAAACAGGCGTCAAAAATTAATACCTCATAGCTTATATTACCCAAACAGGCGTCAAATATTAATACCTCATAGCTTATATTACCTAAAAAGGCGTCAAACATTAATATCTCATAGCTTAAAACTTATAAAACATCATATGGTATATCTCAGACAGGCGCCAAATATAAATATCCGACGTCTTATGTTACACAAGTTTGCCATTGTATTGTATTGTATATTTATCTGTTTATTACCGTGACATGGTATTTGTTACAGACATACATTTTTTTTCCATAAAAGTATACAATATATACCCAGTCCTTATACCCAGGACTAATCATATAAATGGTACAAGTACAAGACATTTCATGTTGACATCTATGGCCTATTATCACATAGTATTTTAAATCTTAGTTTGGATATCAATACCTTATATCAATCACATACTCGATGAAACTATTTGCTATTTGAAACTATTTGCATACTCGATGAATCTGATATACTTACATTAAACTTCTGAGACTCGTCATATTTAAGAGACATTTTCCCATAGTTGGCATACATGACTCGTATCTCTCTGTTGATCTCACATTCCAGAGTCACGTTGTATGGCCCACCTTCATGGCCCTCGCCCATTGCAATACCCCTCCTTAGGGCATGATCTGTATAATGCATATGTACAAACTGATTTGGAATAATTTATTTCAGATTTCCTTATGTCAATTTTATATAGATGGAAACTATTATAAACGGTATATCACATTTATATCAGGCATAATCTCAAACATACCATAAGTGAATTGAGTGAACAGGGATACACTGTTATCTTCCCTCTTATATACTCCATTCACTGATCTTAATCCAATATAATAACTACTGTTATGATGAATCTGTCTAAAAACAAGAAGAAATTACTTGCATATTTAACGTCTGGGCAAACTTAAGAAATTTTCATATTTACTTATTTAGAATTTAGAATTGCGTCGCCTTTGTGTATATATTATACATATATGATTTAAAGATTGCCTAAATGAGACTGATAGACAAAAATGAATACTTTCTCTGAATCTAAAAGATACCAAAATATTACAACCTGACATTTCATCACATTTCTAGTAAGATAGATTTGTGGTGTGAGTAAAGGTAGAACGTGATATATCAAACAGAGGAAAAGGTACAAATAAATTTCTCCATAAATCTGAATAGCTTATTTTTGCGGCAAATATTTCTAATACTTCATTTTTTCATGAATGAAGTCCATTTCCGTTTGAGTGTTGGGTGATGTGAGGTGAGCAGCGAGCCCTTGGCACTGGTGGAGAGCCTCAGTGTACGTTTGAGCAGTCCCTGGGGAGATATAGTAACACTTGTGGGCCTCATATTCCCATAAACGGCCAACTAAAAAACACAATTATTTGGAGTACCAATGGTAGAAAATTATTCTTAAAAACAATTTCAATGAATAGGCCCGATGATATCAGCCCAAAATCAAGCTTATTTCCCCAACAAAAAAAATGGGAACTTCTGAAAATATTTGAAATATACTCCGCGATGAGCATCAATCTTTAAATCAATTGTCTCTCAATGTATTTAAGTACGGTTGTTCAAAACATTGGCCTATGTGTAAATAGATATAACTCAATGAAAGCTACTCACCTTCATGGATTATAGCCCGGACCGCCACTATCAAGGTGGTGTTGGGCAAATCGGTTGTAACTGTGTCACTGGTAATATCAGCATAATCATCAGGGATAAACTGCACTCGACTTGCATATGAAGCAGGGTAATCATTCACCTTCACGTGCTTTGATATTATATTAGTTTTATTGCTTAATAAACCAATTACGTCGCCTTTGCGTACCTGTATTCTCAACACAGGCGCTATATCATATCTATGGTAACCATATGAGGGGGCCTTAATCAGGTTACATCCAATAATAAGATAAATGTTTGACTGGGGGCGAAATACACACAGGTAGGCATGGCCAGCTTTGTGGGAATATACCTCCCATGCTTTTATCAATGCTGTGCCGGGAAACGTGTAGTCCATGATAACCATTGCATCTGATACATTTAAGTTTCCAGAATAAAGCTCTTGGATAAGTCCACCAATATAGGGGGCGCCACAGTAAACTAAAACATACACAAGAGATATAAATTTCTCTATATTTGTCTCTGTGCCTTTCAATACAAACTAAAATTAATCTTATTTCTAATTTAGTGATTAAAATAGGATATCAAGAGGTGTGGAAATAATCAATTTTGATACTAGTTCAGGCAGAAAACCCAGCAAACCTGCAGAACATTTGAGAGGTCCCACGGCTATAGCGATCTGCCTGAATTGGTTCCTTTTTGCTGTACCAAATCTAAGCCTGAGTATGGGAAGATCTCTTTCATCCACTATCTCTGCTGAATCATCTTGCCAATAATCAGAAGGATTATCACACCTGCACCTGTCTAATACATAAACAAACAAAACAATGACAATGTGATTTGAAAATCATAATCTTAGTGAACATATTTGTTTGTTCTTGCTAATACCAATTCATTTTAAAATAAAACCCAGTCCAATATTAAATTTCACAGGTGTTTTTACACATAGTGTTTTGCCCCAAACATGCATGACAGATTTTTTGTAACACTGATTGTCCATTTTTTAGATATCAGTGATTGATGAGATCACCAAAATCCACCATGGCGGCTTTGTGAACCTTTAGTTTGCGTGTGCCTCTGGTGGACAGTGTGTTTAATCATAACGGAAAATGTGCTATAAATATCGTTCATATTCCAAAATAAAGGTTATTAAGAGACATTCTGTTTTCTGTCTAAATCATAACAAGACGGTTTTGCAGAAATTGACAATTTTGTGTACATATTGTCTCTTGTCAAAAGCAGAAAAGCACATTTTCAAAACTATCTATCTCAACTTTGAATTGGAAGATGACACTTATCGTACTCATAGATAATATTCTCTTTTTAGTAAAAAAAAGTGGGAGGTTTGGTAGAAATTGGTCTAAATCACTAACGATTTTGTTTAATTTTATTTCATTCTTTGTTTTTGTTTAATTGCTTTATTTTTTTCTTCATTTTTTGCTGAGTAGATTTTTATCATTATGTGTTTAATTATTTTTCTCTGATCTGTTTGTTCACACGTGAAGAGCACTATATAAGGTTGAACATTTGGCTGATATTTCTCTTAAGGAAATAATACGTCCTGATGACATGCATACCAGAATCAGTGGTAGAGTATTGACCATTGAGACAGGTGTGGTTGCCAGAATAGCCATTCCAGCGAGGCATCCGGGTGTTGTTTCTACCGTACCATGTAGCCCCATGAAGGCCCGCTTCGTAGGTATATCCGGAGGGCTCACACATATACAACAGTGTCTGTGAGCAAGCCTGGCTCCAATCAATCAAACTAGTCAACTGCTGCTCGCTCACATCCCTGTAGGTTACTCCTATATTCATGCATCCATCTCCCTCGCACACGTTCTGGAAGTTGATGGTGGATTGCAGGTTGGTTGACACTGTTGTGGTCGCCGTATTCCCCAGTAGATGGCAGCATAGTTTCGACGGAGGAATCTCATCCTCAGGCAGAGGATCCATCATGTAACATCCGCTTTCCAATCCTCGCTTCCGCACATCATCACAGTTCCGAGGCAGTGAATCTATTAACAACATTTCATATTTATCTGTAGAGACTATGGATGAACTTTAATTGATTTGCCGTTTGATTGCTGTCCTGTATATTCATATTAACAATAAGATTATAAGTTCAATATATTTGTGGTTATTCAAAAGTGTGGTATGATATATGACGCAGGAAAAGTGCAACTCACGCGAATCTTTTCTGTAACAATTTGGTTGAGACTGTTGGTCAAAACAACAACCGAGATCCAGACATTGTTCTTCGGACAGTAATTCAGTGTTCCCACAGAAGATTCTCTGAGATGGATTGAGATCACAAATATCTAGAAAGTATTAGCATAACCTCAAGAAAATTTGGATTGTTTGAAAAAAAGATCAATGCATTCCTCAAGTACAATATTTATCATGTATTATTTTTTCATTCAAAATAAAGCCCATACGTCTGCTAGAATGAGTATATTACTTTGCAAGATGCAAGATGAGCAGAATTTCAATTGAATTGAAAGAAAGTTCTAACAGAGTAGAGAAATGAGTACTGACCTGGCGACATACATTTTAGGGGTCCAACATTTAGCCACCCAAAGTCTAGATGAACCTGGTGGACGGGCAGATTGACCTTATCTCTGCTTTCATGTTTGTCAATTACTCCATTACTCATTCCTGCAGTCTGACAAAGACCTTTAAAAAAGTGGAATTGTAACTCATGAAAAACCTGATGAAAAAACCTTGGGCTCCTCCATTTTCTGATAAAAGTGAATGAGTATAACCTTCTCCTCTCTCTCTCTCTATATATAGATCTAGTCCAAACTAACTAATTTTTAATTCAAATTTTACATGTTTCTACTACATTACATTCAACACCAAATATCAAAATAAAGGATATAGCTGACAAATATCTTATCTAATTTAAAAAAAGAAACCCTAACCAATTCTGTTGTATTGACAAACAGGATGGAATAGGTAGGTACAGGATATGTCCTCTAACATCCAGGAGTCTGACGGTTTGAATGCCACACAGTTGTGTTCATCAGCTTCGGCTGCATTTGGCTCATTTGAACTCCAGTAAGATAGATCAAGGTTAAGTTTGGTGCCGTCTGCAAACCGGAAGTTCCTATATGTATTCGAATAGGCACCTGTCCATGCATGGCAACCAGAACTATAACAAATTGTGTATGTATTGCTTGTCTATATGTGAATGGCAGTTGATGGACATATACATATATATCTGTTAGATTAAAAATAAATAATCATAAAAAGAGGATAATTGAAAAATCTTAATATTAATTGTTGTTAGGACAATTAATGAAGCATTACATAAGTTAAAGCACTACATAAGCAACAAAACAACAGATACACTACGATCTATTTTCATTTTTAAATCAACATGACAGCTTACATTTGGGCATCATCTATGACACCTTTCACAAAGGTATGGGTTGGTTTATCCGGTATGATTACCAGCTCTCCTCCACGTTGTTTACAATAGCTCTGGGCTGTTATGTAGGTTTTTTTCACTGATGAGAAAGCTTTATAGCAGAGGTTGCTTCTGGTTTTTGCAGTCCATGACGAGGGACAATCTGTAATGTTTAGAGTCACTAGTTAGGTTCTATTTCGATTCACATTTCTGCATTTACGACATAAAGAGAGAAAAAAAATCCACTGTCAGGCCTTGACACAAAGAGAAAAATGTTGGTTGTCCGGTTGGACCGCCAGAACATAAGAAGTGGTGGCCCGAAGTTTCTAGTTATAATAAGATGCTTGATAGTACTGATACAATAAAAAGTACTGATACAATAAAAAGTCCATTGATTGTGATATTAAACAAATATCTCTCAAGGATTAGAGTAAAATCAAGATAGTTTGGGCCACTAAAAGACCAAAAATATGGTTGGCCGCAAAGTGGCGCCATGAATTCCAGTGAGTCAAATATTGACAGTACTGTGAAGTTTTTACTGATTTCCCATTTATTTCGACTAGGATCCATGAAATTGAACAAAGATTTTTTTATTTGTATCACGAGTAACCTAAATATGTTGGAGGCGTGCTGCTCCTCACAATATTTGTTATCATAAATGATCGTTAATCGGGAGAGACAGTAACATGTTTTTGTCAACAAGGTCAAATAGGAAGACATGACACAAAGGTTACAAAGTATCCCCTTCAAAGCCTGAGCCATGAAAAAATGACAGAAAAACCCTTTGATCATAAAATTGATCATCAAAAACACTGAAGATATATAAGTTTTATATATCTTGATGTTAATTTTATTTTCAGTTCTCTATTATCTTTGTATTGTCTCACTGATTAAAAAAACTGTTGTCGGTTTATTGATAAGTGGTGTAGTTTTTAAGATATCTTCGAAATAATGATTTCTTCTTATCAGCTGTTAGTTACTGACTTGCAAAAAAATCATAGCGCCACTTATGAACAGGCACTTTCGGGAAGGAGAATACGCACAAACATATGTACACACATGCGTCAAAAGGCACTCACATAAGAATAAAAATTACTATATATCATACTGCACTCTCTCGATTTTTCTATATAAAGCACAGAAATACGTATATTGTCAACATCGTACCTGTCTGTGCGCAGCTGCCTGCACATGCGCATCCTCCTGTCACGGGCCCTGAGCCCCATGATCGCATGGGCTCTGCTTGAGAATTCCTCCAGAATACATAGGGGGAACTCAGATCTCTTCCAGTATCCAATATTCCTTTTCCAGTACTTTCGAATTTCATTTGCTGCAAGCAGTCACTGGACGTGAATATCAGGGCTCTGGCATCGGCATCAACCACGTTGTTGGTATAGACAAGTTGGATATCATAACCGGTGCCCGAAGGGGCAGGGTTGTCATATTTTCTCCAAACCTCGTGGTTGTGACTCAATTTGGTCCTTGCAATGGCTTTGCCCATCATGCACGCTGCGATGAAAGGCCGTGTATCAACTGTGGGCTTCAATAAATACTCCCCTGTTGGGTAACCAGCGCGCCTCAGTCTGTCACAGCTCACAACATCAGTCATGTCTGCAAATACAACATGTCACAATATTCTATGCGGACTTTTCTTCTTCAAGAAATATTTCTAATTATTATCTGGAGACATCACTACATTTAACCATTTATGGCCAACATGTAGGGTACAAAGTGTACCCGACCATTTTTATATTTTTCACATTGCATCCTCCTGTGCATCTTATCATATCTATATTTGTGCACAGCTATAGGTAAATGTGTGGTATTATTTGTATTTATTTGAGGCAAGGCTTGTTTATGTCTCTTGTAATACGTACACACGTTTGTACCAATGACCTGGAGACCGTCTACCAACCAATCCAAATCACTCACAATCCGCAGGGAGATCTCATCGGTTGTCATGTCTTGGATAGGTAAAATATTTAAACCAATATTTAAAGTCATCTGAAATATAATTTCTTATATTATGCAGAAGGGTGCGTTATAGACATTCGGTTTCAACAAATATATGAAGCTTAGTTCTCTTAAATTTAAATATAAAACTTCAATAAAAATATATATGTTTATCAATTCTAAATGTCATTTAGATACAAACTTGAAGTACGATGTTGTCCACATTATCGGTAGCTACATGCACCGTGGTGTTAGCTCCTCTGGACACATTTATCAGGAGATTATGTATCTTATAACGCATTCCCAGGTGAATCTGCATGGATATCCTCGTGGACATTGCCATTTGGACACTAGAGGGCTCTGTAAACAATCCTGAGCAATCAAACATTTGACCGTCAACATGATGGCCACAAGAGGCACCTGCCGATACAAGGGCAACGTTTTCTGAGAAATCTGGAATAGATAGGAATAAATATACACCTGTATATTTTTAGTTTAATCTATACATTATTACTTTAATTTGACTAAATGTGAGATACTAAGAAAATATATTTGACTAGCACAGAACGTGTGACTAGCATAAACCAATATGATTTTTGTTTAGACATGATGATGATATGTCCACATATATTTATATTATCGTCACTCGTTATCTTACTTTTTCAGAAAAAAGGTTTGAAACATGAAAAGCAAAAAGGTTTAGATATTAATGCACAGATATATAATGACGGATATATGTTAACATTATTACTTTCCTGACACACACATTATAATATGTAAAACAAAGGTATTTACCTTCAACTTCAGAATGAATGAATTCACAAACGGCGCCTGAGAGTGGTGCACAAGCCGCCATGTAAGGGAATGCAAGTCCCCCGCCATTGTATGCACCCATGCAGGGGGTAGATGAGGAGACAGATAATATCGCTGGTAGATACCCTGCTAAGACCTGATCACCATCATCCCATACTATATCTTCTACTACAGCACGGCTGGACGAAGCATTGGAAAGCCGAGCGCCAAGCCAAGTCAAAGAACCTTTTCTGTGAATGAATCAAATTAATTGAATTGCAACCTTGCAGTATTAAATGGGTACATATATGACTGATTAAATAAAATAAACTAGTCTGTAAAAAGTCCTCATTCCAGTCACAGAACTCCCAATCTTTGACTTAAAGGCAGCAAACATCAGATCGGAGTTAAATGGTTAATATAGCGATTTCAAATGGGAAAAAAACATTTTAATATTGAAAGAAATGTGATTTCAGCGAAATCTGAATAATGCAATAAGATGATCATTCATAAATAACAGTTCTGAAAAAGAAAATCATAAATCGGACAAGATACTAAAGATACTAAATTAGTCAAAACTAGTCTGGTTGTTGCTCACATCACCTCAATACGAAGAGAGACTCGCCTTTCTACCCTGTTTCTTGCTTTCAATCAAAAGTCAAACTTAAATTCACAAAACACGTACAGTTCGGCATCAAGCAACTCCCACGTATCCTTTGTCCTGGCGAAGGCCAGTCTTCCCTTGCCCTGTTTGGCTCGCAGGCCATCGGATTCACATAACCGCTGGGCATCATCCCGCGCTAGGGGAGTCTTGTAAACTCGGTAACAGGAGTTTGATCCAACCCTGGCAATGTAGCCTTCCGGACAATGAATTCCTTCAAAGTAACTACTTCTTTAACGACAAGTGTTCATTTTCATATGTTGTGTAAAATATATATATAAAAACATATATAGAATAACATATTATAGAAATATTATCTATTTTACATTTGATTAGTGGATGACAGCAAACATAAGGTTATATCAGAAATACTCAAGTATACTCAGAAAGAAGCCCAACAATGTGACACAATGCGCTACTCTTTTTGAATACTAACTCCAAAAGATACTAACTCAAAAAGATATGTTTCCATAGATAGTATTTAAACTTGATAGACAAATATGGTTGATATTTGATTTTAAACAGACCTGCTTGTTTGGAGCGGTCCCACTGGCAGATGGCGCCATTCTGTGAAGAGCAGTCAGCATCGCTCATCCTCCATCCTCTGGTGTGGTTGAGAGCGAGGCAGTTCTGGACGGTATTGGTGGAATTGCCATCAGGCTCATTCGTAGCCCATAACTTTTCTGAGACATTTGTACCATCTGTCCACCTGAAGACGCCATTCTCACCCACACCACTTGTCCAAATATCAGTAGGCTGGCTGGAGAATAAAATCACAAAAAGACATAAAGTTATGGAAATATTTGGATTACATTTGCTTGGCTTTAACTTTAAACAATATAAAAAAGAATCATTATTTCAGCAAAGCAAATAGCACCTGAGTATAACAAGTGTCAACAATTCCAAGGTATCTGCCTGATTAAAGGAGATCAGCTCCGCTCCATGAGTTGCACAGAATTTTCTTGCATCTGCCTGGGTTCGCAGGGCAAAATCGAACAAGTAACACAGGCTTGTACCAGTTACTTTAAACATGAATGGTGGAGGGCAATCTAAAATTGAAAGATATCAGTTAATTTACATTTATAGATTATTATATAAATCCAGTCTTTCACATCTATATATGCATCCAGAGGTTTATTCGGCAAAACCAATTAGCACCCCACCGAAAGTGCAAGATTCCAGTGGCCATTCCAGCTGCTGTCGCCAGCCTTTACACTCTGGCAAAGCTGTTCCACATGTCCATCTACTAAACGTTTTAATAGAATATAATGAATATAGGTCCAATATTTGGGTTTAAAAGTCATTCATGCTTTATGATTAGATCATTCACTCTTTGACAATTTAAGGAAATGTGAGTATTTATGAAATATTTGTTCTTGTAAATTATCTCTCCAAACAAAATGACAAATTCCCGACAAAATGTATGTGAAATGATGTGTCTTTATTGTTACTTACCAGAAAGGTGTAATGGATCAGAAGTGCCTGATCCAGGTATAAACCAGTCTCTCTTGCCATATCTGTATCCTCCAAGACCTGCAAAAGATTGAGACTTAATCGTGATATTTATATTAAAAATGACCATAAGAATTATTATAAACTCACATTTTGTTACGATGTTGATGGGATGAAATTCTAAACACCTACAGTGTGATATATTTAGGTATAATATACATGACCACGCCAAAACTCCTTTTGATAATTTCATAATGCAAAATATCTCATTCTGTTATATATTTGCAGACATGCTATACACGAAATTGTAAATTCTTTCAGTTCAAAGCTTCCCTGCAGTTAATTAATAAATAAAGCTACATCTGGCCGGCAATCGATAAAGGCCACCTTGTGAGCAATCGTAATATTTCAATACACAATAACAAGATGTTACTCAACTGTATTTCTGACCTGAGATCAACTGATTTATATGATAGATAAATCATGATTTATAAGTATAACTAAAGTTGAATTATCATCCCCAGAACAGTTTAACTGATGTTATTTTAGTCAGTGTTAAAATTATATTTTATATTTTTTGATGATTTACTTTTACAGCATATATATATATATATATATATATATATATATATATATATATATATATATATATATATATATATATATATATATATATATATATATATATATATATATATATATATATATATATATATATATATATATATATATATATATATATATATATATATATATAAAGATTCCACCATAAGGTATATAAAGAGACAATTACCATGGTGACGCCAAAATAAAGATGTTTCTTTATCCTTTCTGTGGATCTTTTTTTTGTGGATCTAAGCAAATACTTGTTTGTTTGTTTGTTTGGGGTTTTACATCACTTTCAACATTATTTCAGTCATTTCGTGATGAGACCCAGATATAGTGCTGCCTCACTGAATTGCCATGTCGCAGGTCCTTGACATGACAACCTGCCCGGTCACAGATTTACAAGGACACGGGCCTCAGCTCATGAATTCAATTTCGGCGCAGCCGGGAATCGAACCCACGACATTTGGATCACCACAGAGGAACTGGTACTAATAAGCTGGCACTCTAACTAACTTCGCCATGACCCGTTGCCCGCAAATACTTGTATGAAGATCAATTGATGAATATTTCAAAATGGAATCCATATATGTATACCTTGTGAACGATGCCATTCAGACTGACATTCTAACAAATGCCACGCAACCTATTCAGGTATCAACATGTCCGGAGATATTATATCTTCTCATTTTCAATAATTGATAAATTGTGACCACCATGTCGAGATAGTCTCCTTCGAGGGACTCATTTTACATTTACATGTACATAAATATAACAAAACAGGCAATTCAGCGAAGCGTGTTTGAGTAAAAGAACAATATACTTAGGTAATTGATTCCTTTGAAAAGTGTCTTTCGCCTGATCCTGTATTTGAATAGTATTATCAAAATCAATATTATATCAATCATAATATACCATTACTACAAATCAATATATTCATTACCATTTTATTCATTTTGATTTTAGAACAATTCGAGTTTGCATCAAGTGATTTTTTTCTGAAGAGAAAATCTCTGTCTTGATAGGGGCCTGACTGCAAACGAAATTCAGTACAGGACCAAACATTGAATAATGTAGTGTGGGGAGTGCATTCACATGTAATGCGTTGAGGGTAAAATCAGTTTGTGGGAGTACAATTATGAAAACACTGAAACCATGATGGTTGAAAATAGTTTGAAACTTGTGCGTAATTAGACAGCACCACAAAATAGATAAAATCCCAATATTATGTCAGTAAACGTAAACATTGATTCACATTGCACACTTATACTCATGTCTCCTATAATGATGATATATTATATTGCTGAGAATGCATATTGTGATGATACAAAACATCCTAAGCTTTTTTCCAAATAGTCTCCCCTTTTATCCAATACATGTGACAGAATGGTCTATTTAATAAACGTATTTATGGTTAGCTTGATGTTTACTCACTTTGGCCAGGCAGTAAATCACCAACCAGACGTGAATCATTTTTATTGTTCTGAGGTTTATCTCTGTAAAGAGAACTATATATAGTGATATACATTTTGCGATGCTTGGTACATGTCCATATGAGTACTGTCGACACAAAAGCCAACATTAACAACAGACATAACCATCTGATAGTACACATTACCTACCTAAATTTCAAATATTTGTTCATGAAAAACACCTCATATTCCTGCTCTGTTTACTCTCGGCCCATGTCATTTTCAGTCACAGTCAATATTAGATCCTCATGTAATCGTGCTTGAAAATGCTATTTCCGCTTTCGCCATGGCAGGTACGTTGTATTTTATATATCTTTTTCTCGTGGGAATATTAATTCAAATTGAATAACGCAATTTAATTAGTATTCGTGAGTTTGTCTGATATAATATAATCACTATTAATTAATATGACTTCTTCATTCAGGATCAAATTTGGCCATATTTTGGGAAAGTGAAGGTAATTTACAGGATTTCGATTTGCCTTCTTTTTTGATGCATTATCTAATTATAGAATGAAACTGTTCTTCTTAATTCAATACATGTAAGTACTTAATATCTTTCAGATTTCCGCATGATTCTCTGTGTGGTAGCTATTGTGTTGCTGTCATGTACAATAGCTCTATCTATATTCTTATGTCTCACGTGTTATAGGTATGTAGTCACTCACTGTTTTGATTTTATAAATTTATTTGGTAGACTAAACATTACATTTTTTATATAATTCTGCGGACAATGCAATATGAGACAACTAATTTTAGCGAATAGCCACAAAGTGGTTGAATATTCAGCCACACCAGTATTAATGTCTCACAAATAGCAAAAACAATTAAAGGATTTTAAATATTATCGATGAGAAATGATCACATTCACAACATTTAGGTCACTTATAAGGAAGTAACAAAGAAATAAGACTCTATTGACACACCCGGTATTTCTTCTCAGTTGTTCGTTCCTTTAATCAGCTATAGGCATTAATTCTTTGAAGTATAGGGCATAATTAGAATATAGTTGACTAAAGCGATATCTAATTGAATTCATTCTTATGTTTGGCAGATGCTCATTGTGCTAAAGTTTCCAATAATCGCTCTCAATATTTCTTATATAAATATTATATTTTCAGACTACGTCAGATTCGTCGTAGTGACAGTGAAAAACACAAAGGGAGGGTTGTGACTGGTATACAAGATCTGGATACTTATGATACAACAGACAACATTCTTGACTTATGTGCAAAAATATCAGAGACATATGTCTATGACAATAATCTACCTGGGCTTAAACAAGATAAAAGGCATCATAAGCCAGGTAAAGTGATTTGCAAGACAGATATGGGCGGTGTAGAGGTACATTATGCTGTTCCAAATAAAGTGCTCAGTAAACAGTCCTATGAAGAGAATAACCTGTCCAGGAAAACAAAGAATCATCAACACGGAGACACTTTGATGGTGGAAAACAATGTATACGAATCCACTACTTTACGCAGAGAGAAATAAATCATAAGGAGATTGCGAAGTAAAATGGATTTTTTTCAGTCATATTCAAATTTGTGTAAAAAATAATAACCTTATATTAATATATTGTATTATATAGCATATTACTTAATAATACAGCATTAACTATGATAAAAGGATTTGTTATTTTATTTCATAATTTAACACATCATAACATTAATGTATTTCATAGCTATAGCTTGGCTACAGCTATCACTTTATGTTTTTCCCGGTAACACAATATGTGCGAATGCAGTGGCCACTATACCCTCTTCAATTTTTTAAATCCCCCGCGACTGTTCCATATTCCAGTATTTCTCCTCCCAACCCATTTATATTCGTTTATGGAAAAAAATACATTAGAAAACATACTCTGGATGTACCATACTGGAGTTATGAATAGGCGAGAAGGATTAGTGAAGAGTCGCGAGTCACATGTAATGTAAATGGGGCAAAACCTTAAAAAGCACTGAAACCAAAATGGCTGAAATTTGGTTGAAAAATGCCTCAACATCTAACGAGTGCCGAACACATTATGCTATCACGGATTCTATAACCTATCCTCTTTTTTGGTTGTAAAATATTCAGCACAACTACCGATACAAGTCCCATAGATCATTATATATTGTTATACATAACATTAAGAACTGAACTTAAAGTATAAATAATAAGCTTTAGTTTCTAGCTATCATGATTGTCACGATCCCAAGATCAACTAAATAGGTGTCTGAAAGATGTTTCTTCAATTTTGACTAATAGCACCTATAACAAGCTAATATTTTACTAATGTAAATGAAGATCGAACCTTGATAAATGATTTTATAATATTATAATAATTAAAGATATATATCAGGTTTCTTATTATCTTTATGCTATCGAATGTTAAGATGACATATTGCTCTCTGGGTAAACATTTCTAACACCAGGGGCCAGAAGAAAATTGACATTCTGTTGAATACCACCAGGGCAGAAACAGCAGCACTGACTACAGAATGGAAAAATCTCAGTCGAACAATGAGATATCAGAATAACAGAATGTACAGTTTATGTTTCAAATAGATGTATGTTTCAAAGAATTGAATGTTTTTTTCTTATTATTGCGATAAACATATCAGGTTTTGGTAAGGTTATATGCAGTATGCTACTTGGTGCTGAATAGTAATTATTCAAAAATCATTAATTCTTCAATAGCGAGAAAGTGACATAGGTTTCTGTTGTTATAGATTAGCTTAGATAATGTAAAGTTCCAGGGAGGCATTATCTTTGATCATCAATATATAAACCAATATCTATATAACAAATAAATTCATCAAATACCGACTTTTATTTGTAACGTGGGGAATCGTTTTGCAAGCAATATGAAAAATCTCCATGATTTGCCACATAATACTATTTACAATAAGTGATATTATTTATCCCTTCTTTGCTTGGAATAATATACATGAAATTTGATCTTGTGAAAATTTACACATCGACATGTATTTGAGAGCTAGTCTTTCGGAAAAGGCTTGCGCGGTTTATATGCATCCGCGCCTCCTTTGAGGTGTGCATTTCTTTTGTATTCTACCAAACTATTCAATTTTTAATTCCTCTTTGCCCAGATAACCTTTTGGGGGTGGTTTGTGATGATGGTACAAATTTTCTTCTCCGGTCCCTTGGTATCGGATAAAAGATGTATCTGGATATCATATGTCTATGTGACATTATAAAGATCTGGCTGACACTTTAACCACTCTTCATTCCCACAGTGCAGACCATCATCCCCACCCTTGTCCATTTCAGTGTCACTTTCATTGTTTATAGCGGACAGGGTCTATCCCTCGTCTATTCCTGTGAAATATACAGCCTCTGGTGCTGCACCCATTCCATCAAAGGCGGAGCGAAACTGACCAGAAAATTATAGGATATCTGCAGGGAAAAATCCCCCTTTGTAAAACTATTCCCGTAAGTGTTGGAGTTGAGATTCAATGTTAGTATTGGCCTACTAGCATTTTTCTATGTGAAGAAAAGCAATATTCTAATTTCTAAAACCTGTTGTTTAACTCATTTGTGCATCACTATTAATATTGAATATATCTTAGGATCCAAAACATGATTAGATTCCCACCAAACTAAATTTAACAATTCTGAAATTAATAGCAAGAAAACAGTAAGAAATGAACTTCCATATTAAAAATTTCTATTCAAATTCATTTATTTATAAAAATATTGAAATGGTTTCTGACCATATGGCGACATAATTTGCCAAAGGCTAAAGGTTAAAGGCATATATATGTGAGGGTGACCATCATAAATGCCATATTTTCTCACTAACCTATTTCCAAAATGCCTTCCTCCATTTATCCAATTCCATGTACCATTTGCACCTATTTCACTGTGATTTGCCAATCTTAGTACTTTACCTGGACAAAGCCAGACATTTTCTATGATTTATATGTAGTTCACACAAGCATGCATGGTCACAAAAGATTAAACAAAAAGGGTGATAAAATATAAAAATCTATAATTATCTATTTGTGGCATAAAACGAAAATTAACATTTTAAATCTCCTGTTCCGTGTCACTCAAAGGCTCCTTGATCAGTTAGCGATGTGCATTTTAAAGTTGATTGCACCAACAATGATTGCAGCCGGAAAGGTAGAGATGTTTGAGTGGGCTGTGTGCCATATGGTATGACATGAGGTACACTGAGAGGTGACACTTACCCTGTCGCACACACTGCTAACTCAACCACAAATGAATGCAAGAACTTTCTTTAAATAACTATATAACGTAGAATTTAGAAAAAATGTTAATAATTTGGGAAACCTTTTTTTGCATACAAGAACACTCACAGATCTCACAAGACCTTAAGAGAAAAGCTGGAGTTCTCCATCATGCCCAGGATGTTCGGTCACATTACATTCCACTTTGAAGGTTCGCGTCAACACTCCAGTATGTAATTTACTTCAGCTTTATGCCTCAATTCAGCTATTGTTGTTGGTTTATTGTGGTGAGGCGATTCGATGCTCACCCCTTGGTTGTTTTGAGTGACCCCTTCCTCCCTTTTCCTCTTGGTGTAACCACCAGCAGATTGTGCCCTATACTTTGGACTAGCGTGCTCACAGAGGATATGTCACCCTCTCATCTCGCCACCTGACGCTTCTAAGTTCATTTGAACAGGTCCTTCATGACCTTGGACCTCGCAGCCATGACCTTATTCTGAAACAGGGGACTCCGCACTGCAACAACGTCCAATTGGTGTATTAAATAAATTCATATATCCTCATCTATTGTATTTTGGGAAACAAAAAAAGCGTGGAAGACTATATGATGATATTGTACAGGATTAATTATAAAATGCCATGTTTTTGTAATTGATATTTATATTCACTCGAGCATACCACAGCCCATGGGCATTGGGCAATTCTGAGTGAGACTAATACACAGCCATAAATCACAAAGACAAATTCTTGTTCTTATAAATACTACCCTAGAGAGGGACATAAACATTTGTCAAAACCCTGTAATTGTCATAGTTCACATCTTAAACTGAAGTTTGTTTCTGCACAAAACGAGACAATGGTATGCCTTCATTCATTGTTAGTCTCTTCCAGTCTCCACCGAAAGTGATGTGAAGTAGAAATATACACCAAAAATGAGCATTACCTTTCACTGCCATATTATGATAATTGACTCAAGCAGCATACCGATCAAGCAATCTCTAATTTATGGATATTTGCTTTAGTAATTACCAAAATTATCTTAATTCAAACAAATTTCACTTCTCAAGTTGTACTCTCATAGGCTGGAAGTCATCTAAAATTGTCCCTAGGGGACTTTGGTCACTTTAACCATGTGAAATAAGGGGTAACAGTAACAACATTGAAATTGATCACTAACTTCAAGTGCCAAAATGTGGACATTATACGTGGGCAATTGATATTAAGGGCACTTTTCCGGACAATATATGTTCCCTTTGGTCAGTTAGAAATTAACCGGGGCAAGATGAAGCACCCATACAATTTAAATGGTAATGGGTATAATTTTCAATACACATGCACCGATATCATGCACATGATTAATACAATTTACAGTTCAATAACGTCGGTATTTATATCAAGATTATTTACATTAGATAAAAATGTAGTGTTTGATTCCCGCGTTCAGGACGAGCAAAAACATTTTAATAAGGTATCGTATTATATACTGATATTTAAGTCTTGTTTTTTTTGCATCCACTGTGTTTGTTTAGTTTTTTTTCAACGGATTTTTATTTTAGGGTTGTAATCTATATATCACTATATCATGTTTGTTTTGTGGAGGCCTTGGAGACAATTGAGACAATCTCGTGTCTTCTCAGTAGCAATATCCAATACCCTTATATACACTTCAGACATGATTTCTAATAAAGCATATCACACATTTTCTTTCAGGACGATCGATGTTAAATTTAGATTTTGTATGTACTGATATGATATATAACTTTTATCATCAAATCATTAACTGTAGTTCTTCTCATCATAGTTTGACATTTTTATGGTTAGTTTATATGTCATCTTTCATTATCATTTTTTCTGACAGCTCAATCTTAGTTATATGAGATTTAATTCATTTTGTGCACTTCTTTAAATCCTATCCTGGGGACAAAGCGCATAGACGTGACACACGACTGAAAAGCATACGAGATGGGCACCTGGATTGCGAATGTGTTCTCTTCATAAGGTTTGTTATAGGTTAATTTTGTGGTAAATATCACCTGGAAATTTGACCATGCTCTGCTCATTTTTCAATGGCTGCAATTTCAAAGGTGAGGTGTTTGCCAAGCTTGGTTTTCACTTGTCGATTCCTGCAAGTTCGGATTACTGGCCTCACCACAGGAGTGATAAAAGATCGCAGAAATCAACAATGCATAATTGGTGTTTGTGGCTGTTTAAAAAGAATAAGATGAGAAAAGCCTCCCGGTCTTGCATGAGGACCACCTGGAAGCTAGACTTATTATGACATTTAATGATCAGCCTAGGTTTTGTCCATGGACAGTTAATTGGCATCACTTCTTGGCAAGTATCTTGCATCAATGTTTTACACTTGTGGTTGCGTGGCTCTTTTGGTTCTCTCGCACAATAGTTTACTTCTAATATGTTGGGTTCATATTTCTTGACTTTCAGAAAGTTTGCGCTGAAATCTTCTTTTTAACCAATCATTTGATGTTTGCTCATATTTGCCTCAATTTTTACATTTATTAGGATAAATTGCCTAAACCACAATTTTCAAATTGATATATATATTCATTATAAAGAGTGTAATACCGCATATAAATAGCGCTATACAAGTCCATATTATTATTATAATATAAATATAAGATTTCTATTTATTGCCACAAGGATGATATACATACATAAAATGCGTCACTCAAATTGAACTATGTTCTTAATGCGTTCTCAGAAAGGTCACTAACAGTTTTATTTCTGGAAAATGATAATTCATATGACCTACAACTAATATGAGAATAGTATGCAACGTGTCAAATGTGCTTTGAAAAACTTATCAAAATAATCATGACATAAAGATGATTATGGACTACCGATGATGTAATTGAAAACTGGAACACTTGACATACATTCTAAACTGATGGGATTAATCAAACAGATTTGTTAATTTCAACTTTGACAAATAAATACCGGTAATTTGTCAGATACACAATTCCAACAATAAACACGATAGTTTACCGCCTTTGATACAGAGGGCACTGATAGTATGATATTTAACCGCGACACCTGGTGTCAAAATTGTCGAATCATTTTTCTGTTTGACCAATGCACATAATGCTTTGTCTGTACAAAGCCAGTTTGCCATTGATACAAATGTTCTTATCAGTCTTTGACAATTTGTTATTTATAGTCTATGAGCTATAATGATAGTTGATACTTAAGACATTTGGTAATTTATGAATAATTTGGATATTTTCAGTACCAAATTCGAAAAAGACATTAACATGTTATATTTTCGAAATTTATGCAGAAGTGTGATTGTGTGGTGTTGACACCTAGTGAGCAAATATGACAAAATGTTCACTCCAAATGTAGGATTCTATTAAATGGGGACAGCTTTCTAAATATATATATATGTATGATCGTCGTGTTTCGTGCTTCGGTCTCACAAGAGACAAGGTGCTGAGATCAAACCAATCCATCAACTTTGGCAGTTGGTCAGACCACCAACTGAGCTGCTCATCGATCTCACAAAACCAATCGATCAGTGAGCAGAAATCACGCTCATTGTCTGATGAATTTTTAACCATTTGTGTCTATGAAACATAAGCCATAAAAGGTAAAGCACTGAAGCACCTAGATCATGACTACAGAAATGCAAAACTTTGTCCTTCTTCCTGGCTTAATTGCTAGATTAAATCGCCGAGAACTTTTGGACACTATCCAATTGGCACCATCGTATCTGTCATCAATTTCTATGTCAGTTGCTGTGAATGTGACGGGACAATATCTTACATAGAATGAATCGATCATGTTTTTCAATGTTGAAAACGCACCTGAACTTTATTCAATCTAAATCGTGAATGATATTGATAAAATTAATGTATGTGAGATATTTCTTTGAGGGATTCGTTAATGAAGATTACGTTATCGGAAGTTGGGTATTATCGAATACATGAATTATATGTAATTAACATTTAATAATAATAATAATAATAATATATATATATATATATATATATATATATATATATATATATATATATATATATATATATATATATATATATATATATATATATATATATATATCTATATATATATATATATATATATTGCCTTTCTTATTGTAAATGCAAGATATATTAGTTAGGTAATAAGATAATCATGTCTCTTTCACATTACTCAAATAGACATATGAGACGATACCGGAAGTCACACGCCTTTCCTGGTGAAGCATCCTTTTCCGGTACGGCAACTGCAGAAGATGCACTCAACCAACATCATCGTTCGAAGTCATCTTTAGACATCCTAACTTAGGATAGAGCAAAGAAATACACATAAATGTTTTTCTTTCTTTGCGAACTTTCAACTTGTTAATCGATTTTAAAATAAAGTGATGAATTTTGGTCTATATGTATTCTATGATGATAAAACATTAATAATGTAAAGGATTTCAAGACACGTTGTTCATTTTCGAAACCAGTTCAGCGAATCATGTTTGTTGACAATACAAGTACATTAACTAATAGAAATTTGGTTCAATGAAATAATATTATTAATGATTTAGAGACTAATACAATCTACTTACAACAAATAAAACATGGATATTCAATCAAAATTAACTTGTATATTTCAGGAGGAATAGAATAAGTGTATAATGATATAATAGTTTGAACCACATTCAGTGCATGCGTCATTATGAGTTGAACATAGTATGGATTTGGATTTCAAATATAGATCCATTTAGGATAATCTCCTAAATTCTCCAAATAAGCCATAAATAATCAAATTATTATAATGCTATACGTGCCAATATGCTTCATTGAAATAATATTATACTCCAAGATGAAGGGATCAAATTTAAAATAATAATGCGCATTATAAAACTATCTGATGATTTAACTGCCCTAGTTATATACTGATTAGTACTATAAAATGAGAAGGATAAAAAATGCTGTGTGGAGTATAGCCATAAGTATTTTCATCGTATGTTTAACTTTGGAAGAAAACAGTATATAGTGCAGGACTGGATCGTGCTTAAAACGGGCTTCAAATGAGAGACTATTTCAAAAATGAAACTTGCATGATTAATAATTTTGAAAGGAAATAATTATTTCCATGATAATTTGGTGAATTTTAAAATAATTAAAATTTAGAATTGAAACAAGTCGATGTCACATCACATGCACTTTGATATTCTTGAATCATCCGGGTCTTCACTCATGAACATCCGGGATCTGCAACAACTGGACTGATGCCATAAAATATTAATATCCGGTCTCCATGACTATCAGGTCATGAAGCATTTAAGATAACTTTCATATCAAATGCTTTATTTATCGAGCAAATATTTGTATTTTATAAACATCGCGAAATAGTTTACAAATGTTTCCCAAGTGTTGCCTTGAAAAACATGTACATGTGCATGGCCACAAATACAAATAACATGGCCACAAATACAAGTATTTTAACACTGATGAACAAAATAAGATCCTTGTTCAAATATTCGCAAAGACTCGTGTAAAGATATTCGCTTCATGGGTGAAATGATGTGTGCATCAAGTAGTTTAGTCAATACACTCACTGTTTGTACAAATCCTGTCTCGTTTCATGTGGTTATATTAAATCAAAATATTATTCCTGTTATTATGTGCTTAAAGTGCTAAATCAATCAATCGAGCCAGTAATCAAGCCGGTTATTCCAATACTTTGTCCAACATTAAGTAATGTTCTCCCAGCAATAAATATGAGGTAATTTTGTACAATTTGTGCGCATCGACACTCCATTACACTGATTTGGAGATTTCTTCGATTTCTGTATTGTTAACTGCAATTTGTTGTACCAAGTGTTGAACGCTAATCATTATAATTTCATAAAATACAATATCGAATACAGTATTTGGATCTTGAGTAGGATAAGCTGTTTTGTTGGCAAAATGTTGTTATAATGGTAAAGCCAAATACCACGATATCACAAAGAGATCAAATGTGGCGATTATTTCCAGCATTCTATTCCAGAAATCAAAGAGCGGAGAACGCAGCTATCCCAATCTTTTTAGGCTCCATTTATGGAGTCATTGTTTACATGTATGAAAGCAACTCTTTTATGAGACAAATTAGCATCATATAACAAGATTCTATTGATTTTGATTTGCATACAACAGTTACAGCTAAACTAGAAAATTGGGAAAGATGTTTGGCAGTTCACAGCAGTCCATGACAAGCGCTGGGTCGGTCAATGAAAATCGAAATGCTATGAAATGCAACACAGGCCAGAAAATTGGGAGAAAATTATGGATAATAATGTGTACTCACAAAAGCTGACACTGAGAAGCGGGTTGTGACTTAGATGTGAAAGTGATGACAGGATGAGAGATGAAGGGGGGCACCCCAGGACATGCAGAAGGGGGTGTCTAGTCCATACGGGTTCTTTGTGTCACTCTTGGGGCTAGGTGTTAGAAAAGAGCCTTCCATTTCATATAAAAGCATTTCTTTCTTGAAATGCTTAATGAGATAATTCTGCATCCTTTATTTTCATTTTTACATGTAACAATCTCTATGGTCCCTTTAACGTATCTCGTGCATTAAAACTATACATTAAACACCTAGAGACTGAAGCTACATCTTTCTGTCTTTATCGTAACTACTATCAGCATAGACTGGAGGAACTCTTGTGAATGGCGGGTATTGAAACAATCAGATTGGCCTGAGCAACTCAATTATCTTTAAACTTCCTTAAGTAATAACTCTACACGTTTTATTAAGATATTGGGATATTCAAAATGTGATCAGAAGAAGAGATGTGTACTGTTAATTTAAACTTACGCATATAATTATTAGTGGCCAGAACCATTATGGTTAATACTATGTAAAGATAACTGCTTTCTAAACAGAGTGTGATTCTTCTTATAGTTGCATGAGCTGTGATTAACGTTGTCTATTCTCTTTTTACTAAACTGCTCTGATTCCATTAAAAAGGAAAATAATCAATTTTAAGGAAGGTTTTACAATCATTTTATCGTAGTACGATTTGTCATATCAATATAGGAATCAGACGATGTTTGTAAAAGCAAAAATAAATGCATCAAATACGTTCTATACAGCTACATGTATCACAGAATATAACAACAGGATGCCATTTAAGCCGTTCAGTCGTATACTATTAGTGAGCATCGTTCTCCTATACTCCGCTACTCACTCCGGTATCTTCCTTCAGACTCACCAGCATCAATGCACGGCGACGCGAGGGCTTGCAGTGCTGGACAACCTCATATACATACATACATAAATACACGTATCCAAATACCATATATAACTGCAAGGGACCAAATAATACAGTCCTAAAAGTGTACAAATGAGAAAATGACGTCAAATGAATTGAATTGATTAAAAACTGAAATATAACAAAACATATTATACATTGACGTTGAGTGTCTGTTGCTCATCTTAAAAAAAAAATCATATATTTTATTCTTTGCAATTTATATTTCCATTTTATCATTTTCAAAGCATTCAAAGAACAATTGTTTTGATGCAGTTTATATTGGCATTCATAATGAAGGAGATCTAAAAGTCCCCTGGGCGTCGGGCTGACCATCAATTTCACAAGGTTGATGTTTGACTGTTTTATGCACTTTGCAATAGTGAAATGGACAAGCGTGCACATCACAGAGCCCGGCATCTAAAACATCACTCCGGCCTGAAAATCACACAGTACAGAAAGCACTTTACAAGCCAGGGATCAAAAGCATCCACGGTGCCACAGCATTAGATTGAACCGTGATTAAAGCCCTCTCAAAAGATGACTGCATTAGTGGGTCCAGTGGAAACTGGTGCGGATGTGTTCCATTCACTGCACGATAAGGCAATGTCTCCATCTCCGTAAACGTGGATATAGAGCTGTGAGTGAGGTCTGGGCTATATAAACGGAAAATAAGATATATAGATTATGGAGTAGATGAGTGGCTGTAAGCTCTCTTCAAAAATAAACAATTTTAGAGATTGGTTTTATTGTAGATAGTCGTCAAAAAGGTTACTTCTAATTGGCTGGTTGTGTGGTTTTGAACCAGTTTCTCTACCCGCTGTTCTCGGGAAACGGGATTAGTGCGAGGAAATCAACAAGCACTTGAAAACGACGTCGAAATGAACATGTCATGCAACATGCTTTTGGCATCAACATTCAAATCAAATCATAAGTAGATATTCATAGAACTTGTTTTATGCTCGTGAATAATTCTATTTCGGTATATCTTAACTATCCATGTGATATATTATCTAAATGTGAACTTAAAACAATATGAAAAACATGAGACAAATATAACAAGTACAACCCTTTTCTATCAATGTAATATGTAATAGAGAAGAGAAAATGTCATAAATCACAAGTATTTGGACTGCAAATATTTAGCTTTTCATGAAATCTGAACATAAGATGCATCGCTTCCTGCGCCGTTCTTACTGCCATCATTTGTCTTTTTGTTGTCCAAACCACCATTAGGACTAACCATTTGTCCATGTTATGTGTACAATGCTACTCTGCATGGCCATGTAGAGTCACATACTGCCTCTGCAGATGTAAATTGATTTTTGCGGCCAGAAATTCCGTACATTAGCATGCAAGTACAATACAGCTATGCAATTGGTTGGCTCTTAGTATGTGTTCATGCACAATGCCACAGCTGTATCCGTGTACATCTCATACGCTAAAAGGTAATTTAGAAAGGATCATTTATGATTGGGTTGGGTGTCGATAAAATGTATCTCATTGATATATGTATATTACCCCAGTCCAAAAAGAAAGATTCAGGGTTATAATGACCCATCTCCTGATATTTGGCTTGGTGCATATTGGTTGCTAAAAAGAAGCTAGTGTTGGGTGTGGACTCCTGGATCCGCCAGGTCTGGCATTACCTTGCAGAGCCTAAAATAAACTCAGGATCTGCTAAGGAGAGGAGTACAAGGTTAGACATAACAATATTTTCATATTTTATGATACATTTATATACGACATATTTCTCCCAGTCATAAATAACATCTTTCTATAAAATGGAGAAAAAAAAGATATTTTAGAGAGCACTAGAAAGTTGGCATGATACGTACTTTTTGGATACATTCAACAAAAAATAAGTCATACAATTTCTTTTTTAAATGGCTCATATTTCATATCTGCATATATACGATACAGTTCTAGTTAGTGGCATGAGCAGCAATGAAAAGGACGTGCATTTATCGAGTGGTACCGCCCCTCATACATCAGCCCCCGACTGCTCTCCATCTCACGCCGGCTTACTACATCAACATCACGAAGAGCTTTCTGCGGCAAGAATGGCCTTCCCAAAAGCACATTGTAAGCAATTGGCGGATAATTGGTGGCCAGTTTCCTGCCGGCTTCATCTTGTGGGTTATTAAGTCCACGCGGCTTAGTGGCATTGCAGTGTTGTTGTTAGCCTGCAGAATTGCAAAATGACCTCGCCAGGACCCGTGACAGTCTGCCGCTCATTCGTAATCCAATATATATATTTTTCTCACAGTCTATTTATATGATAATCTGAATATTTATTAATATATGTGCGGACAGTATCTAAATACAGATTTTTAGAAAACAACTGGACATATTAATCCAAGGAAAGATGTCTGCTGGTCATTGGCTCCCTGAGGCAAGTCTACAGTATATGGATCATATAAACGGTATTGCCTTGTCTAAATGTTTACTTTGTTGAGTTTCTATTCGCTATAACTTTGATTATATATATCCAAAGAAAGAAAATAAAATAATGAAAATAATGTTGGATAAAAAAATAACATCTGTTCAGTTTGTACTTGATATTAGGCAAACTACATGAGACTGAATGATTAGTCAGAGTTTACAATGCGATTACAAAATTGTTGTCGATATAGGGGAGGAAAGCAGATATGGAAGAGAGAGAGAGAGAAAAAGACGTTAACTTCAAACTGGAAAATATAGACTATGTGTCATGGGGCCCGAGTGTGGCACTCAGGCAACGTTGAAAGCTACAAGAGTAAGGGACAATAGGTAGGAAATGAACACAATTACCTGGCCGAGAGGAAAGCAAGGTATGCAGGAGAGACTCCTCTTGAATCTCACGCATGCATCTCCCCCTGAGAGGGCTTCACACATTATAACATAGCTTCCTTTTTGCTTATCCCTGAAAGGGCCTCACACATCATGACATTTTTCTCCAACCCCATGCAGGATCGGATAGGGCCTCACACATCATGACAAGTTTTCTTCATCCAATGCATGGCATGAGAGGGCCTCACAAATCATGACAAGTTTTCCTCACCCAATGCATGCCCTGAGAGGGCCTCACACATCATTACAAGTTTGACATAGCCAATGCATGCCCTGAGAGGGCCTCACACACCATGACAAGTTTTCCTCACCCAATACATGCGTTGAGAGGGCCTCACACATCATGACAAGTTTTCCTCGCCCAAAGCATGCCCTGAGAGGGCCTCATAAATCATGACAAATTTCTCCTAGTCAATGTACACATCATGATATGTTTTTTAAACCCAATGCTGGGAGGGTCTCAAGACATTATATGATTTTGTGACTTTTTCAGCTGAATTCACACCTTAGCAAGACAGATAGACACCTGTAAACGGGACACAATGTCTCACTCTTTCAGAAGATTGACTCGTATCTAATATCACTCAAGTGCTACTACTTGTCATTATTTGACCTTTTCCCTGTTAGTCATGTTCCCATCGTCCGATATACATCAAATTGAACTACACAACGTAGAATTCTTTGCTCTATTGATTGGGAAACATTTCCAGACAATGTGAACCAATAATTTCACACATGATCGATGATAGAAGCCAATGTTATTATTTTAGTTTTCTGTTTGTCAAGGAATGACGTCATCACACACTTCTTTTCTTTATTACATGATATAGCAATATATTCATACGCAATAGTAAATATAAGATGCTAATATGTGGTACAAATAATATTCCATAGTGGCGCCAATTGCTCAAACAATATTGACTACAGAAAAATACGATTTACACCGAACAGGAAATGACTACACTTTCCCAGTACCATACCGATCACAAAGTAAATCGCAAGACCTGGATATGCTCCTTCAACATTTTCTCCGTCTCATGTATATTGTCAAACCAATATGTTTTTCGTGTGAAACCTATTACAACTAGAGGGATATTGTGTTGATTATGTCAGGAACGCATACAGAGGCTAACCTTACAAGAAAATTTCTAAAATTATTCTTCTCAAATTAGACTGCCATGGGGTAATATTAGATTATTCCTATTCAAATGGCAAACATCGTACATCTTTGTACGAATGTTATTCTCTGTTGCGGATACCTTTTTGACACAATGATGGTCAATAGAATATATATATAAAATATAAAAGCTTATAGCTCCTAGTCTGACTCCTACAGCATCCCCATCTCTGGCAGTTGCTGATGCTGCCAGCACGCGGCCAGTCCTTTATAACAGTAATCAAGACACTGAATCACTATTATACCGCAGCAAACCATTCACAGACTTCATTACAAAGTCAAAAAAACATCTACTACAGATGTGACATAAACAAAATGTACCAAACCCCTGTAATTTTACATAGCCATTTTACTTAATTCCTCATCCTGCCATTTTTGTGTTTGTGAAATAGCTTCTGTGTAAATGACATTATTTGCCTCTAGGCTTATACCCAACTTGCACATGTAGTCTAAAATGTCACTGTGTTTCAGATATGTTTGTAATTTGGAAAACTCTCATTCAGAATATTCCTGGGCCCGAAGCGACAACTCGCATAATAACGTCGGGCGATGATGTTCTTAGTGTAATAATGCATCTATGGTGGGTAATCGACAATATATCTGCCTATATTTTGGATCTAAAATATGAATAACATATAAGATGCATATGTTGGCTATGGAATTCGTGTTCATTCCTGGAGCGACTTGTAGTGATCATCAGAGCCTAATGAACGGCAATTATGCTCGACATATCTTTAGAAAATTTCATAAATCATTAAATAAAATTTGGCACTCAGATCTTGGAGAACCACAACATATTGGATGTGTCATATTTTGATTATTTTGTTCTGCTTCACAACATAACTTTTCTGTATCCGATTTATGGACAACCACATTAAGATTCACGAGCATATGGCCAATAAATCAGTGCCTCTAATTTCTACATGAGACATTTGACTCTCCACTTCACGTATAAGCCGGTGCCAAGGCTAATGGGCTCCCTTGTGGAAGGCCACAGTCCCCGGGAGACAAGCGCCTTGTTTCATGCCCCGTCAAGCTCCCGCACTTCTGACTAATTAATCAGATTTACTCATATTTCCTGGTCGATTTGGTCGACTTTGATCCTTATAAAGTGGGTTTTCATCACCTGAGGTCCTCGGAATCAATCAAATAGTGTCAAATACACCAGTGTTCTGTCTCTCTCAAGTAGCCTCATCATTGTTTGTCCAATAAAGCCTGTAACAAATGGCAGAGGATCAGCTGGCAAACCGCACAGCTCTCTGTCAGCAGCGGCAGTTTATTCATGAGCCTATTATCCCGTGTTTCTGGGTCTCAGGTGGTTTCTATAATCGAATAATCTGGTCTTCACACAAGGCATAATATTCTAACAATGTTATTGGGATTAACAGAAGAATCAACAGTTCACACCATTCTATCAATCACACACGCTTGCTTTCAATTAGCCAATCAAAGAATTGACCAATTTTCCACCTCAGTATATCAATAGATTCTGGCCATTTTTGATGAGATTTGTTGAAGTTTCTTGATCGCTTTTGTTGCAGTTTGTCAAACCAGTCCAATTTTCGGTGAACAAATGAACGTGATGTTGTGAATAACATAATATATCAAACCGTTTATTTCGTGGGAGAAAACAAGATCACAATGTTCAGTTTACAAAAGCCTTTTTTTCTTTTTTAATATAATGCTCATAGAAATGATTCTTAGGGCACAATATTGAAGCATTGCCGTCAATCAAGAATCAGGACGACCAATTTGGCAAGCCTCTTTATATCGCCATGGATCTCTGTGAGTGACAACCGATTTATTGGCAGAGCCTGAAAATCATATTGTCATCGCACGTCATTTTGGCCATGTCGAAGCGTGCGTGCTTTACGTGCAGGTGACGCATATTTCACGTGTGTTTTGTTGTGTTAAGTGCCGGTTTGTGATGCCTCTCCATTTAGTGACAATTTTAATTGCTGTGTGGTTTTCTTTGTTCTGTGAGTTTCATAGTCTGGTAGTCTCTGGTAACATAGTATAGGAAACATGCATCATACCTCTGCCTTTCTGACCTTCATTCTTGGCGTCATGATGCTCAAGAAACTCAAAACTACATGATGGATTTCTGCTATAACTTGAAAACTATTCTGATGAATTAATACAACCCATGACCCTTTTCCCACTTTTAGAGATCTTTTAGTTACTATTCTACTCTGGTTCATATTAAGAATACACTACTTTTCTTAAGATCATATAGAATAGGAACATGAGAATAAGAACCATGATCTTATAAAATAGTTAGTGTTCAAGAGTCAATAACTCAGACCATTGGAAATAATAAATGTAACTTTGCCAGGAGATTGACATCTTGTCATCATTTTGCTGTTAAATATCTGATTTGACCACTTTGTGAGTGACCTTTGTGAACCCTGTGCCACTGCCAGTTGAAGCAACACTTAGATACTTTTGGTATCTGACACGTCTTCTCAACAATACGCCCTTTTTAATGTTGCATATCTCTCAGTGTCGAGGAGTTCACGCCTTGCCATTCTAGAAGGTTTTTAAGTGTACAACTCCCACTCCCAGACGTACCCCTGTATTGGGAACAAAATTACAATTGTCCAACCAAAATCACCCTCTAATTGTCACCCTTGAACCCTCCTATTCAACACAAGAAGGTGTCTTCTTTTGGACAAGAGTGCTGTTCTTCCATACGGGTAGTTTCAGATGCGCATGACACGTGCGCGTTGGCCATTTCACCCTTTTCCCTAATTCCACACTTGTCACCTCATTCTATTGTAATTTCACTCTCGACTTAAGTTGTTATTATCGTCCAAAATGTGATGCATGAAACGCAAGAATTTTCTTTAATTTCATTGATTCATTGTGCATTTCTATTCCTATTTTTTTCGAAATTCTCTCCGAGTCAATCATATGAAACATATTGCACAGAAACCCAAACCTGAATAATAACTATAGCTATTTTATTCGTTTCGGATTCAAGCTCCATTCAGTTCATTATAAAGCTGGTTTAAATACTGTGGCGGAAAGTCACATTTTGACCCTTGTTATTTTCACATGATTATTGCTCACACATCAAACAACTGGGAAACCATGTGGAAAGTACGCTGCCAGGCGATCTGGGCCTCTAATTGCACATAGATTATTGCATATGTGGGTCACCAGGATAGTTTAATGCACCAGATAGTAATGCAAATTATATGCAAACGTTCCGCAATGAAGACCAGTTTTCGAAACATGCAAGTCTAAACAAATGATAACCCTTGTGCGTCGTCTAGTTCATTCGGAGAAAATGGTGATTTGATAAAACGTTGTACTGATAACGTTTTATCAACATAAATGAGAATAAATTGTTACCTACAAAGACACACTAGTCTCATTTACATGGTTTTGGTCATGTGTTTCAATAAAACAAACAAATGTAGATTGAAATGATTTTTGCTCCGATGTTGTGAGGTGTATAAAACTTTCCTTTCTTTTTTATGGTAGTTGTTTGCCGTTTTGCGTGTAGCTGGTCCGTCGGTGTGGGGTTAGCGGCCACATTCCCGGTAGCGTGTTTGTCTCCCCGGTCTGCCTCAGCAGCCGCCGGCATCAGTGCGGCTCCATCTCCGCATCCGGGAGAACTTACTGCCGCCGCTGAACTCACGCCAACCATTAACACCACCATGCTTTCTATACTTGAAACAGGAAAACAATTAAACCTAAAATATATGGACGTGTGATGAGGATATATACACATAAATTGAAACTATCTGCTCTAAACTTTTCAACGCGTCGGTCATGTGAGATCGAAATTCAACATTCATAAGTGGGCCGCTATCTTAATTACATGTTAATGTAAATATTAAAGACACAAATAAAGTTTTGATGTAACAGATCTTTAGTTCTGGAGAGAAATTTTACTCGTATATCATGTTTGCATGTAGTGAGAATATTTTTTTCTGGATCTTATGTTTCACGTTTCCTAATATCAAACAGTATTCTGAGAAATTTTTAAGGAAAATGTGAGAAAATTCATGTTTGTGTATGTAATGGAGAAGAGATGGATATATATATATATATATATATATATATATATATATATATATATATATATATATATATATATATATATATATATATAGGCAGACATGGAAGTAAAGACACAGGGAATACAAAGTGAAGCATAAAAGGTTCCTTGTCAGATTCCATTGAGACTGCTCCGTTCTGAGTAATCCGACATGTACACGTTAATACAGACTGACAACTGGAAGGTAAGCTTCATCTTTCATATAAAGAAAATCCGCTCAGCACAGATAAAGCCATCATGACCTCTTGCCAATCCACCGCAAATTCTTTAATCCCCTGGATTATCTCATAGGTCAATATCGGTTATAATCCAAGATCAAACGTAGGCGCGGAACACACACTCATATACTATGATAAATACATACAATCCATTATTCGTGTATTTTTTTAGGGTTGAAATTCACAATATTCACTCCTAGATACGTGGTGAACAAAACGATTCCGCTGGTTTTAGTAAGGCGTGGTCCTCCCGTAAACCTTCCGATGGCAGCATCTCCGTCCGCAGTTCGAACTCCACGTCCCGGCAATCTCTGACGCGGAAGAGGAATCGGCGGAGAATTTATACCGAATTCTACGGTAAACATGTACAATAAATATAGATTGTGTGGAGAAAATTACAAAAATTGTCAGCAGGTCCTAACAACTATAATACCTCAGATAAATTCGCCCATCTCGCTCCCAATTACAAGTCTACTTGCTCTATTATGGTAATTTTCAAGTCCGGGTACCGCTATGTAGTTACCATCTTTAGTTCTAATAGCCTTCGCCAATCACAACCCTTTTTGACAAAATTTAGCTTTAAGAAAGGCAAAACTGCATTTCTGTAAATTTGACAAATCAGTATCGGCGACTTAATGGTCAAAATCGATTGAAAAGTGAGAGAAAATCGCCTATTTCGCTGGCTCTTTTGGTATATTTTGCTGCAATTCAGGGGTAATAAGAGCGAAAAGTAGGGACCTAATATTGTTTTAGCCTGTTACAAAAGTGATAGTTATCGGAGAGACTATAATTATGACTAATGAACGCTTCGTTTTGCCCTAGTTTTGATCATTTGATAACAGATAATTTCTGCGCTGAAATTACGTGTGATTTCTCAGTATGGGCGGGAAAGTGCGGTCGTTTTCACTGGATAGCTGCTGAAATAGACAGGCAGTATACATGCTCCGTGAGCTTCCGGAGGCGTCATTTTCTCCATGGAAACGCAAAATGGACTGCTAAATGACTGTCTCAGGTAGAAGGCCCACTCTAATTTCTAGGCATTATCTTGTGTCCATTAGTCTCCAGCGGTGGCTGTTGGCATGAGGACACAAGGGCAAAAAGACCTCGTGACTGACTCACTTGACTACAAAATGTTGATGATATATATATATATATATATATATATATATATATATATATATATATATATATATATATATATATATATATATATATATATATAGAGGTTCAATATATATATATATATATATATATATATATAGAGGTTCAATATATATATATATATATATATAATAATAATAATAATAAAAATTTATATAGCGCTGTATCAGACTAAGTCTGCTCTAAGCGCGTATCGAGATAGTATTTCCTAAACAAATGAGTCTTCAGCCTTTTCTTGAAAGTCTCTATACTTTTACAATTTTTCACTTCAAGGGGCAGGGCATTCCAGCTTTTTGGAGCATACACCATGAAAGCCCTGTCGCCATACGTTTTCATATTCGTCCTGGGCACCATATATTCATTTTTGTTATTGGATCTTAGTCCCATATCAGATTTCTTATAAGTTAATAATTGGGCTAGATATTCTGGGGCAAAGCCATTTTGCACCTTCCATGTCAATAGAGAAATTTTAAAATCAATTCTCGCCTCAACTGGCAACCAATGAAGGTCCATAAGCTTTTGTGTAATGTGATCCCTCTTTTTGAGTTTACCTACTACTCTTGCTGCAGAATTCTGTAATTTTTGCAGTTTGGCAATTTCACACTTTGGTAGTCCTGCTAAAAGTGAATTCCCATAGTCAAGGGTAGAAGTGACAAAAGAGTGAGCAAGAGTGTTTGCTGTTTTCTCATCTAAACAGTTTCTAATGCTGGCTAAATTTTTAACATGAAAATAACCATTTTTACACATTTTTTTGATTTGCGATTTCATTGATAACTCCTGATCTATAATAACTCCAAGATCCTTAACTGTTTTTGATCTAGAGATATTAGTCTCACCTACTAGAATTTCATTTGGTAGATTGTCATTTCTGAAATCACAGCTTTTACCACATAAAAGCATTTCTGTTTTCTCATCATTTATCTTCATTTTATTTTCTATTAAAAATTTCCTTATCAATTTAATACATTTTTCCATTTCTATACAGGACCTATTTCTATCTACTTCAGATTTTGGATCTATTGTAATATATAATTGCGTATCATCAGCATAAATGTGATGTTTGAGACCAAAATTACCAACAATGTCAGACAGAGGCTCCATGTATGCTGTGAACAGCAGTGGTCCTAACACAGAGCCCTGAGGAACCCCATAACTAATATTCTTATTCTCAGACCTTTTACCTTCAATTGTCACACATTGTTTCCTGTTTGCTAGATATGACCGGAACCACTATATATAGAGGTTCAATATATATATATATATATATATATATATATATATATATTATTTATATATATATTATATTATTTATATATATTCATATGTATCACATCTGAATTGAACCTCTGACCGATCACTTTTGTCTCCTACATTTAAGCGTCAATGAAGGAGAGTAAATTTATGATGAAAATATTCAGCATTGTATGGACGAGATTAGCGTTGAGCTGGTGTACATCCAGGGTACTTGCAAGCCAGCTCCTATATTATTTCATTTGATCTCTTTTTGCAACTCAAATAAAGGATGGACCTCAAATATAGTGGGCACATGAAAGAGCACGTTTTGATAATGTCAAAATGAAGGGTGAGCACGCACCATTATAGTATGCATATAATAGGAAACATTACTAATGGTTTTGTTCTCTAAATTGCAGAACTGGCTACCAAAACACCACCACTCAGGGTCCTGGGAGCTTGAAATCACGAACAGCATTCTGAGGGGGTTTTAGCCAAATGCTCCTCAGACATGCATACTACTTCACACACTAGAAGATCGTGATTTCTTTTTGCCCACTATTATGACTCAAGAATTGAATAGAATGTATCATCAATATAAGAAGGTTCTTTTTGGAAAATGTCCCCAGAGAATATAAATATTGAGATTTCTTTGTATATATTTTTTGCTAACACATGCATGCTATTTCACTTCCTGAAGAACAGAGACATTTCCATAGCGTGTTCATTTCAAAGTGAGAATGAGTATGATATGAATCTGGATCCAAGTGTTAATGATGATAAATCATGTAAACCATTCATTTTAGGATTTTTATAACATTTAATATTTCAGTCCAATGAATATTTGAAAACAATTATTTAACAATAATTAATAAGTCATCTATTATGCAGGAAGGCAGAAAGGGACTTTTTATATGCAGCAAGGTGAATTTTCATGAACCATTTTTGTAATAATCAGAATGAACAAGCTGAAATGTTGTGGACCTATGCTATAGCCTTCCTATTTTATTCAAACAGCAGCCATCTTAGAATTAAGCTACATGTGCCTATTTTTCAAAGCTTATAGGGTGATGGGAAGCTTACAATGGTGATTTACACAGGAGAATGTGATCAGTTTGTAGATCACGAAGCTGGAGCACTCAACAAATGTTTGCCGGGGCCCTTGGCAAATAAATTATGCCTAAAATCAATGAGGACCGGGAGAGAAGTGACAAGGGCTGAGAGAGGTAGCGCTGACAGCAGTCATGAATTACCGGCGGGGGAACGGATGCTGGCAGATAATTATGCCATAACTATGTGCAATTATGAAGGAGACAGAGCGGGTATGAGGGCACAGGGCCACCGCTGCCATTGTTTAATAAGCCTGCAAACATTATGGGAAGCTCGTGACGGCTCCAAGGGACACAGTTCTGTCACAAATATGGCACAAACAAGCCACCATCGCTTTATATTCTGCATATTAATAATATCCCTGCATTTCATCAACTCAAGATTAAATGTTTTCAATTATTTTGCTTTTACATTCAAGATGTGTATAGTAAAACTTCATATAAAAATATTAGCTAAAGTATTTGCTGTGATATTATTTGGAATGGGGCCAGTTATCAATTTATATATTTTCATTAGTCTGGGCCACAATGTTCAGAGTAAAAATAGCAAACTGATCCAACAAAATGCTGGACTTTTTACATCAGTTCTAACATATATCTGCGTGTTTCTTCAAATGGGTTGTCTACTGGTGATAAACCATTCTATTGCAGCATGCCAATAAAGTGATGATTGGAGTTACTCATACATGAAAATAATTTCCTCTCTAGCACATAATTTGTGTATAATGTCTATTGCGTTGGCCACTTGATATTTGTAATTTGTGTTGTTAATAGAGAAATTCTCTGGTCGATATGAAAATTATGATTGTCATTATATGTGCGATTGTTAATAGTGTTGCCTTTTATCAAGCGCATTAAAACATGCTCATAAAATGTGCACTAATATGATATTCCTTGACTTCTTTGTATTTGAAATAAAACAAATTTCAAATAAGAATTAATTTCTGTTTTCCCCTTCATATAAATACATTTTGAATAAACCTAGTTTTGCGATGACACAAACCCTTTTTTAATCCTTGACGGAAGCATATTATATGATTTAGATTTAAACTATGATTTAGATTTAAACTATAACAAATGTTAAATAAGGGTAATTTTTTTTCTTTTTGCGCCTCTCTTATTTGCCAAGGTTAAAACTTGCACAGACTGGGGGTCAATCCTATATATAATTACTTTCCATCACTAATATAATAATTGGACCCTCATCAATTTTCCCGGCTTTCCCATATTTTCCCTGGATAAAAGGTCAATATGTCTGACCTGGTCGCTGACCAGTGTCCAGTGCTGAATAGAAATCTACATGACCCCTACAAAGCAATCTTAAACCTGCATGTAAATTTTCCTTCTGATTTGCTCTATTAAAATCGCAATTTATGCCTATTTAGGTTCACTATTTTTCTTTCATTTATGGCATACACTTTGTGTGATACCAAAGATGGGATTTCATCAATTGAAATGGTCATCTGCAAGACCTGCAAGGTATGCTTTGGGACTTGTTAAGGTGGTGGCCCTGTGGTTCTTTGAAGGTAGAAAAGCTGCTTAGCCGGATGCGTGCGTAGCATCTTCGTGCACAAACAGCAAGCTCTTTACAAGCTAGATTTACCAAATTCATATAATTTAACAGAGTTTGCATTTCAAGCTTGAAATAGTACCACGTTCAACAACGGCGTCTGCAAAAAATAAATATGATATAGAATATAGATATAACCAAACACATAGGTATACCTTTCAGTCGGTAATGCAAATAACTTCTTTGATCTCCCGAGATCAGAAGCTGACTAAAATCCTATCATGATATTTGTCAATTCAAGCGATATGATATTTACAGGTCAAATATACAAGAATGTATTAAATTTCAATTTGAAACATATGTACAATGTACAACAAGGGTGTTAAATTTCAAAGTTTGCACTTGTGGGAAAAATCTGTTCAAACATTAACAAAAAAAATCTTTTTCTCATTAGAACAAGTTGTTTACCTTGCACTAGTGATAGCATATCCTTGTTAATACTTTAGAACTCGAGACCTATTTTGAAGGAATAGAGTCTGAATTCATGATCTGGAATAGTTAAAAGACATGCATTCAGTACTAAGTGAAATGCTCACTTGTTTAGCAACTCCTGAGACGTAAACTCTATTGTCGGCACCCCATACTTTTTACAATGGTGGAAATGCATGTGTAGGTTTCTGGAATGCAACATACAGTGGGAGGGGATACCTTGTTGGTTTCAACACAAAAACATGACATATTGGAATCGGACCATCTCAATTTCACTACCCTAAACTTGAAACATAATTACCCGTACAAAGAACGTAAGATCACCAAGATGACCTCTCGTGTGACTCAGCGCATTTCTTGACTTTTGTTTGCTTCTTTGTACTTTTTTTGTCCTGAAATTGCACATTGTCTCGACGTACACCTTGAATCGACCTTGCCTGAACTTTTCAGTTATCTCACAAGTACCATACAATGGGAATTCACCTTAACAGCTTTCTCAAGATACATTCCTTTCAACGATTTTAAGGCTCTGTCATTTTTGTGTATATTATTTGTTCAATTGTTGTCAGTGCAACTCACAATAAGATCTGAAATAGTTGTCCATTTGGACTAGATGCCTAAAACTCATATCTGAATAGATCACAGGCAGACTCCAGAACTATGCAAGTAGTAACAACTCAATTACATTGAATTATATGAAGTGAATGTCCTAAATATTATTTTTTTATTGCTGAAAGAAATTATCATAAAATAATCCAATGGCCAAATATAAAAGAAACATCCAATGATACGACATTTCTTCCAAGCTATAATTAGGTGCTGTATATAAGATTTCTGTTGTATTATTATGATCAAGGGGACATAAGACAAGGAGGTAAGATTTACTCTTTTGTGTTTTTTACATCATAAAATGCTACTCCACAATGTGCATCGTCTACAATGCACACATTCGCCCAACATAACTCTGTAAATCTACCTGCAACACGCAGAAGCATTTATGTCCATTTCCAACCTAGTTCATTTGCCTAAATGCGTCCATTTCTATGATGCGAGGCATGGCTAATACAACACACCAAAGTGGACAGCGTTCTGAAGGGAGCAGGCCCTCCACCTCAAAGTGAAGATGAATTCAGGTGGTTATCTCTGCCTAATTACGGCCATGTTGACAATGGCGGCGTATGGGACATGTAAGACCCAGGTGCAGGGGTCAAAGATGTTGAAACCACGGCCATCCATCCCAGGCCCCCCATTTTTCCTGTCACCGAACCCTCATCTTGTGGGCCATGTAAGCGTGAAATATTTCATTTTTGTTGTGCAGAGACACAAAGGTTTGGGTGCATTGTCACGCACAGTGTGGAGTGAGGGATGGGAGAGGCTTAGGGGTCACGGATATGCCACAGTAGGATGATGGGGTACACACACGTGACACCTCATTGCTTCCCTTATATATATATATATATATATATATATATATATATATATATATATATATATATATATATATATATATATATATATATATATATATATGTGTGTGTGTGTGGTGTGTATGTGTGTGTGTGTATTTAAGCAAGTACACAGAAGTAAATATGCATATTATATATGATACAGAAGCACATATACAGAATCACATATACAGAAGCGCATATCCCTATTTTATATAATATTGTTCTCTCATTATTATAATATATATTGGAGCACCCTGCACAAAAGAATATCATTACTGTTTGTTTTATATGTGGCTTAAACAATAGAATTATTTATTGTTATTCATTAAAAACATATATCTACACTTCCATATGCTTACATTCTTCGATAGCTTAACATTTATTCATTACGGCACCATGTAAGCATATACTATCTTTATAATTATATCTTCACTGAAAACACCAATATAAAGCCACTTATCTCGTACCATACATTGAAAACACTCACAAGATGGCAGTCAGAGTTGTGGAGCCATCAAGCGTGTGTAGTAAATTTGTTTATTATATTGATATAGGTCAATTTTAAGTTTGTACAACAAATACATCTCTTGTATATTGAATGACTCTAATCTGATTTTACAAAACAGATACAGTGTACATACAACACATCTCCCATGTTTAAATGACCGTAACATGTAAATCAGACACAAAAATACCAATGTCACAAACACCACTTCAACGCTACTGCGAAAATTGACCTTGGCTCATGGCTTTAAGAAATGCTAACCGATACAATAATTAAGATAGATCCATCAAAACATTTTGGATGCAATAGAACAATGTGACGGAAATAAAGTTTTAACCAAATTGTAAATCATTTGAGTGTCACATACAAATTACAGGTATTAACAGTGTCGGTGCTCATAATCTGGTCTTTTCCCATAATGTTTGTCATCATGTACAAAGTTATATCTATTCAGATAAATCCAATGCATTCATTCAAATTGGATATAGGTTTAATTGTAAAATGATATAAAATCTTAAGAGAAACTCATTTGAATAACATCATGATATGTTTGTGCTGAACATAGACCTGCTATATAATAGACCTTTAAAATCTTCTGTTGCTGGGCGACAAAAGCCTTGTTGTCTCTTGTGGAAATCTTTAATGTGACTGAATAAGAACTTCAGTCATAAAGTTGGCTAGTGAAATGCGATGCTAGTAGACTCCAGTCGTCATGTTTTCCTATTGAAAAAGTTTAAAGGCCTCCTTCAAAAGAAGTAAAAGACTGAGCAACGTATGATAAAATACAAAGTAACTGTAGGTGAGGTTAGAGTGTACCTGTCTTATTCCTGTGGATACATAGCCTGATATCTACATGAATAACAAATATACATTTCAGCATCACATACCACCATTTAGTAACAATAAGACAGAACATCAATCACCGAGTAAAGAGCCCTTCATTAGAAACCATAAGAGTTGAACTGTGTTTTTTAATTCCCAATATTGGCCCAATTTTGTAAATTTGTCATGGCATTTTCAAAATTCATCATGTGTGAAAAATGGCTCACTTGAACCTTTTCCCCAGACAATATGGGAACTAGGTGTATACCAGCAATTCGGCCCTTTCATGTCAGTTTCCACATCCAATTACCAGTACCACTTGTAGAGCAACCTCTTTGACTTGCTTCTCCATAACAGTGTAACTATTCTACCATCATTTTACTCTTTTCAGTTTGGACACAAATACGGGAATAGAAATGCCAAAATGCCCTCGGGTCTGCAACTGTTTGAGAAGGAACTGAAATGAACCGAATTCGCTCAAAACGCAACAGATGATTATAATATAAATTGAATTGAAATGTACTTTTTGTCCATTTTATGATTAGTACATGGCATGGTGGATATATTTGACAATTGTCAGTGAATGTTTGACTTTTGTGAGTGTTTGCCTCCTGTGGGGGTAGTGCGGGGTCTTTATGGTGATACCACCCCATGAGTGCCAGACTTACCATAAGGGACCACTTCACCTGCTTCAGGTGGTCCCCCCTTCCCCAGCCTTGTCGTCTCCAGGGGTGGGGCTTCATAAATCTACAAGAAATCTATCCTCAGACAGTGTCACCATTCTCCCCCACTCGAGTCTATATTTCTCCCAAGTACCCACCACGAACGTGTCAATTTGACACACCCCCTGCACATCAAACAAGGTTTCTTATTTATACCCAACCTGTCTCATTCACTGAAATTAAATCATTGGCATTCAGGAGTGAATTTCAAGTGATATATTTCACGTCAATTGTAGAACAAAGTCCATCAATTATACAGAACTTCAATTGTGTATCAAACCATACCTTGATATTACAAGCCAAACTTTTTTGCCAAGCCCAATTTGTTAATTAAAAGTACAATTAAAATTTCCAAAGGTGGCTCAAGAAATGGACATAGGCCTCGAAGGAAAAGAAGAAATCTACCATGTAATTATAGTGCAGACTTAGGCAAAGCCAAGGCTTGTAGACATTTGTACGGCCCTAATGATAACCTGCTGGTAATTAAATAAGCTTTCCTCTACTAAAGTGAACACAGGTGAAACAACACATTATGATGGAATCTTTACTGAGGCTGGAGACATTATACCGAGGCAGATCAAAGTAACAATCTCTGCCTAGTTAGCAAAAGAGTATCCAAAATGCTGCGGTCAAAATAATAGTCTTTTATTATTGTAATAAATAATAAGCGAGCGACACTTAATAAGTACACTTGAGTTTCCTTTCTATACATTTCATCAGTTATTGCTCCAAACTTGAAAAAGACACCCTGCTGATATTTTATCTAAGATCAGCTCTGTAGATGTTGATGGTTTGTTTATGGTTTGTTGACATGTGAAATGGGACAACTCCATGCAGAAAACACTTCTTCTCTCTCCATGTGTTGTACACCCCCATCGCACTTATTGCTTTTGGACATGACATTGACCAATTGGGTCTGCGACAAAGTGTCATAAGTCATCACACGGTGGTCATTTTAACGTGGCTGCTGTTGGTACAACATATAGTTACCAAGTTAAGTTCATTTGTATTGATCATAGGGAATACTTACCGTGAAAAGTGAGCATGTGATCATTGAAAATCAGTCATACCTCAAAAAACTATGATTATAAGGTCAATCCTTACAAACTGGACGAGAATAATTCATGAATTGCCAAATTCCAACTGGCTTCTAGTTTTCATGATTTTCGCATGTAACATTTTTTCTTTTGATATTTAAGCATACCTCAATTATTAGTAATTATTACTATGATATCAAAATCTTTAGTCATAAATAAATATGTTTTGGCGAGCATTGGAAAAAATAGAGGACCTTTTTTTAAGAGAGGTAAAAATGAAATATTCTCTATGATTTAGAACAGTTAAACACCTGCAAGTTGATTATGTATCTCAACATTTCACTCCTTCTCTTTATTTAGCCTTAGGTCCTTTCCACGACCAAGCAGTGTCACTAAGTTTTCTGTTAATCTATGTACCCATTCATTGCAAGGTGCTCAGTTTCTGATGATCTATTCATTTCACTTACATTTGCTTTCAAAAGAAAAGTGTGTATATTTCTCAGCGTTCACCTCAGATGAAGAAATAGATATTTCGTTTGACAAAAGAGCACTGAACAGTGTCATTATCGGCTGTAAGTTGCACAATAGCCGCCTAGTATTCTTGCACATCTCCACTACTTCTTGATTGATTACAGGGATATGAGTGCCTGTTGAAACTTGAACAAGACAGATAAACTAAACAGTGCAACTTACATAAGTCTAACACTGGGAGGGACCTGCTTCCAGGTGAAAAGGAAACCGCTGGAATTCACATGGTGAAATTGACACCAGCTTTATGAGGAAGGGCCTGGAGGTGATTATTGCAGGGATCAAGATCCCAAACAAAACAATGTCCATATCATACACCTGTCTGCTTGATAATGACAACCACTCATTAGACTCCATGATGTCTCACACTCTCTAGAAGGAGGTCATTTGTATGACGTCATTGTTATGTAACAGCGCGTGTGACATCAAAGCTGGCGGTCAAGCTGCAAAGGAAAGGTGTGTCACTAACACCTTAAGTCAATGGACATGATGACATATAAATGGAGAAACGTGACACACCCTATGAGAATCCGCATCGTGCTCTTCATATGCTCATCTATTGGCTCTTTCCTCACAAAATACAGATATTCGGTATTTATTCAAAATTTTGCATGACAAAACCATTTTTGAGACTAAGCCTTTCCAAGTAATGATCAAGAATATCATCGAAAATGGTAACAGATATAAACATGCAATTACCAATTCATATCTATGGATCATAATAGGTATATTATTGACATATTGTGTGAAATAACCTTCTGCCTTGGATAAAATGTCGTAGGCAGAGGCATGAAGGGCCACGTTTCTCTATGCCCAATATGTCCAACAGATTGCGAACAAACAAAACTATTGCAAGATAGCCTTTAAAACATCATCAAATTAACATGGATTAATCAATTCCGATTTTTTCCTGACTAACTTACTAATTTCACTGTCAATCATTTTTTATTCTATTCATTCCTTTAGTGAATGTGGCAGGTTGAAATCAGATATTTTACAGATAAATATTCTCTATTGATAAATCGTATCATGGAAATAAAGCCAAAACGAGAGCCAGAAGAAAAACATATCACAAAAAATTGGTGTGAGCTGGTGCAGGAGTTTTTCTATTTCCCGAGTCCCCAGTCTAGAAATAATAAGTAACATCATCGACTTTGCATTTATTTGAAAATTAGTCAAAGGCTTTATAGCAAGCAATAAAAAGTTGGTATGCCTCAAAGCTTTGACATGTTCATGTCTGCGGTGATGTCCTCTCTCAGAGCTGATTGCATGTTTGACCATCATCTATTCCACTTGGTTGCACCTTGCAGCTGTGGTGAGAGATCGCCTTCACCTGTAAGTACCACGTCCCGGCCTGTCACCCCCATACCTACATGCAGGCCCCCATCCCCGGGGTCAATCCCAGACCCCCTACAACAATCTCCCGCCGACCCCAAATGTCTCAGGGTTATCAAAATAACAACGCAGAAATGAAGCACATTGCGTCACGTTAGTCTCCCTTAAAACGACGTACCCATATAAGGAAGAAGCAACTAACATGCTACAAACATGAAATCTAATCACCAAAATGTCATCTTCGAATGTCTTAAACGCGGTTTCGTGCTGATGATAGAGATTGCACATTGTTGTTTCAAGTTATGTTGACATTTTTGTGACCTTTTGTCTAGGGCAAAACGTGACCAAGGTCCTTAGAAATGTACACTTTGGATTGAGCACTTTCCCCAAATCATAAGGTGTAATGGCCAAATCAGTGATGCCGCTCTGGTATCATGAACAACACGGAATGCTTCTCTAAAATGATCCTAAACTGGCCCCAAACACTTGTTGCATTTGTATAAATGTTTGTGTGAGCTATGCATACAGCGTACAATTATATAGAATACATTTGAAAATATATACTCTTAGAAATGTCATGATAGTTATAATAGCGTTAAAGCCCCTAACGTTACAATTTGGCCAGGTTACATTGCATGAAACTTATCCACATGTAATGAAAGTACTCATCAGATTCTCTTTGCAAATGACAGTAGTAAGACATTCAACAGATAACACAAATGGACCGTTTACAGCTGTAAATATAATCAACGCAAAATTCAGTATAATTTTTTTCTGCTTTTTTCCAAATTAAAGATCATTGCATAACGTTTAAAAGTATGCTCAAAAGTGTTTTTAAGTGTTTATACGTGAGTGTTGATAAGAATGTTTATAAGCTGCCAGACCCATACACCATACAGTGATGATCACTAATATCTAATATCATGTGACATGCTACCTGCGTGATTTAGACGTGATCATGCTAATCACAGATTTGTTGGAAAATTAATCGTCAACAATTAGGTGATTATCAATTCAATAAGAGATAAATTCAGTGTTTTCAGATGGACAGAGAAAACACGCAAATCGGATTGAGTTCAATATGGGCATTGCCTTTTCAAAGACTTTTGATGGAATTAAGATAACACATAATGTTGTGACCATTTATAACCATTGCTTCCATTGAACATCGATGCATTATTGATCAGTCCTTAACTTCAAAATTCCACAAGTACATCAATGGCAACCGTGATCATTATTGTTTTAGACATCCCTATATCTATTGAGACTGTTTGATACCATTCCTTCATCGGCTTCCCATAGATTTGATATGATAGTTCGTGTTAAAAAAGGAAATCAGAAAGGAGAGTGCACTCATACCTGTAATGCTACTTGCATGAAGGAAACTTGCATGTTACTAAATGATACTATCTCAACCAACCTATCTTTTAACAATCAAGAGTTTTGGGCTACTTTATCTTTGCAAAGTATCATAATTTGTACATTGCTGCAATGACCTAGCAAGGCCATATAGCAACTGACATGAGAAGCTCCCATCATACAAAACACACCATAAACACATAAATATGGAACAATAGAGGTCTAACAATGGAGGTATTGTCAGGAGTTAAGAACACATTTTATACTCCTGCACAGTATAATATTATGGTCTGATTTACAATGTATCATTTGCAGAAAATTGTCTTTGTTTGCGTAGGCTTTATAACATGTGAATGGTCAGTCTTTGGGGGCAGAAGGCGAGACGATATCCTGTCATGCAGGGGATAACAGCCTTGGTATGCTTCGCACATCTGACCACTGTGTTCTGTAGTAAATACTGTTATATACTTGATATCTTGTTAATATCATGGTTTTTACGACCGTATTATACAAAATACAATACTCCGGATTTTCATTTCATTACAGAATTGAATAAATGTAAAAAGTATTTTGAGTTATAATGACTGTTGCATGAAATGACTGTTGCATGAAATAAGATTAGCTCGGTCTCATTATTTTTTAAATTAATCTTTTTGGTGGATATTCAATTATCTTTTAGTATGTTTCTCATACCAAAGTTCAGAGACAGAAATATTTTCAAACACATTCAAACACATGTCAAAGTTATGAATGGCAAATCACTATAACGCTAATTGTTGTATTATTGGAACTACAAACTTTGCTGAACATAATTTTATCTCATTATCTCATTTCCCAAAACAAAGACTTTAGCAATATATGATCAAGCTCTTTTTCAATTGACTTCAGACATTATACGGTTTTGTATTATCTAACAAATCTGGATCTATATCAACATGGACATAAGAGTGAGACCTGAAAGAAATTTAAGACTACTGTATTCTGTTTCTGTATTTTGTCAATAAGCGTAGCCAGGGAGTTACAACACTTTGAAAGCTTTAAAGATAAGCCAATAAAACCATCAATTATACTTTGATCATCTTGAAAGGATTTGTATTTTATGAACTTAATTAAAAGGTAGAGATACTCGCTTTACTCTGATTAAAGCCCTGTGACTACCACAGAAACAAATGAACATGATAACATATAAATATCAGCACAGGAAGAAGTATATCTGACATCTCTATATATCCTTGATAAATGCAATCAATCATCACTTTCAAAAGATTCCATTCTCTAGCTCCAATATAAAATATCATCTAAAAGCATGTTTTATTTATAGAATATAACAAATATGTAAAACGAGTTCCCCTGAAAACCTTGGGGCGAGCTATCTTATGGTATTATAATTAAAAGTTTATTCCAGTCACAGTGTTAATGTGAGAGGGCTAGAAGTTATTTGGCTCTCTTCCATCTTGTGCCTTGCAGGATGAAGGGAAGCACCACCTCAACACACGCCCGTTGTCCTGGTAACCAAGTGCTTTTTATGCTGTTAGGGCTTCTATGTATACTGTGACACTGTTAAAATGGCGTGTGTATAATTACAAAAGTGAACCTTGTAAATGAATTATTGTAAAGCAATAGTGTAACAAAGTTTGATTTAAATATGTCGCGTTCGTTTATTTAACTAAATTAAATAAATATGTTACAGGTAATATTATAAATGTAGATGCATTCAGATAAAACAAATGTCTTCTAGAATTAAACTCTCAAATATAATTATGATATATCATGATATCTGATAATATAAAATTCTCAGTTTCAATGTGGAAAATCACTTGTAACAGTGTTAAGTCATGGAGATGCTTTGTCATGATGTCAGCATGTCACCAGCCTCTTGCCTGCACCGGAAGTGTCCTCCTCTTCTCATAGACCACTTTGATGTTGCCGACATCCGCCCATGCCTCTTTCTGCGCTCGGCATCCCCATCCCCCGGCCGCATGTTTCTTTGATAGCGCGCCAGAGCCCACCCTTCAGTCTCGTGTCAAAGCTCTCCGCGCAGTGGTAAGAGGCACCGCACCCTCAGCGCCCCGCTAAATGCCTGTATATCATTACGTTTATGTAAAACAGAAACGGACAAGTTTGTAATCAGTGGGTACAGCTATAATCTTAGCCTCATGGGACGTAATTACCTGAACTCAACTACAAAGCCAAGTCATAGACCTGTGCAAAGACATTGAACACCAAGACATTTGTTTGACTTCATTGCTTGATCTCTGTCTGACCTTATGGCATATGTAAATGTAAAAATAGATGTGCTGGATATCGAACATTTCCATGATACAATTTATCTATATATATATATACATGTTATATTAATCATTTTGCTAATTAATAATTAACCCATAGACGTGTTAATAACACTACTTAGAGATTTTACTTTGAAAGCAATTTATTTCAGGCCAGCTGAAGACACGACTTATTTCGTCTATAATTATGAATGAAGAATGAAAGCTAAATTCTTTTCTTAATTTCCACGGATTCCAAAAATGTCATCAGTTTCAATGTGGAAAATCATCATCGATCTATATCGTTCTTCTTATAATGGTGCCGTATGAATTCTGTTATATAAACCATTAGGGTGGCATGGTTACCATCAATGCTCATGTGGTATTGTTTCCATATAATAAATTATATCGTCCCGTAGTTTGGTATGAATTTTGCATTATATGCGAGTATTGTTCAACTTGGTCTCCTCACTTCTTTAGTAGTATGTCATATGTATAGTGTGATTTGGTGTCCTGCTTAAATGCCAATATACAGGAGGTTCATCTCGTATAATGAACATTTTCTTCGTTTCATACCAATTGTAATAGGTGATTGGCACTTCAGACGCTGTCTGTATAGTAGAGGATTGGCACTTCAGATGCTGTCTGTATAGTAGAGGATTACCACTTCAGATGCTGTCTGTATAGTAGAGGATAGACACTTCAGATGCTACCTGTATAGTAGAGGATTGGCCCTTCAGATGCTGTCTGTATAGTAGAGGATAGACACTTCAGATGCTGTCTGTATAGTAGAGGATAGACTTCAGATGCTACCTGTATAGTGGAGGATTGGCCCTTCAGATGCTGTCTGTATAGTAGAGGATAGACACTTCAGATGCTGTCTGTACAGTAGAGGATAGACACTTCAGATGCTGTCTGTATAGCAGAGGATAGACTTCAGATGCTACCTGTATAGTGGAGGATTGGCCCTTCAGATGCTGTCTGTATAGTAGAGGATAGACTTCAGATGCTACCTGTATAGTAGAGGATTGGCCCTTCAGATGCTGTCTGTATAGTAGAGGATAGACACTTCAGATGCTGTCTGTATAGTAGAGGATAGACTTCAGATGCTACCTGTATAGTGGAGGATTGGCCCTTCAGATGCTGTCTGTATAGTAGAGGATAGACACTTCAGATGCTGTCTGTATAGTAGAGGATAGACTTCAGATGTTACCTGTATAGTAGAGGATTACCACTTCAGATGCTGTCTGTATAGTAGAGGATAGACTTCAGATGCTACCTGTATAGTAGAGGATAGACACTTCAGATGCTGTCTGTATAGAAGAGGATAGACACTTCAGATGTTACCTGTATAGTAGAGGATAGACACTTCAGATGCTGTCTGTATAGTAGAGGATTGGCACTTCAGATGCTGTCTGTATAGAAGAGGATAGACACTTCAGATGTTACCTGTATAGTAGAGGATAGACACTTCAGATGTTACCTGTATAGTAGAGGATTGGCACTTCAGATGCTGTCTGTATAGTAGAGGATTGGCACTTCAGATGCTGTCTGTATAGAAGAGGATAGACACTTCAGATGCTGTCTGTATAGTAGAGGATAGACACTTCAGATGCTACCTGTATAGTAGAGGATTGGCACTTCAGATGCTGTCTGTATAGTAGAGGATAGACACTTCAGATGTTACCTGTATAGTAGAGGATATACACTTCAGATGCTGTCTGTATAGTAGAGGATTGGCACTTCAGATGCTGTCTGTACAGTAGAGGATAGACTCTTTAGATGCTACCTGTATAGTAGAGGATAGACACTTCAGATGTTACCTGTATAGTAGAGGATATACACTTCAGGTGCTGTCTGTATAGTAGAGGATTGGCACTTCAGATGCTGTCTGTATAGTAGAGGATAGACACTTCAGATGCTGTCTGTATAGTAGGGGATTGACACTTCAGATGCTGTCTGTATAGTAGAGGATAGACACTTCAGATGCTATCTGTATAGTAGAGGATAGACACTTCAGATGCTACCTGTATAGTAGAGGATTGGTACTTCAGATGCTGTCTGTATAGTAGAGGATATACACTTCAGATGCTGTCTGTATAGTTGAGGATTACCACTTCAGATGCTGTCTGTGTAGTAGAGGATAGATACTTCAGATGCTGTCTGTATAGTAGAGGATTGGCACTTCAAATGCTGTCTGTATAGTAGAGGATATACACTTCAGATGCTGTCTGTATAGTTGAGGATTACCACTTCAGATGCTGTCTGTGTAGTAGAGGATAGACACTTCAGATGCTACCTGTATAGTAGAGGATTGGCACTTCAAATGCTGTCTGTATAGTAGAAGATTGGCACTTCAGATGCTGTCTGTATAGTAGAGGATTACCACTTCAGATGCTGTCTGTATAGTAGAGGATAGACACTTCAGATGCTCTCTGTACAGTAGAGGATAGACACTTTAGATGTTGTCTGTATAGTAGAGGATTGGCACTTCAAATGCTGTCTGTATAGTAGGGGATTGACACTCCAGATGCTACCTGTATAGTAGAGGATAGACACTTCAGATATTGTCTGTACAGTAGCAATAAATGTCAATTAACAATTATAATTACCATCCAAAATGTATTTTGTCGTGATGTGTATGAAGCTACAGTCCTCGACCTCTGATCTTGGAACCTATCGATATGTGCGGTCTAATTGACTGGGCTTCCTCGCAACAAATCACCTCCACACATGTGACGTCATACATAATCACACCCTTCAAGTAGTGCCTTCTCGGAGTTCCGGTGTTAACCCCCCGCTGCACGTTTTTCTTCAACTCAGTGTTTTGTGGATTTTTTCTGTAATTCCCATCTCGTTTTAAGTCAACAAGTCCAATGTTTCCGCTGAATATTGTCTTTTGTCATAACATTCAGTTGGTGTAGATATTTCGTCGTTGTTTAAAGCAATGTGTCAGAACGCAGAGGTAAAGAAACAATAACAAAGATGCAAAGCCAAAATCTCACTTGAGATAATCTGGTCACGTGAGAGCCCGAGACTTACATCCAAGCGGCACGAGAGAAAGCTCCTAACGATGTTGGTCAATGGGTAATTTGGGCGATTTCTTTGGTGTGTCACAAGTCTGGCGAGGCGTCTCAGTTCCTTGATTTGCTGATTTGTACATGTTATACTCCAGCTTGGCAAAAGCCTAATCATCATCATTAGCTGAAAGACGAAACGAAAGTCTAACACAAATATTACCAAGTATCTACTGGCGCTATCATTAGCGTCGATTTAACGGATTTGCTACGCTCTCGGCAGGACTGGTTAATTTTATATTCTAGTCAATTTCAAAGGGTGATAATTCGAGGAACAGTTATGAAAGCGAGCGAAAGTCATTTGTATTTTCAGCAAATCAGCACGTATTTATACAGACTAAATGACTGCTATTGTGAGGTTTCTGGATTCAAAGGGCAGACATAATTCACGGTACAAAATACTTGCCTAAGCTTTGGCCAGCAATCAATTGTAGAGCTTATAGCGTGAGGACCTTTACGGCTAGGGCAATGAAGGAATTGTCCTCCCTTGTATCCAGTACTTCCCAATGTCCGTCCACGGGTGGCAGGCTCGCCCGGTAGGACCTGAATTTATAAATATAATGAAAAGAAATATAATTCAAAGATCTGAGTGTTCTATCAATTTGCTCAATATTTGTAAAGACCATATTAGACTTTTGGTTCAAAATCGAAATTAGTCGATATTCCTGCCTTGGAGGGAGGGCATTTTCTATTTCTAGAGAGGTCCTGCAGATGTGAGTTTCACTAACTGATCACAGGATTAGGATTTCCTGGATGTTCACATTTATAAATCATACCTGAATATTGAAACATCCATGATGTTTATCATTTAATTTTTTACAGCCTGAACATATATGTTTCTCTTGTATATGGATGGTCATGTGCCACTTATAAAAAGGGAGTTAGGCAACTAAGAATGATCCCCCATATCTTTCACATGTTTTCCCCAACAAAGAGTGTAACAATGCTAAGACTTGCGTGCACGTCTATATTACTCCGACAGTTTCCCTGCTGCCTTCTCTACCTGCCTCTATCTGATTGATAGCCCTTCAATCCTCCACTATTTTTTATGTGTGCATGACACTAATATGGCGCAACAAAAAACTAGTGTCTGCGCGGTAGAATGCTTCAAGTAAAGGCTCCAAAGGACATGGGCTGTAAATTTGGTAACTTTTCATTTTTTTATCATCACCTTTCAAAAATGTGACATCGTAAATGATTTTCTCACAAGGTATGTTTGTCTTATATTGTACATGTAAGGGAAATATTTGCAGGGTTTTAACATGCAATAGCAAAAAGGTTCTTGCATCTTGAAATATATATATATATATATATATATATATATATATATATATATATATATATATATATATATATATAAGCATCTTTTTGCTATGGTATGTTAACCCTGCGAGCATACTTGTAAATCATGGCAAAATGAATTAACTTCATTTAGACAATGGACGAGACAGGAAAAATGTTCTCACGACATGACCTGTTGAGGTAAACAATATTTATTTTAAGTTAATCTAAACAAGTGCTTGAGAAATTATTCACAGCATATTGACTTTTGTTTCAAATATTCATGAATTGTGATCATTGGTTAGGATATGACAATAGATCAACTGAAATCATTCTCTCACGCTTCATTACAGCTAATCAATTATTGATCGTATTCTGCAGTTTCTTTTTACAGGCGCCTGATTTATGACAGAATTTCGTATTTTTATTATGAGCGTCTGGTTTCCGTTTTGACGGGAGGGCCAGGACAGTGGACAATGTGTAATTGCTACTGTCGCTCTGTCGGTCATAATATATACATGAAGAGAGTTTGTTCTCCATTTAACAGTGCTTCCATTCTGTTAATGATTGGAAAATCAATAAACCTAATTACGGATATGAATTTAAATCTCTAGTCGAGGGTCAATGAGAAGGAAACATATTTTAATCGAAATAAGATACTTTTTTGTTTTTGTCTGCATGAAATCCACCTCTCTCCCATACTTTTCTTCTATTTCATTCCATTAAATTGTCAAAACTCTACCGATCTACTGTGCATTTACGATTATTTAATAAGATATTGTGAATATGTGTGATGAAATGCACTGGAATATGCTCCAATTCCCCGATGAACATGGGATAACTCAAATAAATGATTTTACCAGTTTATATTTGGTTATTTACAAGAGAAAACGCCTATTAAAAGCTCAATCACCTATTTCATTCTTGTTTGACTAAACAATGAAGAAATTGTCAAAATGTCTTACTTGTTAAATGACTGTTAAATGCCAAAGAAAATTAATCCTTTGAATGGACCTCGCAAACGCAAAGAGGTGATCATTCTTATCACAAAATATTACACTTTGATAAACAATGAAAGGTTGGACACCACAACAACGTCATATCAATAAAAATTATATTCCAATTATCGTGTTATGAACTAATTAAAATCGGATTCTGCTGAAACTGATGAAAGTGTCGATGTATTCATGACTTTCACTGACGAAGATTATCTCAGTGGCATTGACATATTGTTATAGAAAAAAGTGGGCATTAAAATGTTCGGTAATGATTTGAATGAAATATAGAAAATGAAAGCATGCGTAGTGGTTCTTGCTATAGTATGACCCTCTTTGATCCAACCAGTTTGTGGTTTTGGTTTAATCTCTGCATGAAGTAACCACGTGACATTATAATGTGGCATGAATGTACTCTCTGTGTCATGTTTGCATGCTCTAATACCTCCCATTTATATTCAGAAGGCTGATTAAAACATGTGGGAAAGAAGTAAACTACTGCACATATCTGAAACATTGTAACTAAAACCTGGTTATTGTAACAGAATGATCCATCATAACGTCCAAATGGCAAATCATTAAAATGTACACTCAGTCCTAATGTATATGGTCATGAAATCTGAAGAGATGCTTTTATATTCTGGTAAAGGCTCAAGTCAAACAAAGATTTAATTGCCGCACAAGCTCCCGAAAATGCATTAATTGACGCACAGCACGATGCGCTTTCAATCAACTCCATGAATTAACAAAGATGTAAAAATGCTTGTTTGTCACGTTACATCAAACATAAAAATATCACCTTGAAAAATGGAGACAACGATAACTTGCAAATCCACTAGATGGCATCACAATCAATCATGCCCTCAGCTTTTATATATATTGCCATGAATGCTCACACCAGTGTTTTACATGTTTCATTGCTTTAAATATGGCCTCACAATTGTCATGTTATATTCTTGTCATGTTATATTCTTATATTATATATATATATATATATATATATATATATATATATATATATATATAAAGATAAGAAACATAAAAAGATAAGAAACTAATGAGTTACGTGACGGAGCGATGTAAAGTTGGTTTAAGTGGAGAGGAATGGAGTGCATGAACATAGGCTGGATCCCATAGACACGCATCTAACTTCACTAAGAGACATGGACAAATATTAGACAAGCAAACTGCAGTGCCATTTAAGACAAAAAAGTGGTCAGGGCCAAAGCATGTCACATGCTATCTGCTTACAGGAGTTGTGGTAAGAGGACTTCGAGATATACTCTGGCATTTCCGGTAAATGAAAAATTTAAAATTGTTTCATTGAATGATGAGGATGATTTACTGAGTGTATAGATGATATTCATATATAATAGACATATGAGTTCTTATGATAAAATAGGTTAATATATATATATATATATATATATATATATATATATATATATATATATATATATATATATATATATATATATATATATATATATATATATATATATATATATATATATATACGTATATAGTGCCAGTGAACATCATATATTTCTGCATATGATATATAAATAAATCTTTATGATAGAATTACTTATATTTTTTATATTTCTTATGTACCAGTGTGGCATGGACCAGGTCTCCGGAAAAAGCCAGGACCTTCCTATATTCATTCCACAGAACACCCACAATTTAATATTATTTTATTATTTTATTCTTGTCTATATTACAGGGGATTGCAATGTTCTGAGTATTTGCTGCACAACCAGAGTGTGTCTCCATGGTATTGCCCCTTGACCACATTGAGGAAAGATTGTAACATACAGGCCACACGTGCATAGTCTAACTTGTATATGATCATGCAAAGTATCGTGCCAGAACAAAGGTGAAATTTTAAGTTTGGAATTTGGGGAAAGCGTGGAGGACGAGCAAGGGAACAAATATGCGATGAACGCAAGCCTAAAATAACCTGCAGTTACAGTTGAAAATAAGCTGTATTAAAATATTGTACACGCTTTCTATTCTGATAGTGTAAAATACTACCTTCACATTACCATATATCAATTATATTAGATATGTGTTCTGCGGAAAACAATTATATCTGAATCAGATATACATTTTCTGACGAATACAATTACATGCATATCACTTTCAACACTCAGTGACAATTCCCAGCTTTAAAATATATACCTAACAATTATGAGAGAAATATGATCATAATGATTATAATATTTGAATTTATGACAAGCGTCAAAAGATTTTTGACTTTGTTTATTTGAAATTGACTAATGCTGAGTGTATCGTGGGTGGTCACGTTTTGCAATGTTGATTATGATGATTCGCTCAAAAAGGCAAGTGAGTGGGGAATATACACAGATATGATGAGTAGAAAACATGAAATGTTACATTGCAAAATTATCCTAATTTGAGATGCTAATCGTGCCACAATATACAATATGTTTGTTTGACAGTACGTCGTGGGTGGTGGTCCTGTTGCTCATATATTAGCAGGTGCTATTGCAACTTTTACCTATGATTAAGTCAGAGGCAGATTACATATTACGTGGATGACATGTCTTATTGCATGTCACTTTTGTTAAAAGCTACCCCAAAGTGGTTATTTTCTCATATACAGATATGCTTATTTGTTTTTAAGTGAATGTAATTACTTCAGGGTTAGAGCAATTTGGGGGATATTTGTTCATATTTGTTCCACAGAATAAGTTACAAGTGCCATCCGTATCTTTAACAAGGGGTTCATCCGGGTCTCCGGGTGACGTGCACGTGCATTGGTGGCGGGGCCACTGTGAACCCCGCATCCAGAACTCCATATGAATATTTCCATAACCTGAAATTAATATCTTTTCAATTATACCCGCATTTTGTGTTCATTTCCTTGAGTGAATTTGCAGTCCAGTTTCCGGTGCAACGACTATCATTTTGCTTATCAACATTTACATGCAGCCTCAGTACAATGAATGAATTCTTGAATTTTATTTTCCAAATAAAAAGGTTGATAATGAGATAAAAAGGTTGATAGTTCATAATTGTCTGATTTTTTAATAGGTTTTTTAAATTTCATCACCTTCTTACAATAAATAACAAAATAAATGACAGAAATTTAATTAATGTATCATGGTTTAAATTTTGGTATTGCAAGTTTCAGATACTATTTGTATAGATGACACGATGCAATACTGTTTATCAAGAACTGAAAAACGTTATTTATCATGCACATTTTAGATAAAGTAAAGCGGTTTGCATAGATATACATTATATAGTAGTCCTATATCTATCTATATCTATATCACTGTCATATTTTCACTTTTGTATGTAATAATATTGGACACAACTCATCAAAGTGAAAATATTACAGTTATTTAAATAATATCAGACACACGTTTTAGGCAGGCTATATGGACGTGTTCACACAGAGACCAAGTTATTGTCTGCACAGGTACTGACACTTCGCACCTGGGGATGAAAAGCTACATCTTCTACACCAGACGGAGCCACTGTCATTCTAGTAAAAATATATGCTGCTTCAGTGGATAACCTTTTGCGATACTGAAATCGGACAGGCCAGTAAACTTGAAGTACTCCATAAAATGATTATATATCTTATTCTTATTTGCTCCCTGGTTCATTAAAAGTAGTAAACGTTAACGTTAGGTGTCTAGAGAAAATATATTGTAAGATATTTGTTTATGTCTATTGTGAAAATATTTTATTCCGATGTTTGCTTAAAAGGACACACAATAATTTAATTGAAATATCACGTGGTCAGACAAATTTAATACCAATTTTGTATGACTTGTCCAAAGAATTTCTTAGTAATTATGGCAGATGATTGCAGAACTGATAACCACTCTTAACATGGCAAACTTCAGTTTGTTTCCTATACAACATATTTTGGCTCCTATCATAGCCTCGCAAAAGGTCCATCGATAAGGACAGGGACCTTTCACGAGTTCTTGGCAATGGTGCTCTTCTCCGCAGGTGCGTGCGCACGTTACGTGACAATGTCCAGCTGCCCAAGTGACCGGAGACAAAAGGATGGCAACCTTGTTGTTTTCACGGTCCATGCTTGTTCATTTCAGAATTGTTTTGGTGTCCTGTGGTTCATCTATGTTCTTTTCAGGGAGACAGATGTCACCCTCAATTTCAAAAACATATCTATAGAAAATATCTCTCATTCAAGATGGTGGACAGACCTGCTAATACACTTGTTTGGCCAAATTGGCGCCTTTTTATAATGTTCTTCAAGATTCACCTATGTGAAATAGACATGTAAATATCCATGCATGAAAAAGAAATTGGTAATTGTCAGCAATTTTGAATAAAAATAGATTTTACTTCACCCCATTTACACTAACGTGATTGCATTTCAAGGCTCTATATATAACAAAAGGTAAAATTTGACACAATAGTATTTAACTTAACTGACGCATGTTCGTGACTTTGCACGACTATATATGATAAACATGCTATACGAGATATATATATATATATATATATATATATATATATATATATATATATATATATATATATATATATATATATATATATATATATATATATATATATATATATATAAATATATATATATATATGCATAGAGCACACACGAGTGAGGAACCTGGGGTAATTGTCCTGTGGCCAATCTAAACTTGAGTAAACAAAATAAAGATGCACTGTTCACTTTGATTGGAGCAACACTCAACTGAATAAGTTATGTAAAATATATCCCTCGGGGCTTTATGTCTTAATTTCAAATTTATAGTATTTCCTTTTGTCGGCATCTCTTCATACAGTTGATTAAGTCATTACTTTCCATATAGTCAATTTCTTTAATGATGTACTGCATGTCTATAAAAGGAGATGCGTTATGTAATGTATGAGATAATTAGTGTATCATCAAACAACCCATAAGGATCTGTATCTCCATAACACATAGCTCTCAGCAAAACCTCTTAAGTGTCTGTCCTTTTGATAAATGTCTTCATTTTAGATTCGTCTTTCGTCCACGTCTTAGAACAAAGAGCTTAGGATACCTTCATGATATGGCGGCAGACCTGATGGAGGTATCTAATGTTCCCCACTCTGATAGGCCAGTTCTTTCGTGTTGATCCCAACTTCTCTGTCCTTCTCCAACAAGGGACACCCTCCTGTCAGGTCATTCCATTTAAGTCTGGCAAAAAGCCGCTGGTCCCCTCCTCTTTACTACACTCTGATAAAGTAGACCAACTCTGCTGGTCCCCACCTCTATACTCCACTCTAATAAAGTAGACCAACTCTGCTGGTCCCCTCCTCTTTACTACACTCTGACAGAGTATACCAACACTGCTGGTCCCCTCCTCTTTACTACACTCTGACAGAGTAGACCAACCCTGCTGGTCCCCTCCTCTGTACTACACTCTGATAAAGTAGACCAACTCTGCTGGTCCCCTCCTCTTTACTACACTCTGACAGAGTAGACCAACCCTGCTGGTCCCCTCCTCTGTACTACATTCTGACAAAGTAGACCTACCCTGCTGGTCCCATCCTCTATGCTACACTCTGACAGAGTAGACGTACCCTGCCGGTCCCCTCCTCTGTAATACACTCTGACAGAGTAGACCTACCCTGCCAGTCCCCTCCTATATGCTACACTCTGACAGAGTAGACCTACCCTGCCAGTCCCCTCCTATATGCTACACTCTGACAGAGTAGACGTACCCTGCCAGTCCCCTCCTATATGCTACACTCTGACAGAGTAGACGTACCCTGCTGGTCTCCTTCTCTATGCTACACCCTGACAGAGTAGACCTACCCTTCCAGTCCCCTCCTATATGCTACACTCTGACAGAGTAGACGTACCCTGCCGGTCTCCTTCTCTATATGCTACACTCTGACAGAGTAGACGTACCCTGCCGGTCTCCTTCTCTATATGCTACACTCTGACAGAGTAGACGTACCCTGCCGGTCTCCTTCTCTATATGCTACACTCTGACAGAGTAGACGTACCCTGCTGGTCTCCTTCTCTATATGCTACACTCTGACAGAGTAGACGTACCCTGCTGGTCCTATCCTTTATTCTACACTCTGACAGAGTGGACATACCCTGTCGATCCCCTCCTATATGCTACACTCTGACAGAGTAGACCTACCCTACCGGTCCCCACCTATATCCTACACTCTGAGATGGAAGACAAGACATATATGAAATTCCTCTCTGGCAAAGCATTTGTTCCATCATCCCCAGCACATAAATATATCTGTGTCCAAAACTCTATAAATCATGTATTTGATTTATTTTTGATTTGTTTATGTGTTTGTTAAGAAATATATTTGATATATTATGGCTTCCTAAATGTATAAATATTTCAGTCCCAATATCAAAGAAATGATGTAATGTGAACAATGTGAAGTGTCGGATATGAGATATAATATGTAGCTAAATGAAATGTAACTAAATGACGTTTATGGAATGAGAGACAGCAGTTCTCAGTGTCAATGTGTACTGTTATGTGACTATCACTGTATGCTTGTTTGATATATTTCAGCGGAAATCTGAGACAGTTAAGATTTGATTCCCCATAGCAAACGGCTGAAAATTACTACTTTTGGTCTTTGGCATTTTGCATTGTCGTGTTTCAACAAGTGAAATTCCTACACTTGCAAACTGACAGCAGACGGGAACCGAGGACCACTGACAGAATAATTGCTCAAGATTTATTTAAGCACGGAACAGAATCGAAGTTGCAATTTTGATATATGAAAGCAACCTGAAATTTTCCCAGAGCCACTGCGGCCTTGATCAAAGAGGAAATGACGGGATGCGCGCGTCGACGAGCGAAAACGCTGTTCAGTTCACCTTGCTGGGTGATTAGAGTGTCCATTTTGAATGTCCATCTAAAAGACCAATCATCCAATTTTGATGGTAGTGGACAGCGGCAAAAATGGCTGGAATAAGTATAGATCTGGCCGACCATTAAACAATCCCGAGAAGAAAAAGGGATGACGGGATGGTGGTCATTTTCACAATAGAAATCACCAGGACTGCTCAAATGTCTGAAATGTCATAGAGTGTAAGTGACAGAAAGCAATGCCCAACTTGCTGTTAATTTCACAGAGTGAAAAAGACAAGGCAATATCACAATAGGACTCAGTTTTGGAATGTTTCTCTCTGTTGGCTGATGCTTTTTTAAATCCTTAAGTGGACGTGGATCTTGACATCTTTTGCCCATACTTTTGTCAACATTCTTCCTTTTGCCTTACAATATGTCAGGGGCTATGGGATGCTATCAACAGGTCCATAGGGTGTGATTTGAAACACAGATATTTATAAAAATAAATATATATTTTACTATTTTACTATTTTACTATTTTTAATGTGCCACTGTCTAGAACTTTGAAAGAATTATAAAAGAACTAGAAAAACACTTCAAACTTTCAAGATATTTTATATCGGTTAATTTGTTTAAATTTAAAATTATGTTCTGAAATTTACTGTAAGTCTCACAGAATACAATTAAAATCAGTGGCATGCTATATACATCAGTCACACTAAGATGTTGGCTTACTTTAGAAAATTAAAACATAATTACTCACGATTATTACATTTTGAGTTTTATCTAAGAGTCTTTATTTTAGAATTTCTTTTGTGAAAACTTGAAAGAAAAAATGGCTTTACTCAAAACAATAGCGCATTTGAGTTTTATTCACTGTGAAGTTTTTGGTCACGATAAATCATCTTACAACTCTCTCAGAAGTTGGTCCATCAACTTTGGAAATGAGCTCACATTTGTAGCGCATGAATAACTACCTTATGAAGTCATTTTCACTGCCACATTTTCAGGATAAATGACTTCATCAATGAAAACGCAATTAATCACTGTTACTTGTCAATTACGGTGTCTGTTTCGTCGCGCTCAAGAGAATCTTCATTGAAACCACCAGGTAATGTACCCAGGGCATTACTGAAGATGTTGCTCCTAAAATAAACATCATTCACTGAAGCTTTTGTAAGTGTAGATTACTGAAAGATATCAAAGACTGTTCCTTATTGCGAGGTGGTTTATTACATGGACCTGAAGTAGGGTGCGGTATGGAGAAATCGCTAACCTGTGGCTATTTGGAACAAAAACCATGGGGTGTTTGATATAGACTTTTGGGGTCAGTTGAAATGAATGGGAAAAGGACCACAGGAGATTCTAAGGTGAAATTGATCACAACTGGTGGCAATTTATGTGCTGCTGTCTTGAAATGCAAATAGCTTGAGGGTCATTGGCGTGAAGGCGTGGAGGAGATGAGAAATATTGAACAGGTACATGGCTGGGCAGTCACTAGATGGAGACAACCTATCAAGGTGGTCAGAACCGTCAAAGATGAGCCCACAGGCCACAAGATGAGAAGAGCGAGAGGGAGGGGTGGAGAGACGCGTAGAAATGCACTGACAACTGCACGCTATAAGATGAAATGTCAAAAGGAAATGTCACTCCAGTGATGTGAGACTGAAATACACACCCTTGGTGACATTCCTTGGCTCCAAACTGACCAGATACACTCAGCCTTAATTGCACCTATCTCAGTCCAGTCTTCCCCCTTTTGTTTTACATCCACACCCCTTCAAAGTAACAATGTCTGGTAATGCTTCATCATATAGAAGGACTCCTCAAGTACATTTATTATTGCTCCTGTTCATATCCTTTGTTTCATGGTCCAACCATTCCAATTGTCCACCATTTCAACGGATTTGTAAAAGAATGCAAAAACATATCCTTTTCAAACAAAATGTGAGAGGAAGGGTACAATATTTAAATAAGCAATTCATCAAATCCACCTTCATCGGCAATTGGGTTGGCGTCATGGATTGTTACACAATCTTCACCCTAATGTCTTCATTTCTTTCTTCTGTTTATCTTCTGGTAGCATCTGTCAATATAGACCTGGGAGTCTGTGTCAACTGCCGTGGCATCCATTGCTTTGTCCCAACTGTCATTCCCAAGACATGGGACATCCCATAGAACTCCTAATAGGATTACAGCCTAGGCACTTCTATGATTTTATCTGGACTTGCAAGAGAGAGCTTTCCCGGTGGCCATATGTTGCATTTTATATGGTACAACCGAGGTGATACTTTGGCGTTTCCATCCCAGCCCATAAAGCCTGTTGGAGATATACACGTTTTAGGTGCATTTGTCTCACATTTCAGGCGTGCAGTGTTTGGGAGAAGCTCCGCTTAAGGGGCGACACTGCAGGGAAGAGGATTTGAATCGATTGACAGCAAAGTGATATAGTTATTAACCATGACCCAGGAAGAAATGGACAATGATGGTGAAATGTACTTGGTTCACCGCGATACGACCTAGCCTATACCTGCTTGGCGGGGGTTCTATAACCTCTACCCCTGGGGCGCTCATGGAGGGGGTAAAAAAGTACACAGTCCAACTTGATACACTGACAAACATATAACAAGAAAATAATACACCCTATTGTCAATGACTACCTGCACAATCAAACCTCAATAGAAAAACCCAGTAATTTCAAAGGTGTATATATATATATCAGAACAAATCTCTTCTGGCTAATTCTTTTGCGACTTGACCATCAGAAAAAATATTGATCGTCTCAAGTAATATCTAAATTGGAGATGTTTATTTCAGTTTACTCTTTTCTTTAGCAGAGGACCTTTAAAAGTGAATATTTGCAAGATGTGTTGTATTCTTCTGATCACAGTCTTGAAAATATAATGTAAGCAATATATCAAAAACATGTTTTATTGAATAACTGACAAGTGACTCACATATTTATTCAGGGATCTGCACTACAGCCAATATATTAAACAGTCGATATTAGGAGATCCGAATGAACTCTATAACCCCATACCATGTAGGTCCCAACCTGTATCCCTCCTTTGCAAGCCTATAGTGTGTGCAGACATTGTTCTGGGTGCAGTGAAGCAAGTCTATGCGGGTAGCAGACCCCCTTCCCCCGCCCCAGGTACAAGCTGGTCCCCGGCCCTGACCACCGTAACATGCACCTACCACACCGAGAAAGATTTATTCAATGTGGACAATGCCGAAGAAGTGACCTCCTGAAAATCTACACTTCATGATATACTGCGCCAAGAGAATTAATCGAGCGAACAGGACCCTCTGAATCTTATAAATCAATAAGCCCTGAGATCCCCCTGACAGATTTGAATGAGGAGAACAATAAAGGCAAAAGTTCCCCCAAATCTTTAGTCACACAGCTTGCATTGTATGCGATCACTTTATTACTAGCATGCCATACGGGTAATATCCTAAAAAATAAATAGGGCAAAAAGACCTTATCAACTGAACTGGTGAATTGCAAATTATAGTCGTTGAGTTGTCCATGAAAAATCAATTTATATGGTTTTATACTGTAAATATAGAGTACAGTGTCGGTGTGTGAGCAGATGGCGAATCTACAAGTGATTATGTGTCTAAGTATACAGGTCTGGGGACAGTTACAGGTATATGAAGATGTCACACAATTTGTTACAACACCTTGATGTCGACTTTGTCAATGCTTATCAGTTTATATATATGGCTCCATGCGAGCTCTTCTGACATTAACCATTCAATGTCTCATACACGTAGTCAATTATTCTAAAGGTAGTTTAAGGCTTTTGATATCAAAGTATACATTGAAAATCATTTTGAATATCTATTTTAAATCATATTAGTACTTAGTTACACATTGATATTTTAATTTCCTTTGCCCCAGATAAAGCATTTATGACAATTCTATAACACAATCTTTACTCTAATTGGCCGTGATATTTCTATCAGGTTTTCACTTTATCCACAGAGAAATTATCATTAACATATTCCTGGCATCTGTGGTTTAAAGAGATCAAAAACCTCTAGTGATTTAAAAGTAAATGTTCATTTTAATAAAGATATTGATATTTATTTAAACATGATGATGACGAATAATAGGTTGAAAGGTATTAGACATTCACTCAATATTAGATATTCACTCATATATGGTTTATGATGTTTTAACCATGCTTTGTATGCAAATTTCAATGAAATACTCCTATTTATAATTACCATTTAATTTTGAAAAAGGTGATTATCCCTTTTAAGTTAATATATTCTCTGAAGATTACTAGAATCGTTTTAATGATACTTTGATCGTAGCAGCAGAAAAAAATAACTTTTAAAAAAACACCATAGTATGTAATCCAAAATAACACTCTATCACTTAGTTGAGAAAGCGATAGTATTCACGGGATAAACATGGGGATCGTGACATATTTACTGTCTGATAAGCAGTTTATCAGACAGAGGTTGACAGGATCATGTACCAATGATGTGGTCTCGCTCCTGATTATTTCTTTCCTTCTCATGTTTCCTTTATCATCGTCTTGTCCTTTTCATGTCCATTGCTAATGTATACCTGGTTGGAGTTGATAGTTTCTGGCAAACATCCCAAATATAACTTACATTATGGTAGGATTTCACACATGGTTAATGTAGAGTCTTCAAGACATCATGTAACAGCTTAAACTTTCGCTTTCTTGATACCTTACTGAGATACCGCTCAAAGATTGGAATTTCTAATTTTTCACAATTGGGAAATTTGACATCTGGACCGCTTAAAATGTATATTGTTTTGAGAGAGAGAATGGAAAAGAAAGTTGAATTATGTTGATCGAATACTCCAGTATGCACATAAGGTTAAGTGATCACAAGAGTTATGATTTAGTCACATGCTAAATAGAGAATATCTAAACACACCAATCAAACCATCTGACCCAAGACTCAGTAATTGTGTTACAATTGTGATAAATTTCCAAATTAGCTAGACTATATCAATTGAAAAGACCATTAAAGACCAAAATGTGAAGGTTTTTTCAGCATTTCAAAAATTGATCAAATTCCATTTTTACATCTCCACCGATAAGTTTAGGAGAATTTACATTTTTTTGGAGAGCTTTGCCAGTATGAACAACATGATATATGATTTTGAAATCAGTTCACCGTTTACAAATATATTTAGATTTACAAATTGCTAATATCTAGTCCATGAATCCAAGCTACTTCCTGGTTCTTATATCAAACATCCTTGACCTCTTGATTATGTCCAGTAGTTCAGCACATTGTAATCTAAATCTAGCATAGATTGTGACGAGTCTAGTTTGAATGAAGTATTTGATAAAAATCAAATCTACGGATAAATTTCTCATTCCATGCTTCGAAAATATGGAAATTAAAACATGAATCTATTTATTTAATACAGGTCATATAACTATGTTTGCAACGCCAATTTATCTTCGAATGCATACAGTATGATGTAAGTATGTTGTACTTTACAAATCCGCATCTGAGAGTGTACATTTGCTGCAACAAATGTTGTTGAGACTATAAACAAATCTAATGATGTCATGAGTGGCACACACCTCTTGGTGCAGAACATATTTGCTCTTAGTTCTTAGTGTTACGCTTGATTACAGTTACTAAATATATTTTAATTGCTGGCAATATATCATGTCAATCCTCTCTCTGGTTCCATTGGTAAAATTCACCATCAACATATTTTCTGTGCTTTTTAAAAGATACATGTTTACGTGTCAATAATCTCATTATATTAAGCAAAATAACATCAGGGTTATCACCATGGAGGGAATATGAATTGGGGCTATCACCAAATGCACCTTAATTGGTAACCCATTCAAAATATTTTACAAAATAGGTGATATGATGTGTAGAGGTCATATATTACAGTATGATAATATTGTGTGCAATATTTCACTATCGGATATCTTTGACATGTGGAATGTACCAATCCACCAGCTATCAATTTGTGACATGTTTGCCTTACAATTATTGTTAGACTTCAATGTGCCAATAAGTGTATTGTAACTAGAATGATAAATCATTATTTGTAAGCAAATATTATTAATTTTTTTTAGATGATTGTAACAATGATATCTGAATAGTGCGGTGTACGCTATATGATAAGCAGAACCTTCAGGAAATTTAAGGCCATATCAATTCACGCTATAAAAAACATGTATTTGGAAATACAAATATGTTTGTTGTGAATTCCTTTGAGTTGCAAATGCAGTGAAGCATAAATGGCTGGTGGCTATCTGCCATCTAACTGAGACAAGCCACTATGGACATCCAGTCCGAGCTGTGTCTGAGACCTCCATATATTTGGGGGTCAAGAAATTCCTTTAACAGGCAGTGGCCCCTGACTCTTCAAGTCTCTGGTGGACTTGGCAGGCTTATGTACAGAACAACACACTAACATGGAAGATCATGAAACCCAAAGACTGAATCTTTTCCTACATGAAAAGGCCAAGTGACCTATGCTCAGACAGCTCAGAGTGAGGCACACAGGTATTCAAATGGGGGTTGTTTCTGTAGATAGACTATGATCAGAACATATTACCATAAATGCCTGACAGGCACTTAAACTAAGTTAATGTACTTCTCCATTTCAATTTTCACCAAACCCATGTCATAACCTAATAGAACCACAAATGTTCATATGGATGTTTAAAGATTTGTTTAGTTCTATAAAGCCCCAAGAGAGTCTTAAGGTAGTGCATCACACTTGTGCTGTGTAGATACATAGTTTAAGATGAGAACTAGACATACTATCCTGACAAGGCAAATTGTATGCCTATCATTTCTCAAATTGCCATGTCCATATCATGCTAACAGGCTGTTCATTTAGTACAAATCAGACCTGTGATAATAATGTCACCTCGCCAATTTTGACTTCTGAAGGAGTAGAGCAAACAGCACATCAAAGGCGACAACTTCGTCTGCCTGGTCAGATATTTTGACATGCATTTCACATTCCTTCTCGCGAATTGTTTTGATCCGATGATATTAGCAGGCACTCTGACACCATTCCACATTGCATAACATGAGTGGCCTTCTTGGACAGCTATATTTGATAATATTGATATATTATGCATATTGATTGAATAAAATGCTCCATTGATTAGAATTGCGACACCTTATAGAAAAAAGCCAAACTGTTTTTAAATACTTTATTTAAACATATTTATTATTAATGATTATTATTTACATGTTAAATAATTATGCGCATATATAATATATATCTGTCATGACAATGTATCTTAAAGACCATGTATTTAATGCATGAAATAAGACACATATGTTACATAAGGCCTGAGGGAAGCCCCATTTTGGATCCTGGCGATGGTGGGATCATAATATGTATATATATATAGATCAATGACCTCCATTATGCTGCAGATATCAGCAGTTTCTACCGTGAAATAAGCTGTCATAAGCCAATTAGCTACGTTTCTATATAATGAAATCTATATTTCTGATTTTTGTGTGAAAATCTGTATGAAATCTATTTTCCTGATTTGTATATATATATATATATATATATATATATATATATATATATATATATATATATATATATATATATATATATATATATATATATATATATATATAAATATATATATATATATATATATATATATATATATATATATATATATATATATATATATATATATATATATATATATATATATATATATATATATATGTCGTTATTCTCATAATTATCAAAAGAAAATAGATTTATACTTATGGAATTTTGTCTGTTTGAATCATACTTACAACTGCAGTTTGTGGCACAATAATCTTTCAATGGGTTAGTTTGAACAAAATCGAGTTTTTCCAAGCAATGCATATTCTCATTTTCCTTCCAGCCTTTTTATCACAAATACATATTTTAAAATATTTACTTGTTTTGCGGTCAAAATCATTTGTTGTAGCGCAAGTCAAGTTTAGATTTGGGAAAAGTCCATCGTCACATTAGAAAAACAGTACGGCATCAGTCCCAGTGGCAGGTTTCTGAACTGATCTGATATTGGAAACATTGTGAAGAAAACTTAATACAGATAATCAAAGTATTATAAAGTATCAGCATTCAAATATTCTCAAAATATGGCTCATACGAACCATTTAAAGATACAGACCCAGTTCCTATAAAATCAATAATTTCCATTTATATCATACAACTCAAATGTGATTTTTCAGTCTAATTTATAGAAATATAAATAAAATCTTTTTTGACCATATCCATTCTTTAAAGATATTCTCATGATGTAGTCAGGAATCACATTTGTTGTTAATTGTCAGCTAATGCTATTACCTGTTCAAATTCATGTAATTATAACATACAAATAATTGTCCTTTTAGCATTTGAATATTTTAATTTTGTCCCTTGATTTTGCTGTTCTCAAAATTGTTAAACCAAAAAGGGTCCGACCAATATGTTTTTAAGTACTTTCCAATATAAAACTGGAAATGTTACATTTTGCTGTGAAATTCTGAAATCTTTGTTTTCCACATTATGGAAAATTAATAATAAGTGGATGAAAATTCATGTATTATCTTGTTTGAAGACTTTAAGTCATCATCCACTAGAAACAATTGAAATTAAAAAAAGAAAGGTTTGGGATTAAAAGTCATGTAAGAGAGACATTGGCGATGTTCTTATCCAAGTAACAGAAGCAACAGTTGGGCACGCCTTTGGCTACACCAGAACGAGGCTTGTGAACAGGTGCCATGATGAGGATTAAGACTCTCTGAGGATCAGCCACAGGCAACAACCTTATGTTACCAGGCATCCTGACCACTGCAAGCCGTAGGCCGTACCCAGTTGTCATACTGTGCGCACTACCTCTGATACACTTTGATTTCATCTGTGTGAAGTCTTCAACAGCAACAGCATATATATATATATATATATATATATATATATATATATATATATATATATATATATATATATATATATATATATATATATATATATATATATATATATATATATATATATATATATATATTAATATTATTGATGATCTATTTTACATTCAGTTTATAATCTGTTAGATAAAATTATTCTAAATTATTCTATTGCTGCTATCATTTGTTTTATTTCTTCTAAACAAATATGACAAGGGTGGGACAGTGGTAATGATTATTAAGATACTGATATTGAGAAAATGAATTCTATGCAGACTATGATTAATAGTATTTCATGTTACACGTTTAATTATCACATTTATCTCAGATAATCTTTAACAGGATATCTAAAATTAGAGTTCAGGTACTAGATTTAAATAGTTGTACTTGACTATCATCTACTCCAGGAAATGAATATATATGTCATGACTAACAGTTTTCACTTGGCACAAGCACAAAATTCTTTTGTTTATTACTTTTGAAATTATATATTGCTCTCCGTGCATTAATGTGAAATGAAATTAATGTTGTGAATATGTATATTCAATTTTAAACTCACTCAAACAAAATAATATTTAATGAAAGCATGATCATTATCTGGGTAGATATATACACATAAATTAGCTAAATAACCGTCATTTCTCAATCTTCTCTTGATGTTTTTCATGTTTAACATTCAGGTCTCACAGGCTCTGTGGTATGATTCTCCGACAAATATATCATTCAATACATCTTATTTTATGATTCACCATAAACAATAGATCAGTGTTAGATGTCCAATGGCAAGTGGACAAGGCGACATCTGGTGGCAGGGGTCACAGGTTTTAAAAGGTTCTACCAGGTCGTGAACAGATTTGGCAAACTCAATGCTAGGTGTATTTTTGGATTTTTGGATTTTTGGCAAAACAGAAACCGGAATTTACAAATCAAATAATCATTACTTTTTTGCGTTTGTTTTAGGGTGGGCGGTGTGTGTAATGCGGTTGTATAAAATCGTGCTAATTACGAAAAGGGCAAGTAGATTTGCATTAGCTTAAGTACGGGGTCTCAAACCTGCAATGAAAGTCACTAATCGCTTTACTTGATTTATTTACATTTCGTTTGGAACAGAAATGTCACTGTATTTTTTATATGAAATTTGTCCATCCTGGTTCAATATTACCTCATGTGACTCACAATTAACCCATTTGTCACCAAACACTTCTTATATAGAACATAATAAATGAAGCTGCAACACGGATCGTTTAAAATATAATATATGCACCTTTTAAAATAAAATGAAACACTTGATTCGTACTTGAGATCCGCTAAGAGTGCACAAGTAGGGTACATATCATCACATACTTAAAGTGCAGCCTGCTGGATGCGTCTCACAAGTCAATCAACTAGAAGAGGGGGGGACAGGCTAAACAAAGATATCGGGCACAGGGGCGATAAATTGACTCGTATAGGATTGGGTAACTAAGGACCACTTTAGAAGATAGCCAATTTGGCCATGATAATGCCAACTAAAATGAGTCTGAATGTTTCAATGCTTGTTCCCGTCATTTGCGGAATCATCAAAGACGAGGGGAGATACAAAGTATGTATATGTTTCTGTGGCAGGATGGGTGCTTTCTAAACAAGAAAGCAATGATCTGAAGGGCGCCTTTGAAGGCCCACAGCCAGTGTGGGGACAGAGACTCAAGAAGGGAGCTGGGGGAGGGCCGAGTAATGGAACAAACACAATCGGACCTTTAGCAACCAATGGGGCACGCGGACAAAGAGCCCAGTCGCTACGGCCACTGCGCCATAATACTCGCTATGTCAACAATGGTAGGAATATTGGGTTGGATAGAAAGATGACAATGTAGGCCTCCCCGGGACTTCGGCTCCTACCAGTCTGCTTAGCCCGCTAAAACCTATGGCAGCTTAATCAATCGAAATCAACAAAGTAAAGCGGGTAAAATGTGTGCGGTTTTTACGTTTGAGGGTTTTAAGAATGGCTATAAAACATGGCTCTTTAAAGCGTGCACCCCGAGCAGGATCGGCCGTGTTCGAGTTTACAATCCCCGGATGATCCACAGCTCCCTTACTCATCCCCTGCACTGCGCAGACCACAGGTGCAACACATTTATCTTTCTATAATTTCACCAGACAATTGCACCCAAAAGATGAAAGCCAAATGAATAGCCACATAATATCATAACAAGCTTAACGAATCAATTCCCCAATAATCCAGGCCTCAACCTTCTCACCTCCCCTCTGTTGGGAGTCTAGGTGCAATCAGAAGGCAATCATTGAGAACACATCCCAATTGGAACACAAGAAACATTATAACCATATAAAATGGACATTTCATATTCATCAAACAACTAAATATCGTATTGTGTAAGATGATGCCATTGCTTTGCCGATGGCAAATCCTCTCTAAAAAGCCTGTATTGAAATAAGGCCCAATGGTGGCTCAATGGTGACTCCGGAGTTTATTAATGAGCCACTTGAGCCATACCTAACTAGCCTCTTTCTGGCATCCCGGTCTGGAAATTGACACTTGAATGTGACAAATGACGTACTTCAATATGAAAGCCATTCCCAAAGGGGCAGTATTCCATAGACCACATTTCCATACCTCCAGGCCTTAACAATCTGATTACCAAATTTGCCATATAAAAACAACTATTTTTCATATGTTGAACAATGAATATGCAGACACATTATTATTTTTGAAGCATGTATTATCCTCAATGCTTCTGACTCCAGTAAAGGTATATAAATGCTTGTTTTGGTATTAGAGGGCAATGGCACATAAACATTCATAATTTAACTTTAACTGACAGGGAACCACATTATAATATCGTCAAGTAAAAAAATACACCAGTCATATTTTCTTGATAAAGACTCGTATTTATTCAATTATTCTGCTGCGTGACAAAAGTGAATATATAGCCTCAAAAATAGTCATAGAATACCATAGAATATAACTCTATTATTGTTTCTGCCACTATAGATAACGACCCAGTTATAACTGGTATCATCGAGCATTTATAATGGGTACAACGTAGTACTAAACATATGAACAATTAAATCTGTTCTTATATAAAGTTGTAAATCATTGTTTGCAAGTTTCTGAAGGTACCTGTTTGTTTGAGGAATAGTAGTTTAAGCAAGATATATATTGTCTATTACTTTTGTTTTGTCATAATTGTTTTCTGTATACGATGTCTTTGCATTCTCATAGAACTTATTAAAAGTAACCATGTGATAAAATATTTTATAATAATTTATTGTTTATATAAATCTATCCAACAAACGACAGGAAAAACTAAACGAGCACATAAAGGCACCAATGAATGCACAGCAGACAAAACTAACCGATCATATAATACATTACTCGTATTGACACAATATTATTCACATATCAGCCACAAAATAAACAAAAATTGTCTAAAGGAGGAACATTTTATATGCAATCTTGTAAATGGTGAAAGATGATTTACTTTATGAGTGAGACCATTGTCAATGATGCCTCCGCGGGAGGTGTAAACGTGTATGCATATGATCAAATAGTATTATATGAAAATGGAAAATGACCATTTTGAGTCCAGTTCAAATATAGCTATCATGTAAAATTCACACCAAATTTCTGCATCCTTTCTGGCGGGACCCCACACGATGGCTTTCATAATTGGCTTTTAGCCAAACAATGTACTTACATTGGCAAAACACAACACATGTTTTTCCTTTTCTTTGTGTAGACGGAGGGTGTCCGAAATTTCTATTTAAAAAACCTGTCTTTCGCAACCATTTGTACACATTCACAACCTCTGTAAATGACAACGACAAAAACTACATATATTATTATAAACAATGCTCATTTCATTTGATTTACATATGACTTATGACGTAGTTCCACTGATAATGGTGAATGAGACAGCTTACAAAGTCAGCATAATCGCACATGCGCATGAGACAACTTTTCCTCCCATGACGTAATGATTTACGTCACAATGTATAGCTACCCCATTTATTGAAATATTATTCACAACCCCATTCATACCCTTCCCTCTAGGATTTCTGAGATTGTCTGTGATTTGTGTTTTGTAGCAGTACCCTGAGAATAGTTCTCGGTATTCCTGGCGACGCCAAAGTTCGTGTTTTGGTGGCAGCGCGGCTTGTATAAAATACGGAATGACAGGTTTTACTCATTATCGCCTGCCATTTCCAAGTCCATAAAGCTGTCCACACTTCACATAGGAGTATTCTTTCAACATTCTTACATATACACCAACTTGTACACAAAAATTCCAATAAAATACATTATCAATATGAAATAGCTTTAGAACCTATACTAGATCACAGAACGTTGGTTACGTCAGCAGATGTTGCTGTGGTGGCATAGCGTTCTGTCCATACCAAGGGTAATTTGACATGTAAGAGTTCGGTGTGTGCGAGGGGGCTGATACAGAAGTAGGATTTGTACTACAGTTGATGTCCGCGCCCCATGATGAAGGGGGTGACATAGAGTTAGGTGGAGCCATCATGGGAGGGGTATGGCTCTGAGGCTGTCCGTTCTGCTGTCCGTTCTGCTGGCTGTGATTTGGAGGCGGGGGTCCTCCTTGCTGCTGTGTGGGTGTAGGTGGGTTAGGCTGGCCTCCCGTGGGTGTAGGAGTGTGTGTGGGGGGAGGAGACATCCCTGTGCCCTGGGGTCCATCCAGGCTGGTTGGAGTCTGGCCCTGGGGAGGACCCTGACCCGGAGCAGGAGTTCCCGGACTCTGCTTCATGATCTTCTTGTATTTTGATCTCCTGTTTTGAAACCAGATTTTAACCTGCAATGACAAAGAAAAAACATTTTGAGTTTCCAGGTTGAATGAAAAAGTTTCAATATTGCATCATTTTCAATTTTCAAGTTTGCATCAATCATTATAATGTTTTAATACGTTTTCAAATCAATCATCATATATGTCATGTATATTTGTCAACATAATTATTATTTGTTATTTACCATCCCTGATGTCAAAAGAGTAGATGTTGAAAATGTAGAAGGAGTTGAAAGATTGAGAGATATATAACAATAGTGTTTCCAGATTTGAAATACTGTGATTAATTGGAAAGTCTTTGTTTGGTGCCATTAAAACGGTTGGCTAGCTTTCTGAGATGAAAAGAGAAGTAAGCAAAAAGTGTATAACATATTACAGAATAATGGATATAACTAGAAATAAATGAAGTTATAGAGGACAAAAATGTTGGGCTTCACCCCTCCTCCCTTTATGAGAAGACCACGGGAGGGAGCAATTCTCCCGCCCATGTGCACCACTGAATCCCACACTGGACAAAACCCTATCTCACTGTATGGGAATCACAAGGGAAAATGACGACGCCCCAATTGAAACTGACATGAATAGAGAAAGTGATGGGGGACCTAATTAGATTACTTGTATCATAGATTTCGCTGCTAGTTTCAGCACGAGCGTGTACAAAATATTGTGATATCAAGAGACTGAGATGAGTGTTAATTTGTAGTGAAACGTGAATGACTGGAGAGAGTGAGGGAGATATAAAGCAAGACTTAAGTGGCCCTATTGGTGTGCGAGTGTTAAGTGGATCTAATGCCGATTTCACGCCAATCCCTGTGGGAATATTGCCAATTAATGAAGCCAATCTATGATGTGATCATGCACAGTTCATCATGACAATTTTCCATGTCTCACCTCTCTTTGCATTATTCGTGTGTTGTTTTCCCGTGGGGAAATTGACAGACCCTCTTGGCAGTCATTTCAGGAAAGCCACACACATTGGTCAAAGTCTCATAATATTAAACACACAAATTAACTGTTGCTGTAAACGTGAACAGGTAATTTGTTAAATTTGCTCAACCAGGATTTATAAATATTTAACAGGTACATTCGTCATTCACAGATGCGGCACAAGTTACAACAAATAGGATGCAATTAATTGGCTAAATGACACAGCAGGAGTAAATGCAATTAAATCACACCGCGTAGACCATTTCACATCAAGAAAAGTTATATATTACATATTTCATATGATAAATAATGTTTTTATTTACTAAATGTTGATGACAATCTTGTACAAGCCACAAAAATTTAATAGGAATTTCTTGTTCACAACCATTCAGTCTAAATTGCATTTTTATGAGTTCATCAGAAGCGAGAGGTGTATGGACCCATCAGGTGGGAAACGGGGACAAACCTCTTTGATCCTTGCAAAGGCTTGAAGAAAAAAATCTAAATTCGGAATTGAGCTAAGATAAGGCTTGCCATGCCCCAGGGGCATTGGGTCACTGAATAGATATTGGAGATATACATCTACACTTTGGCTATTTCCCGAGCGCACCCACAGGCCTTTCTGCAAAGCCCTGCACCAGATAACATCAGCCACAACTTTGTAAGGTAACCAAAATAAGGACGTCACAGGGGAAAAACTGCACGGCTATTCGCATGAAAAACTACTCACTGCGCTTTATCAAATGTCATATATTATTATTATTTGAGTCCATGTTGGCTGTCATACCCCTTAGGTTGTATGTACTTTGCCTAACTACAGAGAATTCTTCATAAGCGTGTCTTAAATTCATTGTCCCTCCAGTGTGTTTCTAATATATTCATCGGCTTCATTGTCTACTGCTGTTAGTTTGTAGTTCATCCCATGAAATGTGATGGGTTGCCAAAGAGTTGAAATACCAAACATATACCAAATAAGCTATCTAGATGTGTGGCCATTTAGACGAAAAGAAGATGATAAATGACCGACTTGAAATAATTCACATAAAACATATATTGGTAAATAGGGCTACATAAACAGCATTATGCGGTGATATATTATAACCAGTGTTCCACATTATTATTTTGCGTCACACACATGAGTTTCTGTGCTTAACACACCTGGATGGGCGACCAAGCATCATGAAGACACACAAAGGTTTGACCAATGTTCATCGCATACACACTTTATAACCATGCTTCTTGTAAAAGACCAGCTAATTTTATTCTATCATCCTCAACAAATTATACTACTATTACAATCCGGTAGTTATTCTTTGTCATTGGATTCCCTGCATGTTAATCAAATGTGATAAATGCAATGTTCTTTGTTCTTCCTGACCTACAGGCCACTAAATCTAGATGTGAAGTGATACTCGCATAGTATGCACTGTTTGTTTCTTGGACTGTGTCCATAATATCTATTTAAACAACCCATTGCATTGTCACACAACTCTGAATGAGGTTTCCTAGAGAACTGATACAATTCTCATTGTTTAGCGTGTGTAGCTTTCCATTATCTATTAAAACTGTCAGTTTGAAAGCTGTAACTCTAGAACGGTCCTCGTGGGATATTTTAAAACCATATTTCCCCCGATTTTATCTAGACAGGTTTACAATATCTTTTTGTTGTTTAGCTTCCCTGTGAATAAGATATGTGAGTGTTGTCGTGCCAGTACTTTACTTGCCTAATGCTATCTTTATGTCATCCTATCCTCCAAAGTGTTAGCCAAATCTCTATATAAATTGATACAATGTATCACAAACCTCTGTCAAATTGTTGCTTGAATATTAAATGAACTGAGAAAGCTGAGAATTGCATTGTCCTGCAGATCTGGAAAGAGGTTGTAATTTTAATAAAAAAAAGTACCATCTATAATATATGTATATGCGATGTTGTTGTATGAGTAATAGCATAAACAACGTAGGTGAAGCTCATGACTGTTGTTCTCCGCCATGTGTCACATGAAGTGTGGGGGAGAGGTGCAGCACGGCTTACGATAGCCGGGGCCAAATGGCCAAGCAGTGCGGTAAGCGAGGAGGAGACATTGTGATGGCGGGGAGGACTAACATGTGGCGAGCTGAGCGAGGACACCAGACCCCGACAGGTGTGGCGGGGACAGCCAACTGTCCTGTGCAGATGAAGTTAAGAACTGTCAACTTCTGCATCTATCACGTTTTGAGTACCCCAGGCTGTGAGACTTAACCGTATGGCAAAAGGCTCGGGCGTAAGCCGCCAAAATGGTGAACTCTGCCTTGAGGCATTGCAGTTTATTTTTTGTCCCTATGTGCCTGGGGGAAAGGACAGCAGGATTTATATGATTATTTCTACCTTCTTGGTTTGCCAGTAACATTTTCATAGTACTACCACCAGACAATTTTAATCTTTACGCTAACAAGTTCCGAGTTAATGTGATGATTAATTTCAACTTGGTTATCACATCGCTTTTCAAGCATTAACTTACATGAAATCTACACAGAGCACCCCACGCGCGGGCGTAGCGACTGCACAAGAAAATGATACCTTAGCCTGCATGGTATTTCTACGCGAATTAAAATTTCAATTCACATAATGTTGTTATCGTGTGAAAGATTTGAAATCGGCAACGATCCGAAACGCAAATTACAGCTGGTTTAACAAATGTATGTTTCACCCTCGGTAGCAGTGGAGCAAGGGATAAAGCAAAAATATCTTATAGAGACATCACGGGAAAGCGAGACGTCAAAACCAGCCAAGTGTGTAGACTGGATAGGAAATGAACACTAGATAGGGACATTGATGACCCCGTTTGTAAGAAATTAACCCTCTTGCCAATTTCACTCATTTGCATCTAAATTGTAAACTGATTCAAAGTAACGCACATCAATATTAACTTTGGAGATAGTGTCCACCAAATGTAGCATTAAGAGAAACCCAGTAATAAGTTACCGATATGGATATCACTAAAGACAAATTGAATGAAGATGGTGGCTGATTTTGCACCAAGAGAGGCCGTTTACGCAAGGATTGCCCTACCTTAGATACTTAAAGAATAGAAGTTCCTGTTTTCAAGATACTTTGCCCAACACCAGGCTCATAAGTTTAATTTGATTGCTTATCAACAGATTTTAAAGTGCCCCACGTGAGACATTTGTAGAAACCAAAAATCATTTGAATTCAATAGCCTGGAGTTTAATTGGAAAACGATGTTTATTTTTTTTCGCGATCCACATCCGATATGTTCGATTCAATGACCTTTCAGATATTCACACAAGACTTGATATCTTATTAGTATTCAATCTGAGCCCCATATTTGACTGAAACCACACAAAAAGTTTTCTGGTATTTTTTTCTGCGTCAAAAACATAGACGTATATACAACATGTAACATATATGATACTTATGACGAGTGGGGTTAAAGGTTAAAACAATGGTCTGTATATGAGAGACTGTTTTGTTTTTATTGCAATCTGGTGGTCATATGAACATGCTAATTGTCCAGATAATTTGAATCTTTTTGCGCCTTGATCTAGTTTTCTTTGCAACATCTGTGCAAGGAAGCTTCCTTCAGACCAATGGCAGATGTTTGCATGCGTCATGACAGGCCTCAGAATTGTCTTAAATATTACAGACCTGTATCACCTAATATACAAGAATACTGAACGAGTCAAGTGCCAGTGGTCAGACAATATACACAGAACTTGTAGCCAAGTAATAGATAAAGGTTTACAAAACCAATACATCACTACGTCAGCCTGTTGTGTTATTGTGTTTTGTTCATGAGTTCCATTTGTTTATTCTTGCCAGCCAACCTCACCTCTATATGTGAGCAGAAAATAACTAGAACGTACCGTATGATGTACAATATTATTTTGTTAATCTGCCTCGATGCGATTTATATGTCAAATACCCTACATGAATTGATGAATCAGTAGATGCATCTTAACCTAAGATGCATCTTAACCTAAAATAACACTTCAAAGAATCAGTGAGTCAAACTCTCATGATAAGGTTATAAACTCCATTAAGACGTCAATTGCTAATTTACCGCATAACAATGGCTCACGGAAATTAACAAAAGAGGGTAATCGCGTGAAATTGATTATGAGAAATGAACAATATGAATATTCAATTAAGCGGGAGTTCATTTTCACGTAAAGTTTGTGACGGATCCGGCGAGCTCCCCCATCTCCGCATACCTGGCCCCGCGCGGATCAACTCGCTCCCCCGGGCCCGTCTTGCTCGTACTTTTACCCACTTCGGAACCTCCACTCATCATGGTCCGGATAGAAGTGAGAAATTTCCTGGCCTTCTCTTTGGTTTTTTTGGCCGTTTCAAAATGAATCATTTCCAGGGCGAAAATGAGTGCGAAACTCAGGTTATATGGCTTGAGGATATAGGACGGGGAGGGACGCCGAATAAAGCCTTCGTTATCGGAGACCATTATTTCTGCCCGGCTACAGACCCATATTCCCCCCGCTCTCGCTTCAAACTCCACGGCTTTATCAACCTTTTTCACCTGCGATATTTTGCTCCAGTTGGCTTTTGATGGTATTTTTCTCACATTGGCCAGCCACTATGCTGTGAAGTGGCCGTGATTAAATCAAGAGGTTTACTTTGAAATAAGTGAGACATTTATTTTACCGTATGTAAATTTGATTAACATCGAAGAAATAAAACACGACTTTTATTTTTCAGTTCTGAAATTCTGGTCATTGATCTATTTGGCCAAAATGTTAACAGTAAAATATGTTTTGATGATTAAATGTAAAATGTTGGTTCAAGTGTAATGCCTGTACACAAAGGGTCGGGATTTGCAATTGGCTCTGTGAATGCTTGAATAAAACGAGATGTTTGCGAGGAAAACATTTTTTTTCATCTCAAAGTAAATAATCAAGTAATGGTACTTGAGGAAAGGTACAACATTTACCCACAGTATCGGCTCCATAACACAATGAGACGTTATCCAGATTGACTCTTAAATGCGAAACGCAAATGTTGGTTTAATTTAGAATTTCACAAGTAGGTTTCTACCCTTAGGTAATTAATTGCATTTTTATGTGATAAATTAAGATAATTAACCCGAAATAAAAACGTCGTTTTATTTACTCTGCTCGTGTTGCCGTAGTAATGTTATAAAGTTAATTTTGGTCAATGCCTCGGGCGCGGATTTTGCGCGGTTACGAAATCTGCCGATTGATACGGGAGAGAAAGGCGGAAAGGGCCGAATAGAGTTTTCCCCTCACCCGGAGTGAGGATGAGACACCGGGGGATAATATGACCTACAGCTGCACAAAAGAAACTTGATACAAAATTAAATCGCTTCGTCAAGTTTATTTTGTTGCATCGTTCATATGGCAGAAAATCGTTTAATAGTTTAATAGATTGTATAACGTGAAATCCGAATAAAGCCTTGAAATTGACTACGCGATGGTGTAAATTTCTTTCTGATATTTAAGTTGTCTATTCAGCGCTAATCTAGATATTGGCCATGATATTGGATCCAACAAAAGTAGTGTCAATTAATTAAGATTGCTCTACAATTATCAAGAATGTCGATTTTAATAGTAGTATATCATTATATATAAAAAAAACTTTTATATGATATAACGTGTTAACAATGTTTTGGTGGATGTTTTGACTTTTTTTCGGTGTCGAGGAGAAATACACGAAACAAAGATTCCTTTGAGACAAATATGAATTTGTGGCACGACAGCATGAAATGGTTTTAGTGACTAAAAATGGCACGTACCCAATCCCACAGGAGCCAACCAAGACTGCATAATTTCAATCACCCATCAGAACAATAGGGAAGACCCAGTGGTAGAAACAGACAAAGATGACACAGGGGACGGCAGTTCACAAAAAGACAGGTGTCTTGTCAGATTCTGACAATTTGAGCTTACCTGTGTTTGAGTAAGACCTAGGGAAGCCGCAAGTTCTGCTCTCTCCGGCAACGCCAAGTATTGTGTTCTTTGGAACCGTTTATTAAGTTGCTGAAGTTGTAAACTACTGTATATAGTTCTGGGTTTTCTCATCTTCTTTCCTTTTCCATTCATCCTTAATTGTTCTTCCATGCCTGGTTTATCTAGAACAGAGAGCCAAAGATTAATATTATTTTTCAGTGACTAATGACCAGGGGGTACTAAATACTTCTATGAGATCATACTTTCATATACATTAAATTATACTAAGGACAATGGTCATTATAAGCTGTAGAGCAAGGTTTCACAAGTGACCAAACCTATAAATTAACAATATATATGACGCCCGCTATTGTAACATATCATTATTAAAAGGTCCTAAACAGTTTATGTCCTTTTTGGACGCAGGGCAATGACAAAGATGGCATGTAAGTCACAGGGGGATAATGATATAGCAGGGACCAGCGTGTGAATGATGAAGTATATGTCCTACCACTGTATAGATAGAGGGTTACATGATAGTAGCATAGTTATTATATTAGGAACAATAGGCAAGTGCCACAGTGTGGGATGGGACAGGGTTTAGCACGAACATTGCTGATGGCACAGACAGCCGGGGTACAGAACAAGGGGGAAAGTGAGACAATCCCTATACAGCCCCAACCTACCCATCAATTTGCATGTTTCTACCTTATTACAAAAATGACGGTAATGCCTATCTGCTGCAGATGTTTTCTGATTGTGAAAATTGCAAAGCAGCCCCGTTTTACCGTTATATACACTAGCTGTTTTTGCCACAATTAGAGCAAACATTATCTTGCGGGTATGAACTGGAAACAAAGTGATGTAGTTTAAACTAAGACAGTTTGTGCCACATTAAAAAAAAATAAAGCCTTGATCTAAATCTAAATAAAGGTCATGCTACTTCTGAGTATTTTTAGTTAGGTTTGCTGTAAGAATGTAGTGGGGGTACAAAACACCGATAACATCTCTCAGTTCACATTATTAAAGAAGTAATTACCAGCTATGTGGGTCAGTGCCCATTCATGAAAAATGAACTTGTGTGGGGACCATTATATAATGTTATTTCACCTAAAATTATATTTTTCAAAGTACAATGTGTATGTCATGGACTTATATGTCTATATACCAAGACCACCGAAAAGAAATAATTGTTAGTTGAATATAACGTACTGGTGCTGTAATATTTAAGCAAATATTTTAACGATACACATGTCCACGTATTCACCATACCATTATTAGATATTTCAAAATCATGCAATTACTTAAATTTTTGTGGATTGTGTTTTAATGTGATTTGTGAAATTGGAATAGTATTGATTAGGGTTCACGGATGCTTAAAAAGTACTGCACTGTCCAACGTTTAGACTTATCCAGGGAGACATCCTTTATTTTTTAACTGTTTAATCTGCTGTGAGGGACAATGTAGAAATGTGATCTGTAATAGAAATTTAACATAGCTCTGCATTGTCAGATGGCGAATAGGACAAGACCTACCAATGAACCTACTCCGGTCTAAGTTTTCATTCACTCCTGAAGCCTCTGACAGAAGAAACTTCACCTGTTTTTGCAATGGTATGTTTCTATGGAAAGAAGTTGTCAGACTTCAAAGAGGACGTTCTCACTGGGTTATAGTAGCATATTTGTACCATTTGTGATGGATAGAAATATGAAACCTGCCTTTCCCCGGGAGCTCTGAAGGCTGACATGAAATCGACATATAGGTAAAAGGGCATGGGGAGTTTTACATACAGCCTCCTCCACCTTGTGGATCTATGAAACGTACAAACAATAGTGTTGTGGGATTTAAAAAAATACTTTTGCATATTCTGCACACAATCTAGAAAGAGTTTCTGACGACCATTTTCACTGTCTGTCTATTAAGTATGCCAATGTTGTCCGATGCTTCAGTGAGTTTACCTGAAAAGATGTTGGTCTAAATGAAAAGGGGGTCGACTGGGGTTTTACTGTAGGGCAAGGAAGTGTTTTGTGTTGTTGTTACTCACCGTCTCTGGACGTGGGAGAAGTGACGCTCGGTGTTACGCTACTCTGGTAGGCCGGGGAAGAGAAGGGGTAGGTCACTGGATTGTACGTAGAATGTGGAGCCATGCTGTTCATCGTCGGGAAAGGGTATCCTATAGGTGGTCCCCTTGGTTGCTGGGAAAACGAGTCCATGTGTGATTGCTGTCCGGGATACGTGGACCGCATAGAGTACGGATTTAACCCATGCTGCATTTGTTGCTGTTGAATCTCCATGAAGGCAGATTTACTCATGTTCTCCTCCATACCGTCCGTAGCTCCAGCCATGTTCAACATGTTGACGGCTGATTCCCAATGTTCTACTGTAGCACCAGTGATTATGTATAATTTTCACTGTTAAAATGGTTAAAGCTATCTCAGACCCTCATGTACTGTGTCCAACGTGTACTCTTAACGATTTGGTACCTTCTATCTGATTGTGTTGTACTTAAATCATCATCCTACCCATAGACACATTCATGCATATTAATGAGCATAGCTCCGCCCCTGCCGTGTGCTGATTGGCTGAGGACTGTTGTAGAGCAGTGCTGTTCAATTGGTCCTCGGTTGTGTGACAGATGTCAGATCTACTGACAAAGTTGTCTGAATGGTACTTTGCGGGCCTTTAGAGCGTGCAATGTACCATGGACACAGCACAAAACCCAGGGCAAATAGACAAGAACACTGACAGAGGCTCTTGAGATGTTCCTTTGGCAGTTTTCACAGCTAATTCGCAGCTCCAAGATGTGTTTTGTTAGTGCGCTGCCTTCAGCTCAGGAGGGTTAAATAAGCCTGTGTGGAGCACCCCTATTCTCCCACGCTGGTCACCAACTTACACAAACACAAACTGCAATTGGACTGTCCGAGCAAATCCCAATTGATATAAAAGCATCGGCTCCAGCATTAATTGAATTCTTGGCTATACATCAACCCTGATGAATGGCTCAAAAAGACACTGTGGTGAGGCACATTCTTGTTCTGGGCTAAAAACAAAGGGCCCTGTCCCCGAATTGATAACATTGTGGACCTGAGAGTCATACTTACTATATTGAGATGTCTCATTCATAGACATCCCAAGTATACGCTCCTGTTCACAAACAACCCAAATCAAGTCTTCCCCTGGCGCCGTCTTAAAACACATTACCCCAGGTGATACTATAGTATAAAAGCTTTGTGGTGAAAAAGCTTCTGATTGTCTTTACTGCGGTTATTGTGACATTTTGCTTTTTCTAAAGCAGGACATACTTTAAATATAGCCATCTCACATGAGGAACTACGGTCAGAGACATTTGAGGTTTTTAGGCTTACTATAAAGTATTTCAGGACAATCAACCTGGTATGTTTTGATATATTAGTCAAGCAATTCTTTTCCTACACCACTTAGGAGCAACCCAAAACCGATGTCACAATCTAGTTGAATTAAGTGCTAACTTGAGATTTGTTCACAGATGCATCAAGTGCATCATTTTAGTCCCCCTATAATGTTTCAATCAACAATACCAGTACGATGACTACAGGTTAACCAATTATTTAGGTGTACCTATTACTTTAATAATACTTAATATGAGTGCTTATCTGTTAAGTGTGTATACATAACAAGATTTGGCAAAAAATAGTGCTACTATTTCTTACAATCCCCACGTGCCGGTGTTTGCATGGGTAAACTTGAGGCATATTGACATAGGAGTAGTGAGGAGATGCCAAATAAATATTGAATGTTTACAAATGGTCTCAAGAGGTTTCAAGTGGATTCCCTACAGAGTAGAATCCTAGCTCCCGAGGTGCTCTCAGATAATAGACCAGTCAATGCCCATACAATACCTTATGTACCTACAAACCACAGCCTTCAATGATATCAACCACTCAAATGTTATTCATCTGTAGTTAATGTTTATCTACGCATGATGATTAAAGCTTTAATGCTGCATATGCATATTTAATGTGGAAAACAAAAGTATGACACGACACTTCAATTATCCTATTTACAGAAGCATGAAAATGTTTCCATATTAAACACCACTCTTTGATGAAATATATATATATATATTCCATATAAGGGCATCACACAAAACCCCATATTGTTCATACTTTATTGTACAATGCTCGTGCTTCAAATTAAAACAAATTGCACTATACATATATTAAATAGTGCACCACAAGGCGAAGATAGTTGGCTTGCAGAGTTGTTTTCTTGGGGGATTCTTTCAGAATCTTTTGCGGGGTAAATGAGATTTTGTAAGCAACGGAAGTGGTCCTGTGTATATGAGAAACGCTTGGATGGCTGGATTGTGTCTAGTAGGTTTAACTGCCTTGAAGCGAAGGAATGTGTATGAAAGAGGAGGGACCCTCACACTGTATAAAGGGAAAGTCGCCCTGACATCTTCAAAGCAACTCTCATTCTATCTGGCTAATAAAATCGGCCTAGGGCATGGAGCGCAGTGCCCTCTGGTGGGCGAGGACAAAACTAGGGGAGGAACCTTGGAGATTGGGCTACAGGTAGGAAGGCAGTGGGGCTCTATTGATGGAGTCCATCAAAGATAACGCCTCACATATGAAAGCAAGCAGGCAACACATGAGGCAGAATGAGCTGGGCAAACCTTCATAAATAACCTCCACTGGAAATGTGTCATTCAAAGAAAAATATAAAAAACATTATTGCTGAATATGCCCCTGTGGAATAGAAATAAATTCCAAATGAAAGATAAGTGAATATTATCAAAATGTATAATTCAATTATATATAACTGGCCGGAATAAAGTTTATATTGCTTAAACGTTACCTATTTTCCATTGAACAACACAGAAAAGATAACTCAGATAAGATAGGAAACATAGTACATAATTTGCAAATATGAAAAAAAGGGAATTGCTATATTTATTGTGGCTTTAGAAAAGGAAGCAGCTCATTGAGTAATATTGCTGTATTTACATGGACATGATAAAGCCACAGCAATAGTAATCATATAGCTTGCTATACTTTGTGTGGCACTATTATCATCAAACATGTGGCCACTGCCTTTAATTCTGTATTCAATCACAAATCAAGGCCCAAAATTACACCACCGCACTAATTTCTTATCGCTCCCAATTTGAGGAGATACAAGCATTTTGGTCAGCACCAGTCTTTTCAGCACTGTGATAATGTGCTTGTTTGGGTGGTAATTCGTGGCTTGGCTGCTTCTATCATGATAATGGAGCTGGGAAACTCGATAACGTATAATCTGCTATTTTGTTGCCATCATTGACTGTATAATTGACACAGAGTGAAGAAAGGGGCAGCATAATGGCATTACAGGGATAAAATGGACAAGGTTTGCTATGTGTCTAATCTACCAAGTAAACACTGGTGTACATAACAAAAATATTCCATTGTGTCTGTATGATAATTGGATTACAAAAGGATGAGACAAGTGAGGTGTTTTAGTGAGCCTGGGAAATTGCTGTAGACAAGCCGAGAATACAGGATTAAGTGTCTGGTGCTTATTTTGCTGACTGTCCCCTGGGAGACAGACCAAGTTATCCTAATTATTATTGTAGTCCAATCATAACTGTACACCATGGCTATATTCACATAGTGATAACAGCACGCATTCTGATATTCTTGTTTTCACACGAATGAATGTCATTTTTCTCTCATGAGAACTTAAGACTAAATGCACATTGCTTAAGTACCTTACACCAAAGAAAAAATAGATCTTATACTTTCTCTATACTTACACTTATCGTGGGTAATGCTATCATTAGTCTATCCAAACTCTAATCACGTGATATTCGACGAGGCGCTATCTTACAGGACAAACCATCAGTCATTTTGTTGTTTATAAAAATAATTCAATTACAGTGATAAGAAAAAAGTAGATTTGATTTGTCTTAGTTTAGTCGAGAAGCACTGTTTAATGCGACAGAGTACACCGCATAACATGGCCGAACCGCCTCGATCATAATGAGGGTCTCTACTTTGTGTCCTTCCTATGGGTGATTGAATAGCTTTTTCGCGGGCACCCTATCATTTATTGCTTGTATATAGCATCTATCCATCTTGTGCTAGGGGGAGCCAGTCAAGTTCACACTCCGTACTGCACACTCCTTATATTTTATTTTTCAGTCTTCTAATATCAGGTACGTGATATTCACCGGCCTTATATATCTGGCCTGTCAACGGTGTCAAATTTGACTGATATATAAAGTACATCACGCTTATTGTAAGATATTATTCGCCTTCTGATACTTCACAATGATCTTTTCCAGAACTTTTCACTTTAACATTTGTAAACTATCCGGGAAAGTGTACCATTTCTCAAAACATATTATTCTCATTTATCGTCTTCAGTTTTGCCTCATATTTTGTGATCTATTCTATTATGTCAGTCTAGTCCGAGATGTGTCCTTAATCTAATAACTCAATCTGGACTTTCTTTTGTGTCAGATATCTATTTTATGGTCTAATATCTTAATCCATTTAAGACAATCAGACATGCCCCATGACGATATAACACTTTGGCCACAAGATACACTGACCCCCATATCTCATGCTCTTATCTACTTTTCCGTATTTCATTATCTCTCTATAGCTCCCATTCCATGTTCTAATCTTAAATCGCATTCTGATATTCTTGTTTTCACACGAATGAATGTCATTTTTCTCTCATGAGAACTTAAGACTAAATGCACATTGCTTAAGTACCTTACACCAAAGAAAAAATAGATCTTATACTTTCTCTATACTTACACTTATCGTGGGTAATGCTATCATTAGTCTATCCAAACTCTAATCACGTGATATTCGACGAGGCGCTATCTTACAGGACAAACCATCAGTCATTTTGTTGTTTATAAAAATAATTCAATTACAGTGATAAGAAAAAAGTAGATTTGATTTGTCTTAGTTTAGTCGAGAAGCACTGTTTAATGCGACAGAGTACACCGCATAACATGGCCGAACCGCCTCGATCATAATGAGGGTCTCTACTTTGTGTCCTTCCTATGGGTGATTGAATAGCTTTTTCGCGGGCACCCTATCATTTATTGCTTGTATATAGCATCTATCCATCTTGTGCTAGGGGGAGCCAGTCAAGTTCACACTCCGTACTGCACACTCCTTATATTTTATTTTTCAGTCTTCTAATATCAGGTACGTGATATTCACCGGCCTTATATATCTGGCCTGTCAACGGTGTCAAATTTGACTGATATATAAAGTACATCACGCTTATTGTAAGATATTATTCGCCTTCTGATACTTCACAATGATCTTTTCCAGAACTTTTCACTTTAACATTTGTAAACTATCCGGGAAAGTGTACCATTTCTCAAAACATATTATTCTCATTTATCGTCTTCAGTTTTGCCTCATATTTTGTGATCTATTCTATTATGTCAGTCTAGTCCGAGATGTGTCCTTAATCTAATAACTCAATCTGGACTTTCTTTTGTGTCAGATATCTATTTTATGGTCTAATATCTTAATCCATTTAAGACAATCAGACATGCCCCATGACGATATAACACTTTGGCCACAAGATACACTGACCCCCATATCTCATGCTCTTATCTACTTTTCCGTATTTCATTATCTCTCTATAGCTCCCATTCCATGTTCTAATCTTAAATCACATTCAGGACCTCCACAGCTGAGCAGGACACTTTTTGCACACCACGTATTACCATGACATTAAATTTCATATCATTTATCTTTTCATCTCAAATCTTGGGACAGACTTTCATAGACGACACTTACCGCCAAAGCTTAACCCATGTTTTTATCCCCTTTCCAATTCTGGACAAATTCATTAACCTTTCAATCATCTTTTATATACTAAGGGATGGTTCGATATAATTGTTGTTCTTTTCAATGTACGTATGCGACCTTTTGGTCCATTTTTTTACCATCATTTATCTGTTCCCGAATTTGAGGTAACCCGTCCCGAACTTTGACGCATACCAGCTTATCGTTGCTGAAACAGCTCCCACACGCTATTCTCGCATCGGATATGTGTGTTTTACAGCCAAAACATATAATCACGTATTTCACCCCACAAGGTCACGTGACTGGACTAGAGTGGCATACCCCATTGTTACATTTTGATCACGTCGCATGCAAAATGAAATTGATGGTACTCAACAGTTTTAATGCGGATATTCTCATTCAAAATTCCTAGAACTTTGCTTGATAAAACAGTTTTGCTCCTGTAATTATTGCAACCTTGGATAAATTAGCATGTAGTTAGTTGTATGACATGTTTAATGCATCGTATAAAAAAACACAAACTTTTGAGCAAACAATGTGCAAACTCGGGGGCACATATTATCACGTGTGACACAATCAGTTCTGTGTGGGGATAATTATTTTTAGTTTGACACCTCTAACAATACATAGTGACATACCCATGGCAGTGTTATCCCTACAATCTGCGTCATAGACCATGATCAAAGCATGCTTATCTCCTAATATAGAAAATTATGACGCTTCGAATATTTATAATTGAGCTGTAACTTGTTACTTTACAGTAGGGACCACCAAAATGTAATATATTTACCCATAATGTATATTTTGTTTCTATTATAGAGATCAAATGAAGATATTGAGACAAATTTAAAAATAAAATGAAATTAATAAAATAACTTATTATTACCCTACATGATTTAAACAGCATTTTGGTAAATCTATCCTTTATTGATTTCAGAATAAACATAAGTCTGTATTATTCTGGAGACTCCATTGCCTTAAATTTTTAGATTGACAAGCTTGAACCACTGGCAGAATAGAGAGAAGTGTTACTTTTGTAATTTTGTCTCCGGCCCATATCGATCATAAAGTGTGGTATCCTGAGAGGTATGAACAAAGGGCCCTGGTCTGAGTCTAGAGGAGGAGGGTTGTGGGGAGGACCCCACTGAAATGTCTGGCTGTACGACGCCGGTCACCAGCAGGGGGCGTAAGAACTTCCCAAACAATTTTGACTGCCACAGACATCTCTTTGACCTTTGATCGATTGTAATTATATGTACTAATCTTATCCAATCAGTTTGCACACATAATTAAAATCTTAACCCAATTTGATTAAATATGGAATAATATGACATATAAATCTGCTTGTTAAACAAATGCATTTAAATTGCAGTTAACATGGCAGCAAGTGGGTTAGATGCCCTTTTTGGCGGCACATGCCCTTCATGTGTAGGCCCTCCCACCATTGAGTCGAGAGTCTATACCTTGTCCCTTGTCCTTTTTACCACATTCGGCTTCATTCAGGGATATTTCAATGATTTGTTGACATAGTTTTTCATACCAACATCCCGGAACACGCATTATAGACACAGTGACTCTAGAAAGGTTAATAAAACCACAAGCTGGATACAGGAAACGCCTGAGAAATATAGAGATTCTATAAGAAAAGCCTTTGCACTTTTTTCTTGCCTCTCCTTGACGGCTGTGTTTGGGTCTGTCACTGTGCGATGAACATAGACAGGTAGATATAAAAGAAATACTGAGGCCCCTGTGTTGAGCCATGGGATGCCCCGCAGGCGATGTGAGATCAAATTTCAAGCAGTCTTCCGTCACTGGGGCCCTTCTAAGGGGCTCTCCCCACCCCCTAGCCTTGTATAGGAAGACGAGAATAATACATCTCAGTCCGTCTTTATCGTTGGAGTGACGCGCCATCAAATTTGACTCGTGTTTTGCTGAAATTCCAAGGATTTTTTTATTCTATTGAGTTTCATCGCCAACATCTAGGTATTGTTTCAGGCCATGTTACCAATGCGGGCGCACATATTTTATTGCTGGCAGTGTTTCAACCCATCACAATTGTAACCAGTCCTCCACCTGTAACTTGATTCTGTTAAGAGTTCAGGCCAAGTGAACCCTCTGCTTTTATTTACAACTTCACGGGATACAGATAGGGGATAGAGATTTCAGCTTTATGGACAGCGCGGTATTGCGCCTCCTCGCGCGGCTTGTATGCTTCTTATCTCGATGTGTCATTCTCTTCGCGTAGATGGCCTTCCCAATCAGTCTGGTTTCACCAGCGAGCCAAATTGTCCTGACAGTAGTGTCAGACATGTCAACATGTATATATAACTATCAAAAGCTGTAAATGTAGAATTTAAGAGGAAGTTCTAGATTACCCTTTTTCACGCTGCTTGGAGAGTCAATATCTGTGATAGTATATAAATTACAAGAGAAACTTGATAATAGCAAGCAACAATGCAAAATTCTATTTTAATATCAGTGATAGTGTATAAATTACTAGATAAACCCGATAATTCAAGCATGAATGCATACTTCTAGCTAAGGCTTGTGTCTGAAGATATCAACGTTTCAAAACCTGCCGTTATGCAACTTAATACATTAAATAGAGGATGGTTTTCTTCTAAAAGCCAATCTTATTGGTTACGATTATCCATGATAAGTATAATAATTTCCTCTCAGCTGCTGTGTAACTTTCATACAATTACACTGACCAATTAAAATGTCTTAATCTACATACATATCAGGTGTAAATGATACCACGATCCGGATGTCATATCACAGCAAGACTTCATATAATTATATGATAATAGGCAGTTTACAAAGCTATTAACACCTCTTAGAATTTGCCACTTCTTGCATCATTTTGTGTTTTCATAGATCTTTTTACTGCAATAGCTCAAGCGATTAGATGTTGATTCGTGATGATGCCATGCAAGGATTTTGGTACTCACATATTTCAATGATATCTCCAAATTTGACAGTTAAACACTATGCAACGATCTAGAAACTTAAAGCTGTTCATATCTCCATATCAATTTCTGCATAATACCACCAAATACAATAGCTAATCCAGGTGATTGATTGGCCACGCGTCAGACCATGCCCTTAACAAGCTTTGTCAGTCAGGTCCTGGATTTATTTTTGTCTCAGAACAAAAACATTTATACTTGGGTTTCACAAAAAAGCCAATACATATGTCACCCACGGACATTTGTCAGGTATTGAATAAGGCATTGACAAGAATCTGCTGTATAGCGATATCAAAGTTCATCATGAGTTGGTTTATGAGTATCTGACACGTATGCTTTATAAATATAAGGACTAAGTGATGAGGCATATACATGAAGATAGAGTGACTATTTCTTGGGCTCAGGGTTAGAGCCAAACCTCTTGCTGTCTTTATGAGGTGACATACTGGCTAACCCCTTGTTGCAGGCCCCAGCACATCATGCCATTCTCATATAGAAGGTGTGTAAGCTTCTACGTTTGTATCGTGCATTCTCTAACCCGCCCTGTAATTTACAGAGTTTTGGATTTGTCAGAGTGTTTCTCACCTTTAGTTTCCATCTTTCTTAATTCTTTGCTTGTCATAGTGTAGTAAAATTTGAAAGCGTTAACACTTTCACTATTTTGATTCAAACGGTCTACCTGAAGTATGAGACGTCACCGTCGATTAAAATGCCTGCGAAACATATTGTGATAGTATAAAACTATAAAGACAAAGAAAAAGACCAGTAAAGGATAAGTTTTACCATGCAGTTTTGCCCGATATCACAACCTAGGTGTTATCATCAATCAGTACCAATGCCTTTCTGTCAACTGAGATGGTACATTTGCGTGTAACTGATTACTGACCAAACGTTGTGCCTTGATGCACTCGTCATGACTTTTGCTCTCCCGGACTCTCCATCAAGAGGCCAGGTACCTGATGGAGTTGACTGTGCTAAATTCTGATTGGGATCTCCCTACCTTCACTATCCAATACACGAAGGTCGAGGCCCAATTTTAAAAATTGGCACAACATCCAAACATATTTTTTTATGATATGTTATACGAGAAAAAAGGATATTAGGTATTTCCCCACATATCTGTAGTGTGAATGAGAAAAGGACCTCTCTATATGACATCTGTGACATGCTTTTAATATCATTCAAAAGAACATGCTTTATAATTCCATGTTACCCAAACATGTCTAGCATGTACAAAACTATTTCCTAAATTGCCCATTGAGACCCCACACGGCGAAAAAAGTCATGTAGTGGAGATGGATCACAAGGTCGCTGAAGGTCATTTTGAAAACAACCATTTCATGCTTTACATCTACATCCCAAGAAATATGAGTCAAAGGTTGGAGTGAGGCTGACTGTGTTATTATGCAAGTATTTTATGGCTTCTCGGGGTATGAAAGAAAGGTTAACTCGCAGGTTTACTAAATAAAAAATGGAGTAAACGAACATCAACAAAGACCTTTTATTTATTGGTTTTTCTTTGAAGTTCCATATTGTTGTTCATTGAGGAAGAAAGTTGCTGGTGACATAAAAATAGCACCACTCATAAAATCCTTAGCATTTAGTATTATATATGCACATGTTAAATATAATATATATTCAATTATTGTTTCAATATATATATATATATATATATATAAATATATATATATATATATATATATATATATATATATATATATATATATATATATATATATATATATATATATATATACATGTGTGTGTGTGGATGGATAAAAATGGATGCACTGTTGTTTTTCCATTCTTATGTCCACTAATATGGAGTGGGTGAGTTGTAGATCAGAAACCATTAATTACTTGATATATGTCCTACATTATAAATTATATTGACTGTGCAAGACATAGGATCAGACATCTGATTATGTTTGCAGACTAAAAACTAACTTAAAACATTTTCAGATTTGAACTGATTGTAATATATTATTCTAATGATTTAATATCAATTTTGTAATGAACGGTTTAGACTAATGAGTACATTTTGAGAATGGTCCGTTTTTAAAAGAGGCTGAAACTCTGAACCTATCCTTTGACTGTATTCAAAAACAGTTCCATGATTTCATTAGACCATTTAAATCAAGTGGTTATGAACTTGATATAAAACATGAGTGATATTACAAAGATGAAGGTAGGTTTTTTAAAAACAATTTCTATTTGTCAAACACTTTGCTTTTTTACATCATAGATGATATCATATGGAGAAATCAGATATTTGAGAGGACGGCTAACATTTCAATAAATAACATCGCATTTTCCCATGATCCTTTGCGCTCCCTGCACGTGTATCGCGGCGCATGACATAACAGGCGGGCCATGCCATAGTGCGATGTTGAGCGACAATATGGTTTCATGGGTAATGTATTCATTAATCAAGCTTTCATCCCCCACAACCAGCCTTAATTGCCCTCTAATCAGTGTTTAGGTGAGCGTTAATTTTGTTTCTCTTCATTAGCTGTCTCAAATGACTAGCGATGGGCAGATTGGGAGTCCTTTAAGGCGTAGTGCTGGGGACTCCTCAACCCTCACGGAACTTCCTGTCTCCCTGAGAAAATTCATTACGGTTCTCAGATCACTTTGCTTGCTGTCTGCACCGGCTGAAACTATATCCAGGGCCATGCAACCGCCCACAGCAGGCCATATTATATATGACAATACCGTGTGTCGCAATTATGTGATATTATTTCTCAGTCAGGCATCACAGATAATGGATAAAGTGATTAAAACACATAAAACCCATTCCGTCCGCTAATATATCAACAAGTTGGCTGTGCATAGAATCTTCGACCCCCATGCTGAGAATGCGCAATGGTAGGGAAGCTGGTAAGCCTACCGACGGAAAACGAATATTAAGATTTAATAACTTCCTATCATTAGAGCCGGTAGGCACTTGGATATTTTGAGGATACACTGAAAACAGAGCACTTAAACCTCAAAATGCAATTTTCATTATTCAGTCATGCGATGCCTGACGAAATAATGACCCATTGTCCTCAATGCTGTATTTTTGCACTTACCAAATGGGTTCTTCTTAAGAGAGTGAAACATGCACTTCTCCAACAACTCATCAACTCACTAATTGTAACTTTATATAATTTAACAGAAAAGTTGTTTTCATGAGTAAAAAAATCCAGTTTTTGTGTGGTTCAATCATGTAGTTCACCGAAATAAGCCTTATCCAGAATTATCATATATTTCTTCTATTTAGCACTATCCATTACAAAGTATGAAGACATATGCTTTTAATATGCTATTAATTATATATACGGAGATTGAATATTTAGATTGACTGTTTACTATGATATTGAACTTGGCCAGTTTGCGTGATACTGATGGTGACCATTTTCTCTGGTATATAACTGGAACATATTGTGACAATCTGAAAGCATAACTAGGAATAGTGTTAACTTGTCCAATTCGCTTTCCATGTCATGCGCATTATCTTTTTTGATGATATTTGATAATATCTGGCCGTGGTAATAGAATGATGCATTTCTGTGATAATCTTATCACATGGTGTTTTATATAAACAATACTAATAACTCGATATCTTAAGATAACCTGAATTTTATATCATAAAATCTCACGAATAAAAAAGATAGCAATTTGAGCATTTTATTCACATATATGTATGTATATAAATATATCTATATATATATTTATCATGCCAGCAGATGACCCCTGGGTCGGCGTCCTTTCCCTTCCTCGCCCTCCCCTCTCTTCAGACAGCGCCCTTTCTTCCTCACCCTCTCAACAAAAAGAGAGCGTCGTCAAATTAAAGCAAATTATGTTACATTAAGACAAGACTATGGAAGCTGCCTGAAGGGTAGGGAAGGGCCTGTGTACCCCAGGGGAGACAGGTTTGTTGCCGCTGCAGCTTTTGTTACGTGTCACCTACGATAATAACCCAAGCCGTGTGCCATAATTGTTTCCGATTACTGCGGGACCAAATATTTCCCGGCGTGCCTCGGTACTTCCTGTTCCTCTGGCGGGGTAGCACAAGACGTAAGCACGGGCTCCACAAATGAAATGAAAGGCCACGTACGCACCATTGAACGTCGAGGACGCGTTTTTACGCTCAGTCGCATTCTTAACATCTCACGTACCAAGCCCACTACCAGAACTTCACGTCGGCTGCTGAAGCTGAGAATTAGCTTCTTAAATAGCACTAATGAAGTAGTCTCCTCCCTCATCTTAACCCATCCGCTGACACGGGAACATCTTATGTCTTTATAAATTGCAGCTTAGGCAGCAAGTAAATATAGCTATTCATAATAAATATGCCCATTCATTGTAAACCATCACCCATTGACTGTTATGTGGGATAAAGAAGCATACTATGTTATAACTATATGGTTATAGTGGAGATGGAGAAACATAGCCCCGTGAATAGCAAAGGGCTCAGGGGAGTAGGTTTGGATCTGTCCTCAGGACTTGCCACACTCTCACAATACCTCTAATGCGCGTCAATTGTTTGCTCAGTTTTGACTTTTTCATGGTGCTCAAATGCCAGAAATAATGGTTATGAGTTTATTGATAAAATTCTAGTTTTGCCCCAAGGTGTTGGTGAAGAACTGGTGAGAAAAAACCCGGATAAACAATAGCAACAAACAATGAGATGATGTTGACATATTACTCGGTATAATACCCAATTTGATCGAGACCTCAAAAAGCAAAATAGTGCACATTTCTATTCAATAAGTGAAATCATTGTTCTGTGATATAGTAAATTGATACAAAGGTACATTGACAGCTAAAATATTTTGTTAATAATCAAAAAATGATGAAAAGCACTGCCTGAGTCGAGAGCCCCTATATTGGTGATTACCCGTATCGGTGGGGTAATAGGAAGGTGAGGGTATCCTAGGAGTGACACGAGACCCTGATGTGTACAACCTTTCTCCCTTATCAGGGATAATATTTCATTTGAACAAATATGATAATCTGTGGGTTAAGCGAGACAAAATAGGAGTCCAGGGTACTCAATATAATCATAACATTTTGTGTCAAACCATATCAGTCATAGATAAACTGGGATATGGGGGACGTTTTCTCGGAGGAAATAGAAATGGAAGCAGGTGTCTTTTAACATCAACGCTAAAATATGATATTTTATAAAGAAGGAGACCGATTTGGAGCTTTACATTATTTCCCACAGCATAGAAGAGGTTTACAATGGATTTGGTGGGTGTTTTTGTGGCCTGTGACATGGTCCCCTCTATATGCTCCTCTTGGCATGACCGGGGACTATTTGGCTTGTATCCATCCCGGGTTCCCACACAAGCGTAACAATGAGGTCTCGTGTCAGTACTGGCCATGTTTCATAATCCCCCATCACCCTGGTATTGTCACAACACATATACTGCCACCATCCTGGTATTAAGGGGATTAGCAGCGTGGGAATCTCCAGATTATGTGACATTTGTGTGGTGGTCCTTTATGAGCAACCATCTCCTTGCTGCCATAGAGATGACATTGAGACCGATATTTGAGAAAAATGTTTACTCCTCCAATAAATGTGATAAGGGTGATAATAAGGCAAAGTGGAGTATCACGCATTATTTTTACCTAACATTTATATCCGTAAATAACTATAGTGTGCACACTCTTAATTTATTTTATATAGAATATATGATATATAGGACCGCGTCCTGGGGACATGGGCCATAGTGCAGTTGGTTTGAACGCCAGCTTATTACCACCATTTACTCTGTGAAGATCCAAAAGTCGTGGATTCGATTCCCAGCCATAGCGGAATTGAATTCATGATGCATTCCATCATCTGAGTCGGGTCTGTGTCTTAAGGGTTAGACCTTTGTCCATGTAAATCTGTGACAGGATGAGTTGTCAAGGACCTGCGACAATTCAGTAAGGTAGCACTATATCTGATACAAAGAGGCCTCATCATGAAATGACTGAAATAATGGTACAAAGTTTGAATCGGTGGGATGTACGTGATTTCATTGTTTTTATTGAATTTCAAGGGTTTATTTTATTTTGACAAGCATTGACAAAATACTAAACAAAGTAGCATAAAGGGTTGTCGTCCAGCCCAAACCTCCACAGAACCTTTCATGAAGCAATAACCGAATAGACTCTAATCATTTGTGTTTGTCTTCATGCAACAAGACAGTAGGTACAATTAGTGAAACTCATCAGTGGACATTGTCTGCACACATAATGCCACATTCAAGTAAGTGTGTTTGTAAACAATCCCGATGTGCTCAAGTGCCTCCTGAGTGATATTAAGCCTCCTCATCATATTCAACATCACTCCTAATTCTAATATTGATTGAAATTCTACTTTAAATGCTCAACACAGTCTCTTTGAATTCAAATTCTATTCACGTTTATTATGATATCTAATAAACATCTACTAGTATTCCATCACAGGTGAATTTAATAAAAGCAAGTTTATAAAAAGTGGAAAGAAAGTCAAGGTGCAAAATATATGTGAACATGACCATTTTACCTATCTATTCAATTCCAACAAAGACGAAATAAAGGGTTGAATTTTCATCCAAAATTCCTGGTTCACGGAACACATGCTTGGTTACGTATACAGGCATAAGAGGTCATGACCTTTACTTTCTCCGAGTGAAGACTTGGCATCTCCTACATACACATTGATGCTCCAAGCTTTTACAGGTGACTGCTTAAAGAACAGGAAAAGGCCAATATTCAATAGGGACGTCTTTTAGCCTGACAGTTCATTGTTTAAAGTTTGAGAGACTTTTAAAGTCCAAACTAAAATGAATATGCCAGGAATGACCAAACTTGGCAAGGCATATTCTAAGGTTTATAGTTCAAGACAGATCAGTCATCTAAGTCACATGTTGTTGTGAAAAGGGGTTTAAATGTATTTTAAAAAGCAAAGTGTGGAATCTATGACCAAGCGTTATTTTGTTTGTTTAGCTTTCAATGCAGATAATACATTTAGTTTTTGACTTTCACACATTTTGACATCCTCGGTACATCTGTCATTGATAGCATCGTGAATGAAAAGCTGGGCATCAAACACCATCCCGTCTGCTTTTTTCCTTTAATAAATTTGAAAGGAATAGAACATTAATGCGTTCACCAAATATGAAAATATCAAATCGCATGTTTGAACGGAAATCTAGATGGTGTTTAAACCATTTAGGATAATACCATTTTTCATTATTGGAATATCAGTTACAACATATGAATAATTTATGATGTAATTATCTGAATTGTCTTCCCTAAATTGTTCCAAGCAATTGTATTCACGTTCATACCTCTGTGGCCAGAGTTATATGATAGACATATTTCACAAGTTGGAACAAACCGGTGCTTTCATGTATGAAATGTTAACTGCATCATATTACATGTGACGTGTCCATTTCTAGGCATGGGGAGTTCTATTCTTGAGTACATTTCACAGCCTATTTGAGACCATCAATTCTCTCATGCACGTATAGTTTATTACAAGAGAACATGATATGCATTTAATTTTTCAACAAAACAAGAATACATAATATTCAGGATTGTTGAATTCTTCCCCTAAAATATATTGATTGATAACATGAATTTTTATTTTGGAAAAGGTAAAACCGCATTTACTTTGTTTTGAATATTAGAATATACAAATCTTTCGAAGTGCATGGCATAAAATCCAGTGTAAAATATTTTTATTGATTCTTAAATAACAAATATTTTATTTTGAAAATACTCATCAAAGATTATGCTAATGTATTATCATGGAACATATTGTAGCTTAATATTTTCTAAGTGAATTAAACACACGTACAGAGAATCCAAAAACTATTTAAACAGATTTAATTTGTAAAAAATGACAGTATCAACATCATACTTTAAAATTTTTTGATGTTTTTAAATTTGGCAGTCTCAATTATGATATGTGTATGATCATCAAATTTGGTTTATGATATTTTACACGAGTACCCCTCAACACCCCCACCCCTCCCCCGCTGTCAGTCAAAACATACCACTATGTCATACCGTATGGAGGTGCCGACCTATGGAAAAACATAATACATTTGGCGATACAAGGTTTGAATTTGTTATTTGTTTAAACAAAGATAGTCACTTGTGATTTGATTAACTTTAATGACAAATGTCTATCGATCATGAATCATTATTAATCATAAACATATTCTATTCGATATGCTTAAAATGGAGTGGAACAATTTTAAAAACTAATATAATAGTTCATGTGACATTTCTCATTTATCATTTGCCAAGTTAACGATTTGGCTATATTCCATACAAGGTCAAGCCATTTCGTCATAGGTCATGTTAGTGAGTGTCCCAGGGATTCCCCGAACATGGAGGCGGACCACCTTTAACATTAAGAGATATACCACAATACCATGATACACATGCCTCAAAACGAAATTCTTGGATAAATTCCCATTTATTCTGCATCAATTTAAAGTCTTCGCAGGACTTTATATCAACATTATCATCTTATAAAAAAGTTCTTGATCTGCAAAGGCTTTGTGGTCTTGTAATGCGTTGTGTGGCTGCCCTTGTTCTCCACTTGGCATGCCACATCATCTTTACTCTAGTTTCCCTAGTTCTATTGTTAATTCTAAGGGCTTGTCATCTCTTGAAATAGACATTTGGTAAAGTTGCCAGCAAAGTCTTGAAATCTATCTGACATAAAGTTGTGTTCCAACGTTTGGCATCTCCTATGGAGCCAGACATTTTATTTGTTACTGACTGAAACCACAGTTCACACGGTATATGGACTCATTGATACTTTGAATTTCTTGGCAATAAAATTGACTTCTGCCAGATCAAATCCATTTTTCCCTTTAAACTTAGCTCAAAAGCATTGTCGTTGTATTAGTGTAATGCATTGTTGTGCAATTGTAGTTATAATTACATCTCCACAGCCTGCAACTGGGATATATTGTCCCCTTCTACTTTTAACCTACATTTTACCGTGATGTACATAAAAGCAAGAATTATTCTTGTTTTGACATCCATATTAGTCAACCACTATAATTAATCATATCTCCCGGTACATATCCAACTTTGCAATGGTTCAGTTCGTGCCTTCCAGTGACCGCCCTCATCCTGTTGTTCCGTATATCCCAGCTATTCCATGTTTTGCCATTGACCTTTGACCTGGGTTGCCCGCATCCGTCTATATCATGTCAGGCGTTGTCTGCTTGGGTCTAAACTCTCACAAAACTCTCACCTGCAAAAAAGAAATGAACAAAACAACATTATGAGCATTGTCAAACTATCTGGTACATTTGCGTGACAGAAATACATGACCAAAAGAAGTTGACCATTATCATTCCAACCACAGAAAAAGCCGGACCCACAATACTTATTCAAATGAGAAAAATTATTGTCCATTTGTATTTCAGGTTAAATGTCCTTTTGACCTCTACGTGTGGCACTATTTTAAAAATTTACACCACTTTTGTTTTTTATTTGAATGCGCACAAACAATGAATAATGAAAAGGTGATGAAGGATACAAAACAATATGATTGTGTTTGAAATACATATCAATGATCGGGCCCGTGTCATAACACTTTGACATGCCAAAAAAGAGTTAGACTTGAAAAAGGACACAGTTATATCAATTAACCAAAGTTTCATTCATTCATTTCAGTTTTCATCTGTATTATTTCTCTAACATGCAGTAATGGTGGGATGCCAGGGCTGATGAAGGTGTCACTTGATACCATTTAATATTTGAATTACACCAGTCTTTTTCATAATTATCATTATCTCTCATAATTATCATTATATCTCTGAATATAATATATATATATATATATATATATATATATATATATATATATATATAGAGAGAGAGAGAGAGAGAGAGAGAGAGAGATGGAGAGAGATATATAGATAGAGATATATAGAGAGAGATAGAAAGAGCGGGGACAAGACATTGAATATAAGTGAGAAATATGGAGAGAAAAGGGGAGAGAGACCTTAATATTTCACATATTTTCTTTTTGGCAGGCATATCTCTGTTCTCAGACATTCTCCAAATATGTTTATGCTATCAGCATGTTCCCTAAATGCTTCTAACTGGAGCTTGCAGCTTGTATGTGCCTCTACAGCTGACCTAGTATCACACATCTATAGTAGCCATTATGCTATTATGACCATCTATGTTCATTTCTATGCCAGACAGGTCTGAGCTGTGACCTATCTATATAATGGTGAACATCACGAACAGCATTACACCACAACTTACATTTCTCACTAATATGTTGTTTGTAATATTTGTTACATTTCTTGGCATTGAGAAAGTGATATTAGCCTTTAAGACTTTTGTTGGCAATATCTTTGATGTTTATTCGGAGTTTTTCTCAATTATTAGGAGTGTAGATGACATTCATAACTGACACTAATACAATACGTACATGACTAGCATTTTGTTCCGATCTGATCTATATAACTTTGGATATATGATAAATCCACATTGAAATGTCACCATTTGATCCCTTGACATTTACCATAAAGAGGTCATAGAAATATCAACGTTAATTACGCACATTAATGTTATAACCAGCCCTGTGCCAGTACCGCCACTTCAGTCTCCAGATATAATTGCGTTTCCTTCATGATCTATTGTGTGGTGTGTCTTCTTCCCGAAGACAATGATGAATTTGTTCATTTTGATTTCTTCAACATGTTATCAAGAAATATATCAAGGAATCTTTTGACAGGTTTGAATGTCAATATCTTATCATAAAATATTTGAAATATATTGACCCATACAGCAAAATCTGTTCTAGTCATGTACAAGATTTGCTAAATATATCAAAAGGTACCAACAAGTTATTCCTAATAACCCATGGGAGCATATATACTTTGAGCACAGGAAATCTCAATTTCAGTTGGGGTACTAATTTTTCACATTACAGATCACCTATTCCCTTTCAACCATTTCTATATCTAATTAACTTTTTAAGAGGTTAGGTTCATTTAATATCAGTAAATGGGACCGAAAACCTTAAAATAGGAAAATTATTTTTGCAGATTTTACAACGGATCAACATCCTCAGCTTGACTGATGATATGTGTTTTTACCAGATAAAGTAGATTATTTTGCTGTTGGTCACAAAGTTTACTTGATTGTTATTATATTCTAAAAAAATGTTATATGACATGCACAAAAACTTCAATATTTTACATTCTTCACATGACCATAACAATTACAAGGTAGTAATAATATTTTAGAACACAACATAACATGTGACGCCTTTAAAATAAATCTGTATCTAAATATTTCCACATAATGTTATTGCACTTGATGCGAAACAGACATCTTTACAGAATGCAAACAAAGCCAGATCAAAAAGAGGCTTGTCGGAATCTAGGCATCATATAGATACTGGACTATTCTGGGGCCCTTCGTGGGATCTAAAGATAATGCACGCTTAATACCATATACTTACTGGGGCTGATGTAGCAAATTGTCATGATGGAGGCCTGGTTTACGTGTCTAGGGATACCGGTTCCAATCTCTTTCTATCTGTTGATGTTTAGTACTCAGGAGTCACAATTCTTTGCCTCAAACCAGTTCAAATTCCTTTTTATTATATTCGCAACACCCTTTGTAATATTTTGTCTTTATCTTACAATTCAGCAAACCAGTGGTTCAACCTGTCCAAATATGGGATGCATTAATTCAAACGCACAAATCTTGACGTGTGTCTCTATAATGCAACAGTGAACCGAAAATCACACATTTCAAATGAGTATAAATAGCCCCGATGGTCTGTGGATGATCAGTGAGCGAAGCTCCCCGCGGAGAGACCCCGTGGCATTATGTAACGTCTCTGTGACAATATGGAAACGGCCATTGTTACGTCATCTGACCATCTCTTCAAAGCTCCTTTAACAGTCCTCATGGCCAATATGCAGGTGAAGACCATTGTTTGATTTACAGGTGCTCACTGGGTAAGAATATGTGCACGCAAATCATATGAGGAATAATACTTATTTGATGAACTCAAGAATGCATTGACACTTTACACAACTCTTTAAAAAAAATGAAAATCTAAAACATGTCTGATTCATATCAATTTTGATCTTCGTACTATGTATTGAGGCTGTATATCATGTTATCTGTAAAGAAAGGGTTTTCATTCCTCCACTGTCATGTGAGCCCAAATGATTTAACTTGTGGTATGTTGATATTGTATGTAAATCTGCCCTTCATAGATCAATATTGGTGACAAATAGAATGTTTGCACACAGACCGACTTGACTTAGAAGTCACTTGATAGTCTAACCTACTGATATGAATCAATAAGTGTTTTTCTAGTAAACAGGAGAATTTGAGCTTTTACAAGCATTTTCTGTGCATGCAGGAAATTATACGTGTCATGAAATATATACTACATGGGCCATTGTGACATTATATTATGTATAAAGAATCTCTTCGTGCAATGCTTTAATATACTAACATAAATGCATTAAGAGTGGTTCAAAATGTTAAATATATGAACATATAGCAGCTGCAGACCATAGCCCAGCAGATTAGCCCTGTCAGGTATCAGCCCTATCTACGGTACCCTGCAGGTGCCCTCCCCTATTCTACAATCAAGCAGCTTAAATCTGAATACACCTCCAACTATCTTTAACACAATTGGTGGGATGTAATAAAGACCCTCTTTCTTGTGGCATCAGATTACATTATCTCTGCTTGGCGTGCGTCTTATTGTTCTGTGTAAGTGTTGTTAAGGTGGGTTTAATATCTGAGATCTGCAAGGTGATCTCATTTCCATCGTGTGTCCAGTTTATTTCTCTTTCATCATCTTCACCTGCCAAATCCTATGAGGACATCCATATGAGCATCTTTGTATGTTCAGTACATTAGATTTATAGATAACATCATTTTGAACATTAGTGTCATAATATGGTTGGCATTGGCGTGATTGAACATAAAGAATTATATAAGGGTAAGTCCCAACAGCTCTGTTTGAAGCTGTACATTTATTGAGTTAAACCTTAACAATTTAAACAAGTTCATGTATTTGCAATATGACCCTCTTTCGTCCAGTTAATATATAAGGTTTCTATCAGTTCACCGATGAACAACAAATTATCTATATGATCATTGATACCATTCAGATTTTGCCTCACGCAGAAGTATTTTCTTTAGCAAAGTGAATATCTGAACATGACTAACATTATCGATTCGCAAAAGAAAGCCTCCAGAATATTCTGTTACAAAGTTCATTTTATAATGTCACTGTTTATATCTGGACAAGAACTTTTAACATTCAATGAATGTAACTTTTCAATGATAAGAAGGAAATGCATCAGGATATTGGAATTAGAAGATCCCGTGCTGAAATAAAGACACCCCAGGATCTGAGAGAAAATCATATCAATAATAAAATCAAACTTACTCGAGCTCGGAAATGGAAATGAATTAACTAAGGAAATGTACAGGAGTCTATTAAACATCTCTTGAATCAACTCCATATTGCGCCCTTTGTTTGGTCACCAAATTGAAATGCTAAATGTAAATCTTTATGGAACCAAAAATTGTTTCTTGAAAATGTCCAGATATGAAATAAATGGGCGCTTGGTTGGATTGGAGACCTCCTGCGGGGAAGAAAGGATGCTGAAATGGGAGTTTGACGTGTGAGAGGCAATGTACATCAGAGTGAAATGGATGCCGAAGTGCAGGTAGATGAATTCTGCAGGAAAGAGACATGGCTTATTGAAAGGTGCCTGACAGGTTGAAAGTATCTGTAGATGTAACGTGCATAGACCGTACCACAAGCAAAGCCATTTGCACTTCGCTATAGGAAATAACCCTAACCTACTATTATATAGTTTTCTTTTAGCTATTTGGCATGGAATCAGTTTCTTTTTTCATCAACCCTGACTAGAATTGTTGACATGTACTTGTAATTAGTCAGTCTGAGAGTTTAAACTCTATTATTCTCAAATTAATGTAAACTGCATCAATATCTTTAAAAAGAGTGAATCCTTTTCTTTTTTCATTTATTTCATTTGTGAAATATCTATTTGGAATAATACAAATTGTCTAAATGAATGAAATTCAATGAGAATAGTTTTATTTCTCCACAATTTCTTGCTATATTATTCTCATGGCAGACAAGAAAGGCACCCTGCTCTAACAGAAAGCCTCGGTTTGGAGTGAATAGTCTGATAACGAGGCTTACAATCGACCAGTGGGCGTGGCCAAAACACCCTCTACACGTCATTTGCATTTAGAGGATCGATGGTTTCCGGTGGCAGCAGAATCCTTGGATCCTGGGAGAGCGGGCTGACTGAGTCTGTGAGAGTCACCTTATCACCCCGAGGTTGGACCTGCCTCTCTAGGTCTGACACAAAGGCCCTTCAACATTCCCCTCACGATCTGTGTCCATCAGAAGGACATTTTCCAACTTCACGTGACTTCCAATCGTGCGCTGTCCAGTGTCAAAGGGCACTGAGAAATGATTGCTTTTTGAGCGACGACCCGTCCACATATCGACACATGGAGCGGGGACCAGCCCGTCGAAATTGACATGCTGAAACGAAAGTCATCAGCCCCTTGTCTGACTTGAAATGCCATTCATCCATGAAATATCATAAGTGCACTTGCCATGAATAGATGAAAAATATTTCCCAATCTTGGTCTCTAATTATGGAAAATATGGCAGGGAATTCAAATATGGCCGTTCCCTTTCATTTGGTGGTCCACACAAGCCGCGATGAACAATATGTCTCGCTGAGAGTGTTCACCGCATACTGATAAGTGCAAACTTCACCCCACCTTGGTCAACAGAGATGTCCGACCCAGGTTCACGCAGTTAAATGCCGGCTTAACATTCCTCTCGCCCAATTGGATTAAAGTTTGTTGCAGCAGAATGCACTAGATGACTCGGTATGTCTCCTGTATGCCTCCACATTGTCTCCAAAAGTGTTTTATAAAACAAGAAAAAAAGAGCAAAAATGGGCTCTGAAATCAAGAGAAACAAATGTAGCACAAGATTTGACATGCCTCAATATGCTTGCACCGGGTATCCTTATGTGTGGGCAATTCAACGATATAATTCAATATTCTGTGTTGCATGTCCACTTTTCATTATCACTGAGGGCCATGCGGGCTCAATGCAATGCTTTGTGTTTGCCTTGAACAATGCATCAGGACCTATACGCCACCTCGAGACGTAAGACATACACCAATAAAAAAGCAATGTATAATGCAAAGAGGTTGGTATAAGGCTTTCAGTAGAAATAGTCAACAAGCACATTGCTTATAAATATCACCGAAAAGAATTTCCTCACAATCCTGGTTGTGATATGTTATTCTTAAAATCTCTTGCCATTGACTCACTCGACTTATAGAAATTCACAGTGATAATCAGACATTTTTTATTTTCACTGGTATAAATAATCAGAAAATAGGACCTAATTCCAGTGACTGACGTTTGCTACTGCAGAAGGAAGGGCGACCGGCCAATGCTAAATTCGCCTGATTCCTAATACTCGGGTAGGCTGTAGTCAATGATCGGTTACCAGCCAATGTTTGCAGTAAGTCAAATGATCGTTCATTTCACTGATAAATGGAGTCTATATCAAATTAAGGAGTGTGAATTTCAGACTCGATTATCACTATTGAGCAAACACTTTACATGACATATCAATTTTCTCTATTTTACAGCTGCAGATTAGCATCATTACAGTTCTAAATGAATGAGATCCACACAACAGTGAATTTAACCAAACAGTAACTACTCTTTTGGCATCAGATTGTTTCATGATTGAGTTAAGTGGGGTGAAATGAAGTGAACATGATTGAACTTAATTAGTAACCAAATTAAATTATTGCCCATTACTGTGTAGGACGTTGAAGGAGCAAAAAATGAAGTTGTTCTTGTGCTGAAATCATTTATCATATTTGCGATCAAGATGGGAACTTACATATTTCGGATCTGTTAAGAAAACAGGCGGTGGTGTGGCAGAACTTTGAGGGGGTAATTTGTGAAGGCAAGACAGTTGAATGAATGGCTACAAAGGCAAAAAGTTGAGTAAAGAATGTGACTGCAACATTCACTTAGTTCCACAAGATGGGCAACTTTTGTTAAGCACCATACACTTACTAGCTTCACTAATTGTCGCTGCTGAACACACCATAAAGCTCTCACAAAGATCATCCAACTCACAGGTGTAGAGTATCTGATCTTCAGTGTCACCATAAGGTACATGACATTTGCAACTTTAAAATATCATTGCTCGCACACCTCAGCTCAGTTTAGCCACCTCAAAGCTATGCTTGACAACAGGCACGCTGTCTTTCAAGGGGTTCTTCCAGGCCAGTTATCTGTCAAAATCTTTGCTTATTAGCTCTTGAAGGGTGAAAAGAACATTCAAAGTCTCCAGCAAAGCCGCGATGCCTGCATTGGCAAGCATACTTAATCGATTTCACTCCACTGAATAATCCATTTCAGAATTACGCACATGGGAATAAATGCATTTCATGTTGGACCGAAGGAGAAAAAAAGAATTGTCCAGAAACAGACAAAAGAATTTATCTGGGCGACTTAAAAACGACACAGTGTGCACAGTTTGCGAAACTTATTTTTGAAAATTGTAGGGACAGCTTGTAATTTTTGGGCGTTTCGACCGACGGGCTGAGGAGACTTCAGGTGTGGTAGAGGGGAGGGCATACCATCTGGGAACAATGCCACACAACAAAGACCTCCCACGGCACGGTGAGTGTAGCCTCCCTGGAGGGATGAGAGGTTGGACGCGGCAGGGCGAGGGTGTGGAGGCGCCGGGAACGGCTTGGGATGGTCAGTGTACACGGTGGGTCCTCCCCTGCTCACACGCCGCAACAAAGTGCCGCGATCAGGAACTCACACTGAGGGCACGCAAAGCTCACCCATCCCGCAGCTGTGATGATATCGTCCCTCTCTCACACCCCAAAACTCAACAACATTAGGTGATTATACTCCCAAAGATCACAAAGAGAGTGAGAGGGTGAGGCGCTGAACCCTGATTCACAGTCCATTGATATCATATAATTGTTTCTCTGACAAATTGCCGAATTTGAAAGAATGTTTCAGATGTTATAATTCTAGACATTGCATTTACAGAAAATATCCATGAAAAGGTGGAGTAACACTTAGGACATGACTGTTATGCATTCACAAAGAATGCGATGTTCCAACCGATATTCCAAACAAATTAATAACTTCGACAGGTAAAAACGATAGAATTCTGGTCATAGTCATGGCATGGAGTTGAATCCACAGAGTCTATTAATGATCTTTCTATGTGAACCCAACTTGTTTTGAATTGCTCAGTAAATTATCGACTATTGCATTTTATTAGCTTGTTATTGCATAAAGCAATAACAGCGCAAAAAGAAATGTTGAAATCATAGATTGATACAGGTCATATCTTCACTATATCTATAAAATAAAGTTGTTTACTACCAGACAGAGTGCTAAGTTATCAAATAAGGAAACTATATGAGTTTAATGTGTGTCGAATAGATCACACAATTTCGCCTTCAAGGTTATTCACACAATATTTCTGTACATGTCTGTTATATGCTGTGGGCAATAAAATGGGAAATTAGGGGGTATATGAGAGTACAATCGTGTGGATATAGATGCCACCCCAGGGTTAGTATGAGTGAGCAACCTGTCCCCTTTCTCTGCATCACCGTCTTGTTGAGCTATTCTTCTTGCTGTACCACTCCCTCCAGACATCACCTCATACAGTACACCATGCCTCGGGTCGTCCTCACTGTCATAAAATACACCATGCAATTGGGTGCCATTTTGGTCGGTTCCTGACCCCAGGGATGGTGCTCAACAAATAAGAGAACAAATGCCAAACAAATAAGAACAAATTTCACCCTAATTTACCTGGGCAATGATCATTGGATGTATAGGTTATTGACGACGACAAACTATGGGTTTGGTACGAGGGAGATAATACAGTTGCCCAAGTACAACCATCAGTTTTTGAACAAGTGTCTTATTTAACCTTCATCCCATATGGACACTTGAAGTTACTGTGTAAATATTTTGCCTCATAACATCAAGTTCATATTTTGCATGCCTTGAAAAGATTTGTCAGATCAAATTGCTTTTAGATAAAACATTTTGAAAGAATAATATGTGTACGATCAAAATTCATACTTTGGTGAATATATCAAGGGAGATGCATTTAATTTGATAAGTATGATATGACCTAGTTTTTGGTGATAGAGTATGTACATAAATACAACTAGGACAAATATAATTGTGTTGTAAATGACTTGTCAACATTAATGTGACCCCTATTGTATGTGTGATGGATTTAATTATGTAATTCACAGACCTGAGATAACAAACGTTTATCAGGAATTATCAGCAATGTGTGCATTATACACACTTCCTAAAAGTCTAGAGTGTTAATATTAAATCAATACTGGAAATGTCATTTTAAGACATTCAAAATGTTTATAAATCTCAAGTTTGACCATAGAGTTTTAGGTTATTTTAATGGCAATTATTTTGACATATCTTTAAGTCATAGACATTTCACACTGTGCACTACCTGACACTACAAGCTTATCATATTCTCTCATTGAAAATTTTGAAATGGTTTTTAAATTCCTGTAATTTTGTGATTGTCTGCGCAGTGTGTACCTTTTACTCTTTCAAATCAAGATAAGGCAGGCTGTGACACAGCAATGGAAGCCACATTAAACCTTGATATAGCAAATATCAGATTTATTGGGAACAATTCAACCAGCAATATCAATTGCAAAATATTATAGGGAATATATTGTTACATCATGAATAAATGCATTAATAGGGTTCATTCAATCTTCGTCATGACAAAAACCTTCCAGTTGCGAATAATGTGTTAAAATGAATGTGCAAATATAGGTGAACCCAAATTTGAACAAATGGGAGTTGTATTGTCTGTGTCACCCACTACGCATGTCATGTCTCAACCAGGTGTTGGTTAGGAAGTGGACAAGACATGTCAAACAACTGTCTGTCTTATCCACAAGGCAAGTCCCCACTGGCTGCCAACCTGACCCAAGGGTTAACAAGTGGTCGTGCACACAACATCAAAAGTCTGCCATTAGTTTCCTTTCCTCATCCTGATTGGCCATTTTACTTGAGGAAATCAGATAAAGAAAATATCGGTAAAATATACTCTATTGTAAACTCCAAGGGGAAAGTGAACGGTTGGCGCTTAAAAGTATGAATAAAACAAGACATCTTCCAAACTACATTATGCATTTTACTTATAACTATCACCTCAACATAGTCATTATACATTATATCTTGAATATCTGTTACATGATCTGAAGTCAAATACAAAATATTGAAACTTCCCTGAGAGTGAGGTTGTATATTGATGTTGCTATAGTAAGTGATGTGATGTCAGGTATAGCAGCTGACTAGTGTCAGGTTGGTGTCCACTTAGAGGGCCTAATTTGTGTGTCATGGTAACTGTCAACACACATTAATCTCTATACACCTGACCACAAAAAGACAAAGCTCAACCAAACACATCTTTCATACTCTTTGGATGCAATGTATTGATCACAACTTTATTGTGCTGACAGCGCGTTTACGGAACAGACATATATATCATCATTCATCGATATGTTTACATATGTATACATGTATTTCTTCAGGCTTTCTGCAAATCAATCTACATCAAAACTGAATATTTGTATCTGATATTCATCAATTTATATTTTGTGCGCATGATTTATATTATATCAAATTGTACTAAAAAGTGTTTATTGTCAAGATAAATGAGGCCATTCTGTATATACCAAAATGTGCTCAAATTCACATCTTTTTTCCGTTTCAAGCAAAGGGTTAATTCTGCAATATGGTGCTTATTAAAGGATTATGACCGAGGCAAGACAGGGGATGTGCCTCTTTGTAATATATGCTTCCCAAGCTCTTTTGTATTGACAGTTTGGCATTAGGTCTATCGGGGGAAGCTTGGTAGTAAGCGATGATAAATTGTGACATACTAGAACACATAATTTGCCTATAATTTGCTCAGTAGATTGGCGCAGATAAGAAGGAGATCATGATGTCTTAAGTTAACACTTTCTCTGTCAACTATCATATTACCAGGAACCGAAATCGTGGATGGATGTTGTGGTAATTACTGATGGTTTTGGCCATTTGAAAGCAACACAAGGTAAATTAGGTGAAAAACTATCACAATATGCGAATCTGATCACAATTAATCCAAATAATTACCTAAATGTAGTGATATGGAGTCCACAAATGACATATTCTATTTTTGTTGATCTTCTTTTATGGAGAAGAAAACAAACAGGAGAAAAGTGTCATTCCATAAGAATCAATATCTCATGTTGAAATAAAAAGTGTGTGGTTTCAACAATATTAAATGATGACAAAGGAAAGATGAAGTTAGCATTGATGTAGATGATGCTATGGCGAGGGTTATCGTTCTTTGCTATGTTTATGGCTGCTATATCATTAAGTATCATTCCAGCGGCTCCATCTATTGAGACATTTCTTGACTCAATGCTTCGCTGTTTGAAATGTTCAGTTTATGAGATAAAATTACTTTTGATATATTTTGACAGTATATCCTTTCAGATTGTTACTTTATAAACTATAGGCAAGGCAATAGCTTATTAAAAAATGTTTGGCAGAATGTTTGGTTGCTTTTAATATTTTCTACGATCATATGAAAATGCTATTTTAAAATTGTATCAAACTATATATTATATTATATAATATAACATTCCAAAAAGTACATTCATTTTAAGGCATCGATAGATTTGTGATAATAGTTGTTGCTAAAAAGATCACAAAACATATATACGGAACATATACATATTTACCATAAGGTCATTATTTTACTATACAAATGCGTGGACATACATACCTATGAGGGGAAATTGATGAATTTGTCCTCAATGATTCCAGCGCTATAACCAATACTTGGTAAATTTCCATTTGCGAGCATTGAGCAAAACCCAAAGGAATAGTCATATTTTAGCGTGTTATGTTTTTCTGGTGCTTACTGTTGCAATAGTGACGAGTAGACTGGATTCTAACCGGGTGAATAGCTGCTATATAGTGGTAGAGCTTGCAATTTGGGACCAATTTGGACATTGATCAACGCAATCAAACGAGCTTTAGCATGTAAACTCTCTTGGACTACCTGAAAATTTACTTCAATCACAATTTTCGATGTAATTTAAGTGGCGTAGCACCCTTTGATTTTCCGACAAGGCCAGCCAAATATTTTGTGTACCAATCAGGCTGATTTGAAAGAAAATAGGCAAAATGCGCTAAGTGAGCTTTTATCAGCAAATGATCTGCAAAAAGTAGTGTATGAAATAGCCACCATGAGAGTGTAAAACAACCCTTAATCAGACCTACTTATCCTCATTTCTACCTATCATGGGCCGTCCACGCTTCCAAAATAACATCTTATGTCAAAATGAGCGAAAATGACTCGCGCCAAACACCTAATTATTCAATCTGCAAATGCTATCATTCCCACTAGTTTGGAAATTAACACCGTATCTTTGTTTAAATCTCCTTGGGTCATTATATGGTTTTTGGATAGCTCATTTAACATATTCATGTGGTCGGTAACTATCGATACTCTTCGTGGTCTGTCACACTCCGGTTCCCCATATAGGTTCATTGATTAATTCATTTAATGACAATAATTAAAGCAAGGAACGATTTTGCTGAAAACTTGGCTCGTGTGTCTGGAGAATCTGCGGGAGGTCTGTAAATTCTGCACATAAAAACGGTGAAAACATGAGCAGAAGAGAACTGAAATCAACCCGGACCTTCAGAAATGATCTAGACTGTGGGAAAATGTAACATAAAAGCAATATCAGGGTTTAAATTGATTGCTAGGTCAAAAGAGGATTACACTCTGCACTAAATTATACCATACAGTTCATTGGTTGCAATCATCTAAACAAGGACAGGGCTCTATTTATGACCACCACATTAGATTGAATTCTCCTGGCCGCCATACAAAGGCATATAATAAAACTAGAAACACTATGGAAGGCCAGTCATTTGGCAATTGTGACAACTGGAAATAATTTGTCACAACTGAGATGGGATACTTTCCAGACAATATATATTCTAAGGTTTTGATGGTTTGATAGACGTGGAAGTATAATTTGTGACTTGTATGGGGAATCTATCACAGGCCGGATCATGTTATTTTTGTTAAAAAAAAGACGAAGCATCACTTTTTGAAGTAAATATTCATTTATTTTCAAATGAATTACATATGAGGCAATTTGAAAGATATCATCTTTTTCACTTTTGGCATAAAATCAAATCCTGAATCAATTTGATTTGAAGCTGGTTCAATTACCGTACATTACTTATTCAAACATTGTTATGTATTCAATTTAGACCTTGGCATGGTTTGTTCCTAGATTGGTGAATAACCAATTTTTGGCATCAACTATGAATTATAACACAGGATAATATGTGTATATATTATTAAAAGGTCCTTAATTAGCCATAGTTACTCTTTAAGTTCACTCGAAACTGGCTTTGGTCATATTTCAAATCTCGCGATCTCTTCGATTGACAAGTCATGCCAATTTCACATTCAGAATGAAGCGTGCTGATTTCATGCTTATTTCGTGGCACTCGACTTTTCCCAGGAGATGGGATATTAAATATTAACAGGGTCTTTGTCAGGTTCCATAATGTAATACAGTCTCGGTATTTAACTTTGCCACTCTCATGGGAAAAATGCAACAGTCTCTGACCAGAGAGCATGTCAATTAAGTGGAAGAGATTAGGGCAAAATTCAGGCATTTGCCAGGAAGGGCTTTAAACCCGCACTTTGCCCCGGAACTGCATTTCCACAAACATTAAGATAGATTGATAATTGTTGATGAAATACTTTAAAACGATTACATGAATTTCCCATTTCATTTTTTTTTACTTTTAGAAGCATATTTAAGTGCTGAGAATATCCACATTGCCTCTATGACTAATTTCGTTATCATGATTATTATATGCAGAACTCTTCTTGTTAAAATGACCTCCATAAACGAGACATTTTCTCAATGATACTCACCAGACAGACACTGAAGTAAATGTGCTCGAGGGATCACAAGAAAGTGGATCAAAAATAACAACATGACCTTAAATATAAAGCCCAAGAAAGAATTGGATCTCAAGTTCTGTTTTTTATCATATATCATGAATTGTTGACATTTTATATAAAGTTCACATCTCAAGATATTTCCACGTACGAGCGATAATTGGGAGACAATTGCAGGTGAGGCAGACACACGCATGGCAGGTGCAGGCGATCCATGTGTGGGTCCACATGACCTTGCCAGATGTGTGGCGGCTGTCCATTGGTCAGCTTATGGACAACAATAGAACACTGACCATTATGAAAAGTGGTCTATATGAGAGTGTCAGTTTGTGTGGTCAAGGATGCTTGACCATGTCACTGATAGTAATGAGAATATTGTCTGACACTCCTCAGTGTGGGTATTTGCGGGTGAGATGATACTTCCAATATCCAATCCTTACTCCGTCACTAAAATGATATCACACAACACAGGATTTTCTACGTTTTTTGGTGTAAATCACAAATACACAAAATCGGATTATATTTATGTGATATCAAGATAAAAATAAAATATTAGAAATGGTTAAATGTTGTATTTGTCCTCACAAATTTTTAAAATCAAAACACTGCTATTGTAAACAAAACTATACTACGAGTCGAATTGAAATATTTACAAAATAAATGAACATAAGCACTCTTTCATTATTTATAGAAATAAAATAATCTGACCTAACAAGCAATATGAGAATATAGATATAATTTTGAAGATGGAGGTTTCGGTACAACTTATGACAACCGATGTTGGGAAAGAACACCAAAAGCCTTGGAATCTGCAATGCAACCTGTCGTGCGTTGTCCACATGTCTGCTTCACTGAAGTAATACACATCGGTTTTTCCACGTGGCTTGAGTCCAAGTGGTCAACAAGGGAGAGCATGCTTGCCTGACCTCTTAGGACCTCTGAGGACCTATCCGCCACTACCTCGCAGTCCATTACATTCACATTGCTTGTTGACACTGTGCAAGGCAGACGCACACTGCTTTTGGTTATCCTGTGTTTCTCTTCTATTGTTGCAGTGTAATTTTACATCAAAATCTCTTGTCAGGATACCTGTAAATACACAAGAAGGAATAAATGGAGTAATGATTTATTCTGAACTATTAGAAAGAAGAATTTAGACCACATACTTCTATTGTGTCTATAAATTGTATACAGAATTTTAATCAGACTTCGGTCAGATACCAGATTCTATAAAGTTGATAATAACCATCAAGATGTTAAACATAAAATATATGATACTGAATGATATGACACAGAAAGCGGCAAGTGAAAAACAACATACCGATCTAACTAAGATAGTAGTATGTAAATTATTTACATTTTAATTAAGTTCCAGTTTGACAATATAATCTACAAGTATTACTTAATTGCACTTTCATGCAGTTTATGATCCGAGTCTAGGGGACACGAGAGGTGAAGAGGGCAATCTCTCAGAATATAACCAACTAAGTCGAGACATCAGAACGCAAACCAAAGTGAATTACTTGCATAACTCTCTCCATTGAAGGGACGGACAGAAAAAGATGCACTCTATTTAAATATTTCAAATTTTAACACGCTATGGTTTACTTATATATGGCTAGCTATTCATTTGCAGAATGCAAAAGCCTTGTAGAAAATAAAGAAATATACATTAATTTGAATTGATGCAGGAATCAGCGTTACATGAGTAATCAAATATTGATCTGAATGTGTTCGGGAAATAAGGCAATAGAGGTAGGTTGAAAGATTAATGTTGGGTTATTCAGAAACAAAATGCAAGATTGTTAATAATCATCAAAAAGAAATAAATGGTAAATTCTGAAACGTAATTTTCATAATTTGTTATAGTTAATTCTGCTTACAGTAGTAAAATCTTCAAATATTTTCTGTTTTTTTAGGAACACGAGCAGAACTGACTGTCGTGGGAAAATGTAACATTTATTAATTCATTTTTTTTCCTGATGTAGAACAGTGTTTTTTGTCCTATCCTTTGTGGCCTGAACAGAGATGTGTTCATTGAAGAAACTCGGGTCATGAACATCAAAAAACTCAGGACGCAAACATCAAGAGTTGTCAAGGCAGAGCAAAGAAGACGAGCAATTTTCTGGCAGGCCGCTCACAAACTAGCATGCTACATTTCAACAATAAATTTTCCACGATCAGTGCGCACTTTGAGGCAGTATGATTGACAAATGAGGGGTGTCTGTTTGGGCTGAAAGATACAACAACAAAGGGGTGCAGAAATCCACAAAGGGTTTGCATGTCAACAGGATAAAAATTGCAGACAAGCCTAGGTGGGTTCTGCACGGCGTTTATGGCGATTTGGAGCTGCAAGTTTTATCTGGATGAGGGTTTGCGTGTGAATCATAGGAGGGTGGGAGGCGGTCAACGATTGAGGGCAGCTTCGGTAGGGTAAAAAAAGCCATACATTGTGGTGACTGGCAATGCTATGCTATGTAGAATTGGTGACATGGTAGCCTCACGCACATAGCTAACCCTGACATGACATAAACAACATCACCTTTGTTACAATTACTTGTCTGGTTTTACCCCGGCTCAGACCCATATATCAAATACATCATACTTTTTAAAATTTAAACTCAAAGGAACAATCTTGTAATTTAAGTTGTTTACTGCATAAAAGAAGTAAAAAACCCAACATGATGCTAATCTTATGTACATAAAAAAATATGTTACTTTATTAAAACAATATTTGGAATTAATTTTCTTGTATATGATAATGCATATCTGTGATTACATATAATGATTCAATTGGATTTACTATAATATAACTCAGATTATTGCAAAGGGTTCTTGACATCAATTTCAGTCCCATGTTAGTTGCAACTTGACATGTGGCTTATTGACTTTTCAAAACTGGCGCATTTTCTTGGTAGATTTAAGATGTCTGATACCCATGCAGCACACGAATAGTGGTCATGCATTTCTCATGTTCATTTCAAGAGAAAGGCCATTAGTCCAGGAGAACATCATCTTTTTCATTCATCTTGACAGTTTTAAGCAGATTGATAATTATACAGTCAAGTGAAATGGTCTCTGACCAATGTTGATGTATGTCAATGTCTCTTTTGGCTGCTGGCTTGACCCCATATTGGGCTGGCCACTGTCCAACATGCATGTTTCAATGCCTGGACATGCCAACAACAAACACTCCCTTTCCATGTTATGAGTCAGTCACAAAACCTTGATTATCCTCGCTTCCCATACTGTTTTGACACTTATTTGAACTGCTGAGAATATTGTGTCATATTTTGGAGTGAATATCTTATAGATACACTGATATTTCTGTACATATTCAACTATCATATTCTTTTTCCCCAGAGTCATCTGGATTTAAGACATATATATTTTCAAATGCCTTTCCTGTCAAAGCTCAAAGGGAATCCAATTCGTAGGCAGATATGTGTCATATGGTCTGATGTGTCTTTAGTTGTGGTTCGCAGATAGCAGTTAATGGCAGTCCTAGCGGTTCCAATACCCCACCAGGCGGCCAGATTCTGAGTTATTGACTGATAACTAATCCGCTCAACACACATCCAAAACAACCTACCCCCACAAAACACACAACCTAATGTTATATAATCTAACATAAGGTCATTCGGGATAGATTTATATCAGATATGAAATAGACTCCTGTAAATATCATTTATAAAGGAGCTATATTTGCTATATTTGTACATATTCTTGCATTTAACCTGATTTGTTTAGATACTGTCTTCATTATCTATCGTGAAGAATTATCTTAATTTAAGCCTGGCTTGTTTCAACTAAAACATCTATCACAGATACACATAAAAGATCTCAAGAAATGATTATATAATGCAAAGAACATATTTATTCTAAGACCTTAACACGAGTAAATATTTTCTTTCAATCTTCTGAGATAAAATCAAATACACTTCTACTATCAAAAGAAAGCTTGCAGAAACTGAAAAAATACTAATTGGAAGTAAGAGAACATTTAATATGTTTTGGTTGGTTTAACTTTCACAATATTTCTACAAAACAAATGTAAATCGCAGATGGACATGTAAGAGTTTGGTTAATATTATAATGGTATAATTAGATGCTCAGTGCGGTGTTCCTGACGGAAAGTGAGAAGAGCGCTTCAGGACATGTTCATGTGACCCCATGGTAAAATTGTGAAAATTGGCCCTAATTTGGAGCCTTCTTCTGCTCACACCGTATGGATAATATATTGCATAGGTGAGACCCGGTAAATGTGTTCAGACAAAATTACAAAACAGGAATCAGCTTCTGACTGGAAGGCAATGTATTTTTCACATTAGGAGAGGTGTTGAAAATAACTGTACTTATTTTGCAGTCACTTGGAAGCGTATTTTAGGAAAGTGATATCCATGAAATATGGTCAATTTCTGTCTGGGTAATGTGCCATTTGTCTGCCTCAGTTGTGCAGAAGTTGGCACCTAAATATAATGAATACGATTTGATGTTTGTTTAAGTGTCATAAACATATAAACACAAAATACTGAGCTCGACAACCATGTCCTATATGTCTCAACATGATATATTTTGACTTTAAGTATATATATATATATATATATATATATATATATATATATATATATATATATATATATATATATATATATATATATATATATATATATATATATATATATATATATATATATATATATATATTTAGAAGAATTTGAATAATGCTTATTCAAAACTTAAAGACGCTTCTTTTTATAATTGTCCATTCTTTGTGTCTTTTGTTTCCTGCATGTTGCATGTGAAGTGAAAGAAAGACCAAAAGAAGACAATATGGGGTGTAGCATACAGAAAATGACGGTAGCTTTCATCTTAGGTCTCGCCAGTTTCACATCACTTTCAGCCTTGCTTGTAACTTTCAAGAGTAAAGCACACTAGCCCAGCACCTGGCTACGCTCAGTGAGACCCACCTGTTGAAAGAGATAATGAAACATGAAAGGGATGCTCTCACAGATAATGAAACACACACCTGGGTTTTGTTGCAGTGAAATTTACTTTGTGAAACTCAACGGAATGCACGCGCATGCATTTTGACATCACGCATTGTGATTCTTAGAACATTTAGGCAAGAACACGAGCAAGAGTAAATACCAGGTGACATATCTTAAGTGCTCCAACGTGTCTGAACTCTTTTAATCTGTGATTCCTCAAAAAAATACATTTGTAAAAAGTGTATCAGATTATTCTTGCTATACACATTCCTGTAAAACATATCAAAGATAATAGGAAAAGTCCAGCAAATTGATAGTTTGCGAACATACACAATTTGTGGTTCAAGGGTTGTATGTAAATTTATGACACGTATCATAAAGTTAACAATCTGTCAAATTACACACCAAATATGAACTCCAGTCCATCAAAAACAAATTCGCTCTAAGCATTGATAGACCTCTTGAAATCTGATTGAATTGATTTCCTGGTGTGACAGGTGGTCAGTGCATTTTACACTAATATAGTACTGGTTAGAGGGTGGTTGGGACAAACTGTCTTTTAGTAGTGATTTTCTATGACAGGGGGTATGTTAGGCCAGGATGGTTTGTATACACTTCCAGGTCTAGAGGGCAGTGGTCAGTTGGCATTTGTCAGCAAAGCTTGACCACAAGCTGGACATCAGTGTAGACAAAGGCAGATATACTTGGTAAAATCTGGTGTGGCGAGAATGGCACGAGGAAAACAAACCACACTAGCAAACTGGATAACGCAAAATGCAAGAATATGAAAGGAGTATGTATTGGAACAATACCCTGACCATTAAAATGTTCATCGTACTTTCTTTTAAGAATTTGTTTAATGAGGCTATATTTTCATCTGCACAATATCATCACAACCCTATCACGGGCATCTGACGTTGTATTTACCAATAGCACGAGACATTTTATCACTTATTTGCTTCCTTTAAAATGCAATATCTGTTCAAATCTCTACGCGATATATAATCAGACAAGCTTTGATATTACAGAGTAGCTTTAATAATATGAGACCAAAATAATCATTTTAAATATGACAAAAAAATCACGTGAAACTTCGGACAAATGGAAAATATTACACTGAGGAGAATGTTTACATGTTTTTTCATATATGAATAACAAGTCATATCGCATGTGCTGTTCTCGCTCGATATGCGGCTTACCTTCTAGTTGCACCAGTTTGAAATCAGGACGCAGGTGACACAAGCCACGCGTGGCTGGACAGTGGTCAAGGGGCACAGAAGCTGGCCAGTGGTGGTCAGTTTGTCCTGGTCAGTGGTGGGAACTATGGAGTCTGGATGTCTACTCTCTGACCACACTCCCCAGGCAATATGACCACTACTCATTCCAATATGACCCGCACTAAATTAGGTTAAAATTAGTTTAATCTTAATTTCAAAATAAAGAAATATTCCCTATGACAATGGAAATAAAGATAAATTACATTATTTCCGATTTCAGAAAGTCTTGTCTCTTTCATTCTTTATTTCATTTTTAAACATTTTTTAGAATCTTGCAGCTGGCATACATTGAAATAATAGGTATTTTTTGTTACATCAAGTGTGAATCTTATACAAACTGCATTGTTATTTTTTCAACGGTGTGTAATAAAACGGTATGTGATATACGATAGATGCCAACCCCAAATCAGCATAAAATCAATGTTTAGCCAATATGAGGAAGAAAGATTAGTGTATCTCAGCGATGATGACTTGAGGCTACGGTCGTATGGAACACGGGCTGTTTCTACCGGGGAACAGATGGGCTGCCGGCCGGCAACTGTTGGCCGCCCGAGGGGGGACCAGGCCCTCCCTTCCCACCTCACCTTCGACACAAATAATAGACCCCTCCCTGCTTGCAAGTGTCAGCCAACCATTCAATAGGTTTTTAATGCTTTTCTGACTAAGTTTGCATTGTAGGTTCGGGTGGGAATGTCATATTGGTGAAGGTATCAAGTTGCATACAACAGCTGCGGAACAAAGTGCAAGAAATCTGACGTGGACGGCACAATATATTGCTTATTTCCTGTCTGTGAAATATACACGCTGGGATTTGACTGGGGGACGGAACTCCGTCATTGGTTTTGTTCATTTCACTGGGCACAGATGTCTGCTTTAACGGCTAAATGATGTACATTTCTGGTCACGTTTCTATTCCTGTAAATACCAAACCGATAGTCGTCCGCATAATCAAAACAAGACCTTTCTGAAATTGAGAATATATGAATCGGCATATTTTCCTAAACTATGTGACTCATATGCACATACACAATTATGTATATAAAGCAAATCTTCCAAATTTCAAATATACCTATCTCCCTAAAATTAATTGTTTTATCTATTGTTTATAACACATTTTAAAGTAATGTAATGAGCCATGCATTATACTCTACATAAAAGAGATAACAATATTAAGTCATTTAGAAAGATCTTTAAGACCTGAAAGTTATGTCAATATTTTGAGATAACACTAAAATTTTGAAAATATAATTCTATTGGTAAAAGACGGGACAATCCTGTTCGTTTACTCGGTTTACAAGAGTCGTCGATTCTAACAATGCGGAAATCATCTAAAGGTTTACTCGTCAAAGCCGATAAGCATCCCACCGAGAAATATGTCCATCTATTGAATATATTGATTAATTCATATAGTGAGTAAATTTTTGTTTTGAGTAGTATGATTCATCTGCACAAGTGACAGTTTCAAATGTGTTGCTTTGTAGAATGAAACGATAAATTACAGCATTGTAAGAGGTTGTTATTCTGTGCCCATTTCAGTAATTGTTCTCGCAAGTGTACCGACGCCGCGGTGGTAGTTATGCTAAGGTCTGCCCTTTCCTCTTACCAAACATGGGCCATATTTTAAAACTATGTCATAAGCGGACTTAATCACTGGTCTGAACAAAATTACTGTATTTACTGATCCGGCGTAGCTCGCAGGCAAAGTCGCGTTTTTACTTCGTGCCGGCGCTGGAATTTCACCCTACTATCGCAAGAGGACCCTGGTGACATGGACTTGTCATTTTCCCAGGGCCATACCAAGACAAACATATTGTTTTCTGATAAATACTAGTCTCTAGTTGCGTCAATCCATGTCATGAAAAACTACGACGCGATTTGTCCATTTTTGAAAACGATAAGATGCGCCACGCCCGGTGAAGGGCACGGGTGCGCCGACCTGGTGAAATTAAATATAATTATCTGAAAATTATCGCATCGAACTCCGAGTCTTAAATAACACCACAATGCATGTTCCGGCAAGCCAACAAATCTGTTAAACACGCGGACAGTAATCCCCGTATCACTCTCAGAGCAGATGTAAATCCAACAAAGACATGAGTACGGGGTAAACTGTAATTTCACTGATAATTCAGAGCCATGCATATGAGCAAGAATTGAAACACAATTGTGTGTAACATTTTCTTTTTTTAATATGAATTTGTCTCTATGAATCTCTCCTCATCTGTTACAATTACAAAGGTTTTAAATATTTCATGATAAAACTTGGCAATTTGTTTTAAAGATCCACAGATGATTAACAAAAAAGTAAAATTTACTTCCCAAGATGAAGCATATTATTTCAGCTTGTGTAACATTGAATTTGTGTTCTACCGAAGAAGAAATCAAAATATTGCGAAAATGATCACAGCAATTTGCACATAATTATGTTTAATAGACTGTTAATCTTGGGAGAGGCACGCGCCAGTGCTGGTGACAATGACATCTTACAGAAATACAAGTAAACAAAGCCTTCAAAACCACCATTTTAAAACAAAGATCACTTTGCCAGAAAAATAAAATAAGTAAAAATTTTAAAATGCAAAAGTACTTCAGTCAATATTCCATTTTCTTACAAACTTGCCAGATTTTACTTGACTTTGTTACAGTTTTTAAGTGTATTTTTGGGTAGAATATAATTCATATCCGCTATCAGGTAAAATGAAAGAAATGACAGTAAATTGACGTTGTTTATATTCAGTTGGGAACAGATTACAGAGATGTAGGTTTGATCCTTAAGCGCAGGATTATAGAGCAGAATGGTATATGTGTGAACACACCTGACCTGACGACCCAGGCAGGCAGCAGCTGGTGTTGTAACATATGCTGTCAACATATAATTATGATCTATGTTAGCTACAGGTACTCTCAGGTGTCCATAGATCCCTACTTCATCTTAAACTATACAGCACTATAAACAAAATAGGCTATTCAACTAATATCCTAGATGTACATATGTTTACATTTGAAATCTGAACAAAACAAATCTTTCCTGCGGTTTCTTATATTTTTCATATAAATATATATTGATAACATTATGATTTAATGAAGATCGGCATAAAGGCATAAACAAATCAATTGTAATAACATTATTTAATGCAATGTTTGGTTTGGTATGTATCTATATCCTGATTTTCCCAATCTATTTATTTCCAGGTCCTGTAAATACACCCTGATAAAGATCCTTTTCTTCGCTACTCTCTGTCCACTTGACTTAATTGATTTCCTCTACCATCCTAACAATACGGATCTTGATATAAGAAATCTTGAAAAGGAATAATGGCTTGATTTAGCTTGTAATCTCTGACATCTAAATCGTCCAATCACAGATCTATAAGGATACAGTGTAAATCAGATAAAGAAGGTGTACATCAAAACACAGATCAAATGGACATAAATATATCACACAAAGACATTTCTCCCCTTTTTGTTTTTACTCTTTTCTTTTTTTCAATAAGACCCAAGTGAGAGCCTGGGAAAATGAGATGTTTTTGTGATAGGAATGTGTCAAGGAATCTGTGGTAATTGAGATGTCTTATGTCAAGACTTTCCCTGCAGGCAAGGCAGATTTCTGCCTTATGACATCTCTTCATTAGGCCCCTTCACATCTGACAATGGTGTTCATTTAGGAGGGTCGATCCTTTTTGTCTTGGGTAGTCATTAGCTTTTAACCCTATTGTTTTGCCAAGTAAGAGAGGTGGAGAACTATTGTGTTGCTGACATTCCTCGATTGTACAGTGCTAAAAGGGAAAATCATGTCTGGACGGGTGGACAGCGTTGGTGGCGACAGAGCCCACCACCTCCACACCATAACCGTCTGAGGACTGGGCGCTAACTCCACTCCCCTGCTGCTTTTACACCTCCTCCCTCTTATCCAATATTATAGGCTCCCCAGAAATGCACCCGTGTTAAAAAGTTAATCAGCACTGGCTCAGAAGAGCATTCATTGGCCTGAACAGGGTGCAGTCCTTGAACAGACCAAGTCCCCATTGAAAGCAAGCAAAAGAGCAACAGTCCAGCCACTGGAAGTAAAAGCTTCAAAGTAACCACCTGAATGGCGAACACTAAGCTAATTACCCTCTTAGCAATGAGGGTGTTGAAAGATCTATTTATGACTACCAGCAAGAAAACCTGAGCAAAAACCACCTTATTTCCCATATACAAAGGAGAACTTCCCTGTGAAGTCAGAAATATTTCAGTGAATTAACCACAATTCATATATAATGGATAAAGATGGCAATCTTGAATCCAATATCAAAATTTAGATGAGTTTTATATTGTGTATTGTAGATTTTTTGTGGATCATCGAATTCCACCAAAAACGATTGAACACAATAGGATACTAATGAGAATTTGATTAATTATTGTGTCATAGAATAGAGGTCTAATTACCAGCCACATACCTGTACATAATAACAACTTATTACAGCTTACAGCAAGCGGAGGCCAGGCATTTTCACTGCAGGGATCTTCGCGCCACATTTTCAACCTACAAATTATTGGGCCTAACAAGAATGCTACATGAAACCTACAAAGAAATGCGACCGAGCAGAACTTGCTACAATTATCACTGTATTCATCTGAACCTGGGCATTTTTTGCAAGCAATGGACAAAAGCGTTCATAATTAACTTCACAGAGACCCTCTACTTAAAGACTGAGAGGGTTCTGCAAAAGTATGGTTTAAATGTTAAGTTAAACACCAGGTTAATGAGAAAATATGGAGCAACATGCGAAGAAATATGCACCTTACACAAAAGTTAATTTCAAGCAATTCATTGATGGTAGATAATACAGAAGTAAACGTGTGTAAATTGCGGCGAGTTATCACTAAGCGGTTACAGAACCCCTTATTTTCAAGTATATGATCAGTGAGTAAGTAAAATTGTCATCTTAAGTGATTCATCCTACTATCTGCTAAGAATAAATGAGCAGAGGACTAGAGGCACACGCCATGAGTTGGCAATCATTGGGGAACGCTCTCACTTAGCAATCATTAAGTAATCAGATAGGGAAAGTAGGAAGGGCTAGGTAAATTACATTGATATACCTGACCACGATGTGGCGACCTGAGCTGATTTAAGCATACAAGCAGGTTTTAACAAGAGCCAATGATGACCATTACAACACCACAAACTATGATACTCATAGGCCTGGATTTGTTCCAAAAGACTTATTGCTTTTTATTCCCCTTGTCATGGAAGCCGCAGTTTTCTGGTAGAGCGATCAAGGTGTGTTGATGGTGATATATATTTGCTATGGCATAAGTTATACAACATGAAAGAAGGGACATCTGTGCTATCCTCCATGATGTGCTCTCTATGTTGGTAAAAAACTTAATTCTATGAAAATCTAATAAATATTAGAGAGATAACCCAAAATAAGGTGAGGATTTTATTTAAGGCTTTGAATGTTCATGGTTATAGACACATTGCGTCTTATCAAATATTTCACGGGTAATCTATCACCTATGTCACCTCTGAGTTATATATTGTGATATGAATGATGACAATTGTCACTTAGATATCGCTATTTAGCCATAGGCAATTTTACATTTTTTCCAGTCTAATTTTACAAATATATATGTATTGTTTTATTTATAAAAAAGGGTATGTAGAATTCCCTGTGTATTTTGAACCGGTTAGCGTATCGGATACTACAAAAGGACCTAATAAGCAAACATTTATGGCTTCTTAAAAAGCTATTTCCAAATCAAATACAATAATAGCTAATGATGTTGAAAGGACATTTCGCCATTTGAAGTATATGTTCTGCCATATGGTATCATTACTTTCAAATAAGGCCATTTCTTTGCTGAAATGACCAAGCTCATTTTGGTGTCTCAGTTAACCATTTTATTGCCTCTGTCATCGGCAAGCGCACCTGTAAATTGCCTCTTACCTGATTGTCGGCACCTTTGAAAAATACACGTTTATTGTTCTATTGTTAGTTGCCTTGCTCATCTTCTTGTTCACTATCTTCTTTGAATAATGGCTGTCTATCTATGTTTACATTCCTAATGGACAGAATACGTATGATGTATTTTGACATCTCTTTTATCACTACCTGTTTAGATCTGTCAAAATCCCCGCGCGTTGCTATCTTTCTTTAACACAAATATTTCGTCTTTTGGCTTTTTTCATCTTGAAAAAAAGAACAATTCGAAGTTAGTTTAAGATGCTAAATCATGATCTTTTCTTTTCAAGTTTTTGTTATTCTCGAGTGACTTTGATTTAATCTGGGAAGAACCTATGCCTTTTGATATTCACCCCAAAGGAGACAGTCTTGTCTTCTATTTGCCTTTATACTTAGTGTGCCATTGTTTCATTAAGTTCAATTTACTCATTAAATCCCTTCAATCTCATAAGCTTTTTATAATCCAATTCATGTAATTGAGTGGCATCAATAGTCAATGTTTATACCTTTGATTGGTCTTAAGACGTAGACTTGGTGTCTAATTAAGAGATCCTCCTTCGCCAGTGTCCATCAATTATCATTTCATCAGAAAAAAAAACTTATTCCTAGACCTTAATTGCATTTTTAAGCTGTACATGTGAATTTTGACAGTGTTAAGAGATATCGTAAACTTGATACGTGGGTATAACAAAAAAAAAACAACAACAAAAAACAAACAAACTCCCCATCAACCCCCCCCAAAAAAAAAACAAAAAAAAAACAAAACAAAACAAATTCAGAAAAGTTTAAAAAAATCAAATGCTTTCCTTTATCTAAGAAAACATCCCCAAGTGTTTCACAGAAATTACAGATGCAAACTTAAATGTACATCACTAGGTCAGGTATCATGAATGTATTGCTATGAATGACAGGATGAAATCCCTTTGACGTTTCTTTCTCTCCTGATAAAACAGGATATTCCTCTTAATCAGGTGACACTAGCACAGTGTAACATTTGGTCGCCTATTAATTTCATGCACCTTGACCTACCATTGAATTTCACACCTTAAGTGAAATGTTTGAATTTTGAAACCGAAGACTCTTAGAAGTGCATTGGTTTTTGTATTGCCTGTAAGCAGATCTGCGGCATTATATTTCTGTCTGGGGGTTGACACGTGCTGGAGGGATATGGCTAACTGGCAGGAGGTACAGTCCCCAGGACATCTCAATATCCAAAACTATCAAGTTCAATTTTCCAGGCTTCATTGCACTTGTCTGTTGTTCTATTTCTGACAAGTATTTTTCGTTTGATATACCCAAAATATCAAATTATTAGGAGAAGCCAAACATGTCTTTGCCTTAACAATTAATTTACATTCACCACATTTGAAATACCACCCATCACTTAATTTTATATAAGATGTTCTGCTTGTTATGGAAATTTGACATTGTGTCTAAGTTGACTAATGTATCTGACGTATGTCCAGCCATGCATAGTAAGCCTTCATTTCCACCAGGTGGCACCTCGGCATAGCAGCATCAGATACTCAATCTCATCAATGGTACCCTCACAATTCATTATATAGAAATCTCGAATTGCTTCTCGTGTTTTTTGGGCTGTCATATACCTTGACCACTGCATACCCACATAAGATATGTATTTTTGACACAAAAGTCCTCTCAAGGTAAATGTTTAAACACATTTGGCTAAATTAAGACTGATGTATGAGCTTCAGTTTGCAATGCTCAAATATGATCAATCTTTATTGAAAACACGGACAAGTATACTTGATCACATTTCTAATGATACAAGATCTTGTTAAGATACCAGTGCAAACCATGCTGTTGACAAAACCAGTGATCGTACCTTGAAGAAAACAGGTAGTACATCACACAGAACATCATGTTTCTGGAAGGCAAACGCCACAGAAATCATCTTTATTGTTTAGCTGTAAGAGATAACACAGAGCTCTGTGTGGTCTATCATCTCCCTCCTGGGCCCGGTGCCTTCAAAGGAGAAAGGCCCTTGGCAGTTGACATAGCTTCTCACAGGTTCCAGCTTAAAGCCTCAACCACTGTCTACCGTGTTATTTTACTGTTAGAAAAATTAAAGTCAAATATATGTCTCCCCGGCTTGATATTTTATCACACCTAGACTTTTGAACTGTTATATAATTCTTGGCAAGGAAAGAAAAGAAGCTGATCTTATCACTTGTATTGATGTCTTTATTGGAACTGCTTAGACATATTTACCATCCACGGCTTTTAACTAATGAAAGACTCCAAAAAAAGCGTTGAAGATTTATTGTGCTAAATTAAGCAATACGTAGTTGTTCTAGAAAATTACTATATATTGGACTTAAAATTTGAATTTCTCGTATCTTCGGAAACGCCATATGCCAAGCGGGGAATACACGAGAATAGGTTTATCTTTGTAAGCTTCGTTTGTAGCCGCGCAAAGAGCGGTAGAAAATGGCAATCAATGGATATCTTACAAAGGAAACGTCATATCATGCTATTGAATCACTATTAATTGGATATCACAACTTGCCGCGATATCAAATATTCTGCTATGTTTCTTTTATAGATACTTTTTGTGGAAAGGTTATCTTTTGTATAAGTTTCCTGTTTGCTTTTGATTTCTAAGCTTTCATGAAGTGAAAGAGGCCTGGTAGGAGCCTGGGGGTTTAGGTGCAAATAACCCCCTCGTATGGCAGACCTTCGTGTTGTCAATGCGTCGGTACAGGCACCCTGGTAGGGGGTGGAAAGCCTTGTCAGTCTATGTCACGCGAAGGTATCACTGCTTTACACCCAAACTTACCTTGCTAGATTTGCTGCCCTAGTTCGAAGCACTGCCCATGGTTTCACAAGGGGAGCTGCGGTTGATCTATGTTAAATCACAGAGTTTTACATTTTGGAAAGTGCTTCAAGGTCCATGACCTTTGCTGGTGCCTCTTATGACCTTGTACCCCTGATGCCATTTTCCCGCATGTCATGGATGATTGTTGAGGTGCTCTCTTAGCCGATCTCTGCAATACACACCATTTCCACTCGTTCCTCATCTGTCATTCAAGTCAACATTCCATATAGCTTTTGTCTTTTGTTACATTCCGAGACAAACTCCGGAATGACCTTAAGGTCATATACAAATGCTGGTTTGGTAGTATTGTAGTTTGTAACCACTGTCTTCCTGTGTGCCCATTGTTTGGTATGACCCGAGTGAAACGCAACAACAGGCAAGGTCATTTCGGAATGGCACTCTGAAAGCTTAGGTGTAGAGAGAGATATAAATCCGAGATTTTAAAGATGTGTAAGTGACAAACTAAGAAATAGGTGTGTTCTGAACGAAGTCCGAAGAACTATGTTCGGTCTGTTAGACTTTCTGAGCGATCCAAAGCCTCATTACCCCCATAAAGTAGAGACTGTGCCGGCAATGTGCCAGAATAGGACCCTAACTACCTACAATTGCTTCAAATATCACCCATCTCCCTCCTCACAGGAGCATAATTGAAAACAATGCAACCCGCTACGAGTCCACTGCTATATTATCAGACATGGAACTAAGGCTCCTCAAAAAGGCTCATTTCTCTCTAATCATTCCAATTATGTAGTTAAGATCGCTGTAGCGATTCGTTTATATGGTTTAGCAATATTGGGCGCGTATGGGCAGGTCCCTGGCATGTCCTAATATTGCTCCAATTTTCTGCACTACAATTTTCTTTCTATTTGCCCTAATTAGGGCAATGAGCACAGCAACTTAATATCTCAGATAGTCATTCATCTTTTGTTACTTGAGTCTTGCCGGCCCAAATCCAGCTATAAACATAATAAATAACCCTAGTAGGGCTTTCCAAGAAGCTTGCCTTACACCAGGGGAGACATGAGGTTTCTTTTCTATGTTGACGAAAATGAACAAGCAAGAAGTGACACAAATTGGAAGCTGGAGGTGTCATAGGAGTTGGGAGTTAGAAGCAAGGGTTGAGGAAGACAGGGACATGTCACAAATACTTAGAGATCCACTTGGTCCCTGAGGGCGAAGAACAGCGGTGCACGGTAGGTGCTCAAAGATATAAAGAAGAATCCCTGGTGCTAGCATTGTGAGTGTATTCTGTATGTACACAGAGGGGGCTTTACCCTGGACAGACAGGCTGGCTTATCCTGATGGTACCTGGGCACTGAGGCATGATCTCCTCCTCCCAGTTGCCCTCTCGCCTCACTGCCTCCCGCGACACCCTCCCTACGGGGTCCCAACCACCTCCAACTGCCTAAGCACGCACAATAAACCGTCCCCAATTTGTTGGTTTTCTTCTTTTATTTCATGAAGTAAGTCAATTTATATTGGCCATCTCAAGTTCTTCAATGGTGTTTGCTGTACACTTGATGGTATCTTCAGCTGTATTTATTTTCAGCGTCAGAGGTGCCCTCTATTATGTGAGGTTTGAAACATGAGCAAACTGTAATGGCCAACAGCCATTTGTATAATTATATCTTACATGTCTCTTATATTCCTGAGGAGTGCACATTACTGCTCATATCAGCATACAGAGCATCTCCCCAATCATTTTTTATGATAAACCTTGGAATCTTAGGGTGCTGAAGCCTGATGATAAATGTCATCCGCTGTCTTATTATACCGATAGGGTAACCCTTGACCAGCGGATTCAAAGCCATGTTGGATAAATATTTAAAATTGCAGTTTACTTGATATAAATTTGAACGTAAAGATTTGTTTATCACTTGGCTGGAGATTAGTAATCCATTTGCCCTTCCTTTCATACTCATGAGATAAGTTAGGTTGTGGCCAAACAGCATGTGGGGTTGGAAATGATACTAGTTAAGACATCTTGATCTTTAGACGTTTGCAACAAAATGAATTCTTGTAACTAAGTTTGATGGAGAAGATATAGGAGAATTCTGACCTTCAGGTCACAGATGTCCAATAGGTTGCAATCTTTTAAAAGCAAAACCAAGTCTGGGCTATGGGTTTGCATCAAACATATAATTACTAGACGATTTATTTCAGAATCTCCACCGTGACGGCTTGACACTCCATACTATATCATCAATGTGGGGTTAGCACTTGCAAGCTATAATCGTGTTATTATCGACTCTGTTACATTTGTGCTGATCTGCCTCAATACAAGCTAAATAAATGCCCAAATTGAAAATTACTGCAACCTAAACAGTGTGTGTGTGTCAAGCCACTCGTCACATGCTCCGGAGAATTGCTACTTGTACCACTCTGACGCTGTTCCTTAACCCATCACATGCTCAGTGAAACGCACAAAGACCAACTGCAACTCACTTTCTATGTTATTTTTGAGCATATCGGAATAAGTTTAAAGAGTGCCATAATCTTCAATGTAACGTACCTTATACTGGCGAAAAAGATTAATTGGGTTTGATAAGTGGAACCCATATTGCAAAAAAAAAAGAAGTGCCCTGTGCTAGATGAAGGGCAAGAAAGTGATAGTTAGAGACGACAAAATAGAGGGGTTATAGATGTGCATGTAAGCAAAGTAAGAAGGTGTCCCTTGTGTGCTATGTCGGATCCTGACAAGTGAGTGCCCCATATAATTTGAGGTTGTCTTGCAAACACTTGCTTGCTTGTTGACCCAGGTCGATGTTCTGTTGAAGTTTTCCTAAATAAACACATTACAGAATGACAAAGCATACCCAGACAACTGGCCAGGAGCAGCGACAGCAAGAATGTTGAAATTAGCCAACAATTATGGCCCGACCCAGAACTGTACAAATTGCTCAGTCTGTAATTTCCACAGTATTGCCATATAATGGAAATCCAGAAGCCATGTATCTTCTTTCGCTGACATTATGAACTCAAAACATGGTTTGCTGTTAGATTTATTTCTTCATGCTACACAGAGTTTTCCAGATGTGAGTACTTTCAGGGAAATTTCCCGCTCTTCTGAAATGACACATTTGATCAAATGCATCAAATCACAGAGCACATCCATGCCACTCTGTCAAGTTCATCTCCATCAATGGGGGCTCAATTATCGCTGCAACTCTTCCAGTTCACCAGTTCCGACTACCTGATTATCAATGTTACACCACATTATGAGGCACGTGCAGGGCCTCCAATGATATTCTATTAACCAGTAGTCTACTGTGACTTGTAAGGGCCCTCAGCTGGGGGAAGTGGAGTACCCAGGGGACGTAGGGGTGAACCAGAAGGGGTACGGACAAACTGTCCATTCAGAAAGCCTACCACCTCATTGTGAGTTCTTGTCTGTAGCTCAAACCTCATTTATGGAATGTCACTACAGTTTGCCCACAAACTGATGTCAAAGTTCCAAACAAAGCCTCAATCCCTGCCTTGCACACTATAATAAAGAGTAAATAAATGATTTTGGTATTTTGATGAATGGCATTTAAGATGCGTAACTATTTAGCAATTTGGACTGCATATTCAATCAATCTATATCAAAGAAGTTACGTCTACAACTGAATATGTGGTTGCAAAACTTGCACATCATATATATTATAGTATTTTATATAATTATGTATGCATGACTCGATTTAGTCTTGATTTTGTAAACATAAGTCTATATTTATCTTGTATAAGAGAGAGAATATGCCGCAAATATTTTATACTAATGGGCGAAATTTGCAGGCAGGAATCATGATAAATCTAGAGTAACATTTGACAGCTTGGAACATTTAAGTTAGACATTTAGGTAATGACACAGTGTATGACAGATACCCTTCTATATGCTTCGTTAAATGTACCCTCTTGTTATGGGCCTTCTTGATGCACAGAAAAAGTCAGAAAGTAATGAAAGCATGTCAATTAACACTATTAATACGTGAGGAGAAACATACATCCCGCTAGGAGGTGACAAGGTCAAGACGAACTGCAAACTCCCCCTGTGTGCAAGAGAAATTTGAGCATTCTACATTGCTCGCAGTCACGCCGAATATACGGAATTAAATTGTATATCAATGAAACACAATCTTTAGTGGAAGGTTAGAGGGGCTTCTTGTTGCTGGTACCTATTGAGGCCTCCCGTCACCGGATGATAGATGGTAGACAGCCACAATACAGCCAAGCTTGCCATTCGTAACAAAACACTGTAACACTTACCACAATACTGTCCTTATTTAATAGCGTTCCTAATTCTACAGTGACATACCGGGAATTTTATACCTGTTGACACTTTGTATCAGGCAGTGCATTAAAACACATATTGAACCAATTTTTATTTTTTTATGAAACTAAACTTCATCATATGCGGTAATAGAATATTTTGTAACTGACATAATATTTTACTAGTATCTATATTTGGATTTGTCTGGTAATTTGCTAATACACTTAGAAAAAAATATCTATCGCTCAATATTTAAGTTATGTTGTAATGTTTTGTAGTAGTTTCTGATTGATCTGTTCTTCAGCACTCAACGCGATATGCCTGAAGAATCATCTAAACAGATATATATTCAATGTAAATCTTGGTTATGGCAAATGATTCACTCAAATGGAGAACCCGTTGTCTTCTCGGTGAGGGATTGACCACATATATTGCGCTATTTCACTATACCCCCGGACTGAAATAATGAAATAATTACATCTGGGCCTTGTTATTGCAAATCTATATTAACTCAATCATTGTGTTTCTAAAAAACATATCTACTAAACATACAAATTATCCATTGTTCTTATGGGCCTTCGAGGTGTCGCATCATGGTTTGTAACATTGATAAGCTCTCTGACAATATAAACAGATTTTGTTATGCAAAAATGAAGATAATTTCTTACAATAACAATTGAATGTATATGTTCATGTTATATGTGGGTAGCATAATTTATGGACAACATTTTGCTGAAATCTTTTTGTATTTCAAACCGGTTTTTATATTCAAATAATCACAACCAAACAAAGGCTTTATATTGTTGGCAATGGTGGTTTATTCTCTGTTCATAATAGGTAAGGAAAGCATGGGGTGAGACAAGGGGCCTTGCTGACACAGAAGCATGTACTGCACCAGAAACCATCCAAAAGTAAATGTTTCTTATTATGTGTTTGATATTGACTCTCAAAGATTAGGAAACAAATACTACCTGCTGTGTATTTCAAGGCGATACCTTATTAGATGCTGAGACTGAGCCAGGATGAAGGTAATGGCCTTTTGTGTGCTTAACTTTGATGTAGACGACTTATTTGTCTACACACTAAGGTATTTCATCCAACCACAAGCCGTTTAATCTTGCCTGTTGTGTGCCTCTACCTCCCTGTCTGACCGGGCTCTCAGAGCTGCTTGATGCTTGCAGGCACCACTTCCGGTTGCCTGCGCATCAAAGCATCAGATAATTACATGCAATTAAGTCATTTTCTGGAAGTCTTGGAGAGATAGGAAGGCGCGCGCCGTCAGCGAAATGGATCATGGGAAACCATGTGACCTAGGGATGTCAGGCTTGCTTCCGGTTTGAGATGAAATATTTAGTTCTCACGGAAGGCGCCTGGAGAGTACAGGGATTAGTCGTGCCGTGTAAACAGCCGCACAAATCTACTGGCCTACTCACTTATTGATAGCCCCATCCACTCTCAGACATCTTGACATGGAAGAAGCATATTTGACAACACACTCATTTGAATTGCCACAATCCAGTAATATTAGATAGCCATCAAATGACCTTTTGCCATTTTGACCTATTTGTCATTTTGAAACAGAAGTATGTTTACTCAGAAACTAGAGTGATAACCATCACCTTCGAATTATGCAAACTGGATCAGTCGGCAATATAATTGTAGATTAAAAATAAGCTTTTAAAAATGAAAAAGAAGGTGGTGAAAACAACCACTGCTTAAATCAGTTTCTTTGATAAAATTCAATGAAAATGCTACTTGTTTTGGACCTTTCAGAGGTGGCAACGACGAGGACCCCCAATTAGCCCAATCATCTGCGTCCCAAGGATCTGAAGTTCTGAATTGAAAATCACGCATTGGACTCAATGAGGCAGTTCTACCTCTTGAAACCGCAGAAAAGTTCTTCAAATTTGGCTCCATTCGGGGAAACCATTATCTGGAAATGAATGGTGTGTTAATTGGATACCAAGAGGAAAATATGGCTAGAGATTGGAATAATAAAATGAATTCATTACTGCATGCGAGAGATAATGATATCAATAGAACAATGGGGGTAAAACAATGGTTACTAAGTGGGATCTTAACACCTCTCTCACCCATGACAAGTTCATGTTGCCATTTTGTTTTGGGCATGTCTGGGTTGTGCATTATTGGTGTCTTGCTGTGCAGAACGTGCCAATGAAATAAACACGTGGCCAAGCGGCATTGCGTTGTAGTCAATTATCGCTCAAAGCTTCAGGACAGGCCACGTGCGTAGCTAACCAACCACATTGGAAAATTGTGCCTCTCAGAAAACAAAATTTTGGTGCACAATAAACTGTGTGCTAATTATTTCTTCCATATAGCATGTCGCCTGCAAGAAAATGGAGGTCTTCTTCCCAAACGTGTCATTTTCTAAACAAAACAGGACTGTGGAGTGGTGAATCAGACATTTTGTTTGATAACATATTACCAATGTGTCCATTTCAACACCATGGGTGGTGTCATCAATTTCACAATGTATAAGCTCGAGGCAAGAACAATGTAAAACACTGCCTTATTGAGATTTGTACCTCTATATCATAAATCAACTGTTCTATTTTGCACATGTTTCTGACAAGATGTAAACACAAATGAACTCATGCCAGGATGGCACAATACATTAATTACCTGATACAGATCTGGTACAAATGAAATAGATATTTGCAATCTTTTGAAGCAGCTTTCGCATATAATTGTATTAACGAGTTTCCAACAATAACAAACAGAACGAAAAAAGGTATTTCCAATCTCACAATTTCATCTATTTTCAAGGCTAAATACTGTTATGCCTCGAGGGTTTTTGTTCAGTGCCTTTAAGCTATAATTTACTTTGAGCTTCTTTCAGTTTCACAAATATTGATATAAAAACCTTTATTTTGAATATTCCGCGATATAGGTTCCAATTACACCATGCAATGAAAAGACAACGAAGGTCATCAGATAATGTTGTTAAATAATCAAGTATTTATTTTTTCTCAGACATGAAAGAGAAATGGTGTGATGAATTCATATATAGTTATCTAAAGGGTATAATGACATTTTTAAGTGATGTAAGCTAAGCATGAAACCACAGTGAATTTCAAATTCTGAACTATAGGAAATATTACATTTACTGACCAATTATTTCAAATGTTCCGCTAGGTGTCACATCAGTAGGTTTCAATATGGCTCAAGGTTTCAGACAATGATTCTTGCAAGTACAAATTGTCTGCAAGAATGACAGTCTATATTTCAAAATGGGTTATCTAAAATGCTTAAGGGAATCATATATATCGAGTAAAGAGTTTAAATGATATATGAAGATTGCCAATATGCTGTTGATGCCAAAGTTTTTGCTTTGTGTCAATCGCACTGAACTGGCTATCAACGTGTCACAATAATCTGATAACATCATCAGCATAACCGGTGCCACGCTGGATGGAGAAAACTATCAAGATTTTATTCTCGTGAGAAACAAAAACCACAATTAATATAATCGTGTGATTATGAGAATCAGAAAAATGATCCCATTGTGCTTAGTTAGATGATGGAGATGGGATGCGTGAGAGCGCAATTATCAAGATGCTGAGATTAAGAGATGTGATGGAGACAGAAACAACATCTTAAAGGGCGAGGATAAGGTTCGGTTCACACACATCAGCGTGGGTTAAGATGAAATAATTGCCACATGAAGATATTTGGCATAAACATTTCAAAATGCCTTGAAGTTATCTATGGTTTACAGACATGAAAATATTATGTCCTGCATCTTAGTTGAAAATAAAGGCTTCCCTATTATCAGCATCATTTATCATTTTGTAAATAACTGTAGATGTTAATGCCGAAGTGAGCATACCAGTGCCGAGGTCAGCATACTAGTGCCAAGGTGAGCATACTAGTGCCGAGGTGAGTACCCTAGTGCCGAGGTGAGCACACTAGTGCCGTGGTGAGTACACTAGTGCCGAGGTGAGTACACTAGTACCGAAGTAGCATACTAGTGCTGAGGTGAGTATACTAGTGCCGAGGTCAGCATACTAGTGCCGAGGTGAGTACACTAGTGCCGAGGTGAGCATACTAGTGCCGAGGTGAGTATACTTGTGCCGAGGTTAGCATACTAGTGCCAAGGTGAGCATACTAGTGCCGAGGTGAGCATACTTGTGCCGAGGTGAGTACACTTGTGCCGAGGTGAGCATACTAGTGCCGAGGTGAGCATACTAGTGCCGAGGTGAGTACACTAGTACCGAGGTGAGCATACTAGTGCCGGGGTGAGTACACTAGTACCGAGGTGAGCATACTAGTGCCAAGGTGAGCATACTAGTGCCGAGTTGAGTACACTAATGCCGAGGTGAGCATACTAGTGCCAAGGTGAGCATACTAGTGCCGAGGTGAGCATACCTGAGCCTAGATGAGTACACTTGTGCCTAGGTGAGAACACTTGTGCCAAGGTTAGTACACTAGTGCCGAAGTGAGGATACTTGTGCCGAGGTGAGTACACTGGTGCCGAGGTGAGTACACTAGTGCCAAGGTGAGTACACTAGTGCCGAGGTGAGCATACTAGTGCCGAGGTGAGCACTTGTGCTGAGGTGAGCATACTAGTGCCGAGGTGAGTACACTAGTGCCAAGGTGAGTACACTAGTGGTGAGTACACTAGTGCCAAGGTGAGTACACTAGTGCCGAGGTGAGCATATTTATGCCGAGGTGAGTACACTAGTGCCGAGGTTAGTACACTAGTGCCGAGGTGAGTACACTTGTGCCGAGGTGGGTACACTAATGCCGAGGTGAGTATACATGTGCCGAGGTTAGTACACTAGTGCTGAGGTGAGTACATTTGTGCCGAGGTCAGCATACTAGTGCTGAGGTGAGTATACTAGTGCCGAGGTGAGTACACTAGTACCGAGGTGAGTACACTAGTGCCGAGGTGAGTACACTAGTTCTATGGTGAGCATACTAATGCCGAGGTGAGTACAATAGTGCCGAGGTGAGTACAATAGTGCCGAGGTGAGTACACTAGTTCTATGGTGAGCATACTAATGCCGAGGTGAGTACAATAGTGCCGAGGTGAGTACACTTGTGCCGAGGTGAGTACACTTGTGCCGAGGTGAGTACACTAATGCCGAGGTGAGTACACATGTGCTGAGGTTAGTACACTAGTGCCGAGGTGAATACACTTGTGCCGAGGTGAGCATACTAGTGCCGAGGTGAGTACACTAGTGCTGAGGTGAATAAGTAAGTGCCAAGGTGAGTATATTAGTTCCAAGGAGAGCATATTAGTACCAAGGAGAGCATATTAGTACCAAGGAGAGCATATTAGTACCAATGTGAGCATATTAGTAACAAGGAGAGCACATTAGTTCCAATGAGAGCACATTAGTAACAAGGAGAGCACATTAGTAACAAGGAGAGCATATTAGTAACAAGGAGAGCATATTAGTAACAAGAAGAGCATATTAGTAACAAGGTGAGCATATTAGTGCCAAGGTGAGCATATTAGTAACAAGATGAACATATTAGTAACAAGGAGAGCATATTAGTAACAAGAAGAGCATATTAGTACCAAGGTGAGCATGTTAGAAACAAGGAGAGCATATTAGTAACAAGGTGAGCATATTAATAACAAGGAGAGCATATTAGTGCCGAGGTGAGCATATTAGTAACAAGGTGAGCATATTAGTAACAAGGAGAGCATATTAGTAACAAGAAGAACATATTAGTAACAAGGTGAGCATATTAGAAACAAGGAGAGCATATTAGTAACAAGGTGAGCATATTAGTAACAAGGAGAGCATATTAGTGCCGAGGTGAGCATATTAGTTCCTAGGAGAGCATATTAGTAACAAGGAGAGCATATTAGTGCCGAGGTGAGCATATTAGTTCCTAGGAGAGCATATTAGAAACAAGGAGAGCACATTAGTAACAAGGAGAGCACATTAGAAACAAGGAGAGCATATTAGTAATAAGGTGAGCATATTAGTAACAAGGAGAGCATATTAGTGCCGAGGTGAGCATATTAGTTCCTAAGAGAGCATATTAGTGCCGAGGTGTGCAGTATAAAATGTTTACTGTCAGTAGCTTTAACAAACATTATAACAAATATTAAGAGCCGCTTTCTAACTGTGCAATCAAGATGAACAGCATATTAAACAATATTCCAAGATTCATTTTATATTGACATAAAAGCATTTCTTAACTGCATGCCATATGATTTGATACATATTTAAATCCAAACATACTAATAACTATGTGTAAAGTATGTTCCTTGCTTTACACATCAATATGATATCACCCATTTACACGTAATTGCTTTACAGGTTAAAGTAATATCACAATATGCATTTGCCGCTCTACCCATTCAACTTTAACCCCCCTTTACCGTTTCTTATATCAGTGTTTCATCTTCAGGGACAGGCAATATTCGCTCATGGAAAAATAAAACATGTCAGATTTCCCATTACATATAAATGGTATAAAGCCACAATGTTTTAACTTATTGATTTTAGCATTGTCATCCCAAATATTCCCACAACTTCGGTGACTTTCGGAATGGCATGTTTAAAAAATCATCATAAAAATCAATGCAAGAGAAAAATTAACAGGAATAACGAAATTAAAGTCTCTGTAATTATGAAGACAATCATACTATCTTAACACCTGCATATCTGAAAACCGAATTTAGAAAATATCAACAAATTTTATGTTTTTAGCACCCCCTGGTGTTGATTATATGCAATGCAATGAGTGATGTTGGATCCGTCTGGCGGTGCATCATTGCATGTCGAATTCTAAAGCTAACCAAAGAATTGCCCTATACCATCACTTCCAACAAAATACATATATGTATTTGATTATGTTAAGTACAAATCACTCTATACATTGAGATATTTTGTTTGTCTCTTAAAAAGGAAAACTAGAACGTGTACTATATTTTATGAACTATAGCAATATTTACTCAAATGCGAGTACAAACTGCGTTTATTACTATCGGTTTCTTGTTTCTTCTTCTCACCAACCATTAAATCAGGGGTCTATAGCAATTGATTTATTTTCATAAAATATAGGAAAACAATTTTCTGATAAACTATACAAAAAAACATTTCTGATATATATATTGTGTTAATATTGTCAAAGAAGAATATATATATACATATATATATATATATATATATATATATATATATATATATATATATATATATATATATATATATATATATATATATATATATATATATATATATATATATATATATATATATATATATATATATAAATATATATATATGTATGATTAATAAGTAAATTATACGGTATTTGATTGTGGGGCACTTTGTCTTTCCGCTAATATCGCTGTAGAAAAATTGCTACATAATGTACAAGCTCTACGGTATATAAATTTCAAGGACGGGTTGCAGTTCGGATTATTTGATATTTATGTTATACAAAACATATGTTATCCATATTTTTTGTTTTCATTTGTAATAAGATATTCAAAAAGTTTTAAGCTTACAGTATCATGTAAAAATGTTTTCTCATTTTAATAATACTAAAAAGCATAAACGAACTCTTAAGATATCATGCAGAAACAGCCCTGTAATACGGTTTTTGATTGGTGTTTTTGTAAAGACTCTGGACTATGGCTATGGCCTCCTTGCAGGTCTTCCTAAATCTGATATCAAGAAACTATAATACCTTCAAAACTCTGCAGTCCGCGTCGAAGGAAAAATCAGGAAATTTGATCACATATCAGGAAAACTGTGGGAACTACACTGGCTGCCTGTTCATTTTAGGATTCATTTCAAAATCCTGCTCATGATTTGGAAGGCCCTGAATGGTAAGGCGCCACCTTACTTGCGTGATCTACTCCTAGTGAAACAGGTTGACAGATGCCTGAGATCCAATGATGGGACTCACTTATTAGTTCCCAAGACTTGGCTGAAGACAGTGGGTGACAGAGCCTTTTCATCTGTCAACCCCAGACTTTGGAACTCTCTTCCTCATGAAATTAGGACTAGAACCTCAGTCACCTGCTTTTAGAGTAGACTGAAAACACATCTCTTCAGGAAGCACGTCCTGAACACAGCGCTATGAACAGACTTGTCTGGTATCAGCGCTATATAATTCTTATTATTCTATTATTCTTATTATTCTTATTATTCTTATTATTCTAATTATTCTTATTCTTACTATTCTAACTATTCTTACTATTCTTATTATTCTTATTCTTGTTCTTGTTCTTGTTCTTGTTCTTGTTATTGTTATTGTTATTGTTATTTTTATTGTTATTATTATTATTATTATTATTATTATTATTATTATTATTATTATTATTATTATTATTATTATTATTATTATTATTATTATTATTATTATTATTATTATTATTATTATTATTATTATTATTATTATTATTATTATTTTTATTATCATTATCATTATCATTATCATTATCATTATTATTATTATTATTATTATTATTATATTATTATTATTATTATTATTATTATTATTATTATTATTATTATTATTATTATTATTATTATTATTATTATTATTATTATTATTATTATTATTATTATTATTATTATTATTATTATTATTATTATTATTATTATTATTATTATTATTATTATTATTATTATTATTATTATTATTATTATTATTATTATTATTATTATTATTATTATTATTATTATTATTATTATTATTATTATTATTATTATTATTATTATTATTATTATTATTATTATTATTATTATTATTATTATTATTATTATCATCATCATCATCATCATCATCATCATCATCATCATCATCATCATCATCATCATCATCATCATCATTATATTACTGATATGCTTTTAACTATGGCTATGGCCTCCTTACAGGTCTTCCTAAATCTGATATCAAGAAACTACAATACCTTCAAAACTCTGCAGTCCGCGTCGAAGGAAAAATCAGGAAATTTGATCACATATCAGGAAAACTGAGGGAACTACGCTGGCTACCTGTTCATTCTAGGATTCATTTCAAAATCCTGCTCATGGCTTGGAAGGCCCTGAATGGTAAGGCGCCGCCTTACTTGCGTGATCTACTCCTAGTGAAACAGGTTGACAGATGGTAAGTAATACGTTGTTGTTTTTAATATAGTGTTCTCTTCAAGAAATCTGAAATTGAAACACGCATGAAATAATCTATTTTGGAAGCCATAGCTAAAACACAGTTCATTGTTTATCAAGATATCTTCAAGTTCAATGTTTAATCTTATCTTGTGATTCCCAACATAACAGACGTATCATTTATTCCCATAGCATGGAAAATTAAAAAGTTGAATGCGGCATAGCGGCGAATGCATTCACACGTATTGTGTCAATTTATTATACTGGTAGCCAAGCTCTGAAAGAAACAAAACATGGCGGCCGTAAGTTGGACGAGATATTGCTCAATGTCTCTGTTTCGGGCCTAATACGCAAGGGTCTAAGCCAGATACATAATGGGTAAGAGGAATACCGTATTGATGAATAATCACACTGGATAGGCATTGTAGTTTGACATGTCTATTGCAGACAATAGTTAACACACTATATATGTTTGAAGTGGCTGAGTACAGTTTGGGCAATGGCAGGGACAACGGTTTTAAGGGGAGATATATCCATCGTTCAAGATGCCATTTCTGTGTTGGTATATACTGAAGATGATATATGAATAATATACACCTGATATATGGACAGGTATATGGATCACATACGAAGGCTATAAAATGTGCGTGTTGCAATCAATGTTTATAATCCTGTAATGTAAAGTTATTGAGAACAATTTTGCAATGATCATTAGTTTTACCGAAGTCAGATATTGTGGAAAATTGTCTAATTGTGTTGTAAAATCACATATTATTGTAACCAGATACACATTTGGAAAGCCATAATATTACCAAAAATTCTAACAATCAGAATGAGGACTAATGGAACTTTAACAGGATTACCGCTGTAGCACTGATAGGTTGGTCCTAAAGGCTAGATTCAGCTGTTACAAGGAGAATTGAAACACGTATTTACATTAACTTCTTGCTAATTGATAATGTTATCATTATCTTATCTATATCGCTTTATGTTATATTCAATTTTCTCAATTCATCATTATAACACATAATCATTTTATCATTATGTTATGCAAATTTATCATCAACTGATATCAGTTTATCCTACACTTTATCAATTTATCATAATCTTATATCAATCTATCATTATCTTATCTCAATCTATCATTATCTTATATCTTATAAATAATTATCCTATATCTAATGAATAATTATCCTATCCCTAATAATGTACTATATCATACGAGAGCGGACGAGGCGCTACAATAATTAGAAGCCTCGCATCACGTTACTATCTGATATTGATATTGATTGATTGATTTATCATACCCTTCCCCGGTTTGAATACCTGCACGTGTTGCAGTCACATTAAAATATCCGCATTGTCTGAGGGCAGCAGACGCTCTTCAGAGCCGATATCTCAGAGACCACTGTAATCCACGAGAGGGCTATTTTGATCCATGTTGTCTCCGACAGTAACCATAGGAAGTAAACATCAACTTCCAAGCAAATAGTGATATATTCCTCATTATATTCTATTTATTGGCACCAATGCAAGCCATTGAATAAACTATGTACTGATGAATTAAACGATCCTTAACTATTTGCACACAATAGAATGAGGGTAAACTATGATATTTTACTGTACACACGTTAAGCAATCTTTAGTAATGTGCAATCCATAACACAATCAAAATTATATCAGGCCCACATTTGTTTCTGTCTTTTTTGTCCAAGATGAAATGTCTTGAATAAAATATGTTTTTATGTATATTGTTGATCACAGATGACGTTACGCAGATGAAGTATTTAGATTTTATTGATGATAGTATTAAATTCAATCATCGATATATACACTTTCCCGTTCAACGTATCGTCATAGAAGTTTGGTGGCGCCGACATAAATGGTCCTTAATCTTTCTGCACAGATTACGTGTAATCTATAGCATGGCATGCAAGTGTAATTAGTCTGTGATCATGCCCATACCAACAACAGATGCAAGGGATTTAACATGATCCTCCCAAATCGAATTTCCCTCCTTTTTTAAACCTTTGCATTTTTTATTTTCGATGTGGAATATAATTATAAAATCATTTGAAATTATAAATACTTTAAGATATTTGTGACAAAGCTACTGCATTGTTTGTTTTGCCTAACAAAATAATAAAAACATCTCTATCTATTAAGCCAAATGAAAAATCACGCTAGGGACCACCCTTTTACAACAAGATGTTATTCTAGCTAAGATAAAGATAACAGATTGATTATTTTTAGAAAAACGGCCAACAATATTTCTTTTGTTTCATCAGTTATGCACACTTCATAAAACAGATACAAGACCATGAACCAGGGGTTGGCAGCAATTCCCTAAACATGTAAGCTTGATGTTTTCTTATTCAGTTATATTTTTGGAAAATATAACAAACAAGACCCAAAAGTCAAACGTGGCAGACGATTGAGAACCGAATTGTAAGGTGTTGAAGGTTAACATCTTGTAGTGTGTTACGTCAGAGAGAAGCAAATAGGGCTGAACATGCAACAGTGGAAGTGACAATGATTAGATGACAAGAATCCCTTCAGACCAAATCTTTTATCAGTGATTTTTTCCGTATTGAATCCATGTTGAATTGTACATGTTAAGGACTACAGTGAACTAAATTGGCTCCACCGTGTTGATAACGCTGATTCTACGTCTATACATTAACTCAGGGAAAGCAAAAAGCCCTTCACGAGTGCAAGATTGCACAATAATGAATAATTGAAATTGAAGTCCCAGAGAAATCGTATATATCAAAAATATATTTTATACTGTATATCTTTGTTAAAGGACACGACAAGCCTCAATTTGACGAGGCAATTGGCAATTTTAAAATCAATTACTATTCCACATGCATATTGTTATTAAAGACCAAGATATATTATTTTATGTGATATGCAATACAGCACACTTACCCTTGACCATCCTTATGAGTAACACATTTTCTTGACCTTACAGTTTGATTTTATGCCAATTCACGTCTCATTTCAATCAAATTGGATATTGACCATTCGAAATATCAAAATCGTTGTTTTCCCCCAGTCATACTGCTCAGGAGAAATAGAAACTTGGAGAACTCTCCGTGTATGACAATTAACAAAAAAAAAATCAAAAGAAAAGTGGTTAGTTCTTAACCCACACCAGATGGTAGACATGTGAGTGACAAGGTGATGGCGCAACAGCCGGGTGAGCTGGGCCGGGGCACATAGGGGGATGTGAACAACAGCCTGCACCCCTGACACTGCAGGGGTAGGGGGTGACATGGCGCCGCAACAGGCACTACCTGGTCCCATTGTCACCGACACGATCACAGCCACCCATATCTGTTAGCCACTTGACAGTTTCGAAATTTCTCTTTGATGGGAGACTATAAAAAAGATGTGAGCGGGATGGTGATTATGGGTGGGTACAATCAAACTGCAAGTCATTCTTGGTTTTCTATTGAATGGTTTAATTCTGGCATCGCAAGAATTATATGGAAAAAAATGTAAATACTGCGTTGGTCATTTGGCAGATGTGGGAAGAAGTTTGGTTCGTTGGAACGATAAAAATGTAACAATGAGTGTGGAATGATCTTCAAATAAAAGTTTCTTTATAGAGTCTGCTGAATATATTCCACATGTACGTGGGATAGTTTCAGATATTATGATAAACATTCATGATAGATTAAAAAAACAAACAAAAAACAAACAAAAAACATACCAATAGAATGGACAAAATCATGCCATAATAAATAAAAGCATCCATTAATCACTGTTTTCACGACAAGCTATAAATGTGTGCAGAGATATCCAATAAGGTGAACATGGTGATGAGTGCAACGGCTATGGATAATGTTGAGACCAATAAAACCTCCAAATTTATTGATAATGTTTCAAAGATTGGTCTTCAAATACAGGTTGAATGTGTTTTTGAAGTAGTATTTATTGACCCTTGTCTGACATTACTACTTACAACCTGGAAGAAAAAGACTAGTTGAAGGTCTGAACGTCAATCCAGGAGTTGACAATATTTTGTCACATACATATTATCGCTCACAAAGCAGGGGTTTTTCAAGCAGCCTTGTGATTAATGGCCTTTGCTTGACCTTGTGACCTCGATGTTTTGAACGAGACTTGAAGATTGCTGTAAAATACGAATTACTAACCCAGCCGGAACGTTTGTGACAGATCGCATGTCAGTTCCACATGAGGGCACTACAAAATATAACTATTGTATTCAAATGGTGTGTGTTCACGCTCACCTGACCGTTTGTGAGAGACAGTAGGGGACTGGGAGTTGACCCTGGGTACTTGTCAATGACATATACAAGTTACCTGACACAGAACTAATAACTTTGATCTCCATTCTTATGTTACGTACAATGTGATATAGTTCAAGTAAATCTCACAAGAAATTGAATTTTTCTTTAAAATACCATGTTTGCCATTATCTATTCAAAAATTAAACTTTTCAGTGGCACTATATGAATAAAATATATTCATAAAATCACAAGATCAATTCCCTGTAATTAATAAAGACTTATATAACCATGATGGAATCGGTCAGCTTAATGATCTGTACTTTTTAAATGGTGGATAATCACTTCGAGAGTTCGCATGAATTGAGTAAATATACACAATAGTAACCAAGTTCATATCACTTCATTGTTTTTAACTTATTGATGAAAGAAAGAAAAAAATTGCATTAATTTGTGTCTCAAGTTGTGTCTCAATTTATGTCTCAATTTGTGTACCAATTTGTGTATCAGTTTGTGTATCAGTTTGTGTATCAATTTGTGTATCAATTTGTCGATCAATTTTTCTATCAATTTCTGTATGGATCTAATAGACATGGCTGGATAGCAAATAATAACAAAAAACATACAAAAGTTTGAAAGAAAGTGTGAGATTATTTTGTATTTCTATAGTAAAACAAAAGCCCTGTGTCCTGCAGGCAGGCGGCTGTGACCTGAGTCACACTATTGCTGCCAGGAAAGCCTACAAATCGCCCTCTCCTGCCTCAGCCTATTGGCCACTTATGGCTGCTCCTCCAGCATCCCTCATCCCCTCTTTGATCAACCCGCTCCATGTCGATTTCAGAAACAGGTGTTTTCTCCCTAATAGGATTACCTCGCAACTGCGCGTATAAAGTAGCAAACGGGACATAATTAGGTATTCTGGATCAATGAAAAGGATCAATATTTTTCCATTTAGCTCTTAACCGCCTTTTATGGGAACAATTAGTAAAAAGGATATTTGACTATGGTCTTAACCTTATCATTGATAAAAAGTGACCCGCCTGTTGGGGCTTGGCGGATCTCTTACATGAACGAGCCACCCTGGACAGCTGCATCTTAGCTTATTGACACCAAATATCAATAAGATTAAGAATCCCTTATATAAAGACACTCCTTCTCTATTTCTTCTCATTATTGGGCCATTTTCTAGTTTAATGGATAGAACAGTTCTGCTCAGCTCATATTTGTTAACATCTCTCTCTTTTATTAATTTAATGCGGAGGAACATAGTTCAGTAAATCGCAACATTATTTCATTATGGAAGTAAAAGATGTTCAGATGTCAAAATTTACAATAGAACAGATTCTGCATTCAGGAGAGAAACGAAATACAGACATCTCTGATGCACATCATGACATTAATCAATATGAGACAAGCAGTGGACAAGGGATAACTGATGATACAGGAACAATTGATATTTTGCCCTCGCCGCTAGAGGGCACGACAAAATCTTCTGACGACCTCGGTAAAACTTCCCACGACATTGTCAGTTATTTCCTACCGAGACATTCACAATACCCACCAAGCAGATCGATTGAGCCCCAAGTGGCAGTGACTGAACCAAATCTGGAATCATTTCCAACTCATCTGTACTCTGAAGCTGAGGACCATTCCCTCCAGCCATCCAAGGAGGATCTTAATTCCACAGTATCCACCACCCTTCAGCAAGGTAAGACCATTATCAAATATAACCACAATCAATATATAAGGTGTGGCTTGACAATTAGGAATTACGAGGAAATAGTATAGGTTTATCACTATTGTCATGAATATATAATCAGGTGACCTTTCAAATGCCGATCCATAATGCTATCTTTTGTATTTATCATTTTTATTTGATTGACATACGTGCATGTGTAATTTAGAAATGAACTAAATTAGTTCTGAAGTGTGACACCCAATCCAACAGCTTATGAATTATTATGAACAACCATTGTTACATAATAGTGGATTGTAGCACAGTCCAAAACTGATTCAAGGAACCTCTGCCTTTAAAATAGATAGAGTAAAAATGATAGGGGGTTTCTCCCAATGTCAGCTTTTATCACCCGTCTTCACTTTTCATCTACGGTGCAAAATGATTAATATTTATATCAATTCTGATAAAAAGAAATATAGAAAAAAAAAACAAATATGTAAACCAGATAAAAAGCAGTAAGAATTGTTCATACCGACTTGCCTAGAATATGTGGAGAAGTAAAATTATTCAATTCATGAATTCTGCATCTTGTATTTTTAAAACAAGTTAGTTCACATAGAAATGACAGTGCCCTGCATGTGAGGGGCACTGAGGTACCGTGACAATGAACAGATGATGACAACTAGCATAATAAGCGGCCCGGGGTGATAATTTAACGTGAAAGAACAACACAAACGGTGTGAAAATAAATAAAACACAACAACCTAGCAATTACAACAATATTGTAAAGGATACACGCCTTTTGTTATTTCTGAAAGGCATTTCTAAAATAGCACCAAAAGGACAGATGATTGTATGATTGATGTTCGTGATAAACATATCGTGAAAAGAACTCATGGGATGCCTAAAACATTCTTGATAAGATTGTTAAATAAATTCAAAAGCATATGATATCAGCTCATTTCTATATGGTTAACTCTTGTAGATGTTATTCATGTCCTGGTATCATACAATGAGTCTTTTTGTTGAGAATTCATGTTTATAATTTTATTTATCGTTTAAGACATCGTTTATTTATCGTTGTATGATAATGTATCAAAACTCTCAAATGTCTCTCATATATCAACGTGTATGATTAAACAAGTATGCTTTGCCATGGCTTTGAATAAATTGGCAATCAGAAAGCGGTCATGGTTACAAAGTGAGCATTTTCAGAGAGCGGGAATGAGAATAAGACCCACCTGGTGTCAAATGAAGACATTAAGAAACGCCCTCGCACGGCCTTCTCTGCCAATCAAGTACGTTCATTGGAACAAGAATTCCAGAAAACTAAATATCTCAGCATGTCCAGAAGAATGGAAATGTCAAAACAACTCGGACTTACTGAACAGCAGGTGAGACCATTTTGCTTGTATGTATATGGTATGTAAAGAGGGAAAGTAATGTTATATTATACATTTACATACCAGAGGAAAGTACATCTTATTGGAGAAAAATGTTTATTTCAATCGAGAAAAAGCTTATATTTATTAATCCTTTTCGGAGAAACTTTCCCTGTCAATACATGCAATGCTGGTTAATTATGGAATTTTGGTATAACTTCCATTATTTTCTTTTAAAGTTGGTTCTATCTTGGAGTAATAATGAATGGAGGCGCAACGTCGCAAGATCAATAGGCGCATCATAGTTGCCGCCATACCCATTGTTATGATGACGCCATATAGGTGCAAGATATGAAAGTTTTGACGTAATTTTTTTTTCAAATCTACTTTAAGTGATCAAAACCACAATTTAGAGTTAAACATATCGCGAATGAAATGTTCGTTTTTTCATACAGATTATGGGGATATAAATTTTATTTCTCTGCTCCAAGCGTAGATGATTTTATGAAGAGATTTTCCAATCCATCTCATATTTATGAAAATGAGTCAACATTTCCGTTTTCCTCTCAGATTATCAGGAAATCATGTACTTTATTGTTATTTTTGTCTTTCCAGTTTATTTTTAATTATTGGCGCATATATTGGCAGATAAGAAAAATATACCATTTTTTTCAGTAAAAAATATACTATCAGAAAATGCAATTTATATTCCTGCCAATATATGCGCTGACATAGATACTTTGCCTTATGAAATGTTATGTCATCATTTAAAATCAACAAAAAATAACAATAAAATAATACAACAAGAATTTTATAAATGCTATATCATAAACAATATTTTGTTTTAAAAGTTTCAAAAAAGTACTATGGATAGAAAAATATTTTTTTAAAACGTGTATAAAAAATTAGAGGTTTGGAATATTTATTTTCCTTTTTTCTGAACAATAGTAATTAAAGCCATCACACCAGAAATTAACAGATCTTATTTCAAGTCATTTGGAGCGGATGGTTTGTAATCCTAAAAAGAACAACTATTCTGACTTTTTCTTTGAAAAAAAAAATAATCAGAGTGTGTTATGAAACACCATTAAAATATTGGTTAGTTTAATATTTAAAAATATAGATATTAAATTTTCCATCATTCTGAAGTCGGCAACTATGATAGGATCAAAGGATTTTAAATCCATTGTGTAAAACAATGCGTTGCCATGACGCCATAACTCATATAACGGCCGTCACGCCTCCATTCATTATTACTCCAAGGTTCTATATAATGAATTGATACATTTTTAGATCAAAATCTGGTTCCAAAATAGACGTACTAAGTGGAAGCGAAAGTATACAAATAACCTTGAGATCCTTGCACACCAGCAGTACTTCCGTCTGGGATACCTACACACCAGCTACCCGTTTCAACAAGTGAAATATCCGATATCACCGTCGGGACAAGGATTCTCACAAACTGGGATACGATTTGGACAATATCCATCATCTCCCTTCAGCAGGTTATGCCAGCCAACATGTAGTTACACTCCAACCTTCCAACAAAGGCCATAGATTGACTAACCTAGATATAGCTAGTTAGAAATTTACCTTTAAACAAAGAACATAGGTCACTACCAAACACGTAGCAAAACCCCAACCTTCCAACAAGATAGACTAACTAGATATGTCTGAAAATTAACCTTCTATAGACCACTGTTAACTGTTTGAGACACAACATTCAATAACTTTATACACAAAAAGGTATGCTAGATGTTTGTTAAAAATGTTCGAGTTTCAACTGCCAGATTCGGACAGTTGCCATTTACTGTAGTCTACATTTACGGCAACTTGATGAGAATATAAATATCATTTGCAAAAAGGAAACTGTTATACAAATTCTTTTTTTTAAAAAAGACTTTCTTGTTTATAAGAGATACCACTCAAATAAGAAAGACTAGATCCGGTCACCAGCAAGTCTGAGGGTTTAAGATTGTACACTTTATTCTAATGGTGACGCTATACTTAAAGGATTGCTAATAATTAGTAATTGACTATTTCTTTTCGAACAATTACATAACATTGGTCAAAGCATACAGTATGAAATTAAAAAAGTATGAAATTAGCTCTCATGACTTGGATTGTAATATTTCATATGGAAAAGATGTATCAGTATGTTACAAAAGACTCATAATACAAGTAAGAGTATACAATGTATACACCCCAATAGACACTGAATTATCAAGGCTTGTATAAACACGCCGTACATTGTTACTGTAGCAACTGAATCTCGTAAACATCAGAGGTGACCTTGCACTTCATTGCAGTAAACATTTATTTATTTGACATTCTTTTTCATGTTGAGTTAAAGACTATGCAAGGAGGCCATTATACATGATGTATGCTCGGTATCACTCTGAATGTCACCATAAACATATCTACCGAAATGTGGATACAAAGAAATAATAGAAAAATACATATCTGTGTTGACTTATGACTCCTAAGTGTCACTTTAGTCGAACAACAGTTGCAGACACAAACCATTTGGCTGCAGTTTTGAACTCAGACCCATAGATGCACGCACTAAACATGGACCCAGTTCGTTTTTACTTGATGATGCTGGTATTGTTTGTATATTGCTGGGCAACTTCTACTGGTCAGCAGTCAGGGGACCTCGCCGATGATATTCTCCAATCTGGAAATGATACAACAAATGTGGATGTGCCAACAATGGGAGATACAGATAATCCTAGTTCAGACTGTGACTGTACCGCCGTAAATAATGGTATTGTCTTCGATTTATTAACACATAAAACAAATAATCCAAAAGACGCAATTGTTCATCTCTTCTGATTTGCATATTTCCAATCAATTTGTTTTATTTTCAATAACTTGGAGGTGATTGCACTTAATCCACCATTTTCGCCTGAAATTTCTTGTATCATAATATGTTGCCAAGCCATTTCTACATATATATTGATCTTCCATGATTTTTCAGAGAAAAATCGTTGTTTTTATCCAGCTGTGAAACTATTGAGTAGCTGTTATTTGTTTCACAACTTTTCTCGCGTGACTTGGGACTTCGCGGAGAGTATCTGTAAGTCTCTGGATGGCCACCTGGTGGCGTTTGAGACGAGGGAGGAATTCTATGCCGTGGCGGCGTACATCAAAAATACTATTGAAAGTACGTTACTGTTTTTGCAATACACTAATCATTTTCATCATATCTATGGAAGACAATTTGTTATTGTATAATATATTATTTGTGCTAAACTCAGTATTATACCATTGGCCCCACCTTGTCTTGTGAAGATCAATGCCTTTCCATATATGTGTAGAAAAGATTCTGTGATTGTTTATACACAGCTAGTATTTTGCCAACATTGTGAAACCTTGGCCCATGTTATTTGAAGTCTGAAACTCATATCGTGTTTATCCTGAAGAGAAAGCCGAGGGCCATTAAAATATAACACATTTGTTGCACGAATCTGTCTTATAATTAAAGGAATGATCCTAATTTTATCCATGCACCAAGTGGAGCCCCAATGTATCACTTGTGTTTTATTTTTAAATTGAAAAAAGCTCATCAAATTTAGTTTTGAACTGTCAATAATGTTATACCTAAATTTGCAAGGTAATCTCAACTCAACAGCTCAGGGCAAACACATTGTTTAAAAAATATTGGAAAGAAGAGACTTGATACAAAACATTTCTTGCATTTACATATAAATATACAATGCATAATAACAAAGAATATTCACATCTGTAAGCGCAGAATCTATTTTCAAGGAGTATATGTTCATTTTTTATTGCAAAAACATGTTACATTTAATATATTCATTCAATTTTTAAGTTATAAGATATGCTATTCAGATTAAAAGAGCAGTTTTCCGGGGGAAAAAATACAAACCTAAAAAATAAAAACATAACTGTTTTAATTTTTTAACCTTTATTTACTAAATACAATTAATGTAAATCTGAGAAAACGTTTCCCCTGTTATCATTGCGTGATTGTTTTACTCAAAAGAGCACAATAATTTAATATTTGAATTCAACCCTAAACATTTGTCCCTTGCTGTGTGTATATGACATATACAATACGCACCTATTGTTATAAGATAGCCATTGTAAAAGACTAACGCTAATCACTTTCTACAATTTGGAATGTTAAAGAGTTCTCGTTATACTCAACTATTGTTAATTCACTTTGTATAAAGCAAATACAAATGTGACCAATAATATCATGACTGGTGAAAATACTGGAAGTGTGTTGTTCATTCTACAGGTAAATACTTGAAGGGCAATGAATAATAGTCGGTTATGCTGTTATATAATATTTATAATATGTCTGCCATATCATTTAAAAAAAAGAAATAACATTATATTACTCTACATTTGTTTCCATTTGGAATGGCTTTATATACAAACCATCAATTCTCTGTTTTCGATGACATTTGTCAAAAGAAATAAACAAATAAAAACATTTAAACTAGCTATTTCAATAAAGATTATTTAAAAGGAACACCACCAGAACTCTGCAAGCAACCTTTCAATAAATAATTTACACAAAAGTCTTATGAAAAAAAATCAAAAGTTGTTCATTCGATATGGTAAAAAATTCGTGAACTATCATTTTATAGAATATAAATAGCAAAAAAGCTCCAAATATTAGCATAAAAACTATATCGTCACGATGAACCTATATCTATGCTAATAATCCAATCGAAAAAAGGGAATACATTAAAAACATGGTGAACAGAGCAATACAAACATCTCGTCCAATCAGAAGTGAGCCTCAGCTTATCCAGCTTTTAGTAAAGTAGAGTACATAAGGCACATTATGAGATGGATTAAACTACTGATGAGATTGAATTTGTCGCAACTAGTCTGGTTAAATCACCGAATCATTTCTTGTAAAACAGAACAATTGACCGATCATTGTGTTTGACTTCTTGCCTTTACTCTAAATATATATTATCTTTTAGAATCCAGAGTGAATCTGAATCTCAGCTCCACCTGGTGGATTGGACTAAGGAAGGGCAAAGATGGTCGATACATATGGTCAAACGGTCTATTCAGTAATTGGACAGCCTGGGCTTACAATGAACCAAAAAGCAGGAGTGTAAATAACGATAATAACTGTGTGGCTCTCAACCCTAGTCCATACTACAGCCTGTGGTTCAACACTTTCTGCACTCATGACACCTACATCAGGTCCTTCATCTGTGAACTGCCTTTTTATTGAGTTGAATGGCATAGTAGTCGTGGTCACGATGAAACAGGTATTTTACGATGTAAATAATACGAAGTAATGGATATGTGTTACTTCTTGTTTAAGCAGGATGTCTTTACGTTTAGCAGATCTTAAAAGTAGTATTTAATTTGTACACATATCTTGACATTTTAGAAATGTTTTGTATTTTACACAATAATTTATTATTTACAATAATGTTAACATTCTTAATCATAAATAGAGAATAAATGCGGTAAAAGTAAATAAAATAAATAAAAAATAATACTCTAATAGACACATAAAAGGTGATTTTTGGCTAAATTATATATTACATGTTTCATATATGGAAGTGAGGGGTATTGTTGCTGACAATTAATTATCTATAATAAAAATGTATAACTTATGTATTTGCCAGTTTATAGCTGTGCACATAAGTCCATTGCTTTGGTTAGCACTGGTCAGCACTTTGATTTGTAGAATCAGATTCTACATTACTTCGGCATCTGTCATGTTGTGAACTCAGTTTTCCACTTTGGTCATATCTGTATTAAGTGGAGGCTTGTTTAAGAATACCTCAGGATCCCTTATCACCAAACCATCTAAATAAACATTTATATCAACCAAAATAAGTACATGTAGTTAAAATAATATTTTAAAACAAAATTAATTCGATTTGAATTATTTTACAGATCTAATTACACAAATATATGTGTAATGAATTGGGAATTTTGAGATGCAACCTAAAAAGACTATCAATAAAATCCATAACTGATTGATAGTAAAACATTTTGATTAAGTAATATATATATATATATATATATATATATATATATATAATATATATATATATATATATATATATATATATATATATATATATATATATATATATATATATATATATATATATATATATATACGTATATATATATATATACGTATGTTACTACATCGTTTCCAAACCTGCAAATAATGAACTGATTGATTTGAATATACATACCCATGTTTTGTGATCTGATAAAATGTGGTAGATCTCTAGGAAGCATGAGGAATAGGTCAACCTCTGTAAAATATATACATGCAAACTAAGGTATAATCACACGACCTCCATTATCATTATAATAGAAATTGAATTGTATATGTCATGATAATAAACTCTACTGATTGGCAATTTAGATGATTTTGAGAAATAATTCTGGACGCAGCAATATCAAATCAGTTGTTAATGTCCAACTTACCTAAAGGATATACTTTCATGTCGTGAACATCTTCTGGTTCCATCATGTCTTCGTGTTCATACATTTTATTTACTGTTGGTTTAATATAGTTGCTTCTCATGGCATACTGCTGAGCAACCCCATAAGGGGGTTCATAATAATTACCTGCAATAAATATGATATAAATATTTCAGTACGAAAGTAACAGGGTTTGGTCTGGGTTTTATAAATAATAAATACATGCATACTTAAAGGTTTGTGTTATTAGACTAAATCTGCTTGAATCCAACGGGAAATGAATGATTGCAGAATGTATGGTATGAATCGAAACACTGCCCATTCACTAGATTTCTGTATCAATGCATTTTACCGTCATTATTATCCTCAGGGTCCTCAGGTGCCATCATATCTTCGTGTTCATACATTTTGTCTACTACGGGCATGAAATAACTGCTTGGCATCACTGCATACTTCTTGGAGACATTGTATGGCCGCTTTTCGAAATAACCAGCCGAAACTGCAAATACAAATGTTTTGATTACATTAATTGACTTGTTCATAGCAGCTATTAACACGTTTTTATCGATTTTTTCCGCACATTTTAGGCAACATCTGACCAGATATAGAAATCTCTCATTGGGACGCATTCTCTGCATGACACGGTAGAGCCCCATACGACCTCTGCCACAAATGGCATGAAATTGCCGAAAACCTTTTCAGCATATTAGCATGAAATTATCATGTGTTCAGTAATTTCATGATGAGACCTGGTATATCAGCCTGGTAAAAGAAAAAGCCTGGAAAAAATCAGGAATTTTCTTAACGCCTCCCCATGAACATATTGGTTGTTAAATAAAGCTTGAACTGTGTGCACGGTCATTTAAAACCGTCGTTCAACTGCCTTTAATTTAAAATAATATAGTACACTTGCAAAAATACAGATATACAAAAAATTGTGTTTCAACCAATATGGAAATCCTGGTTGGATGTGACACACATTTATCAATCATTTTAGCTTAAGTAGTGAAACAAACAAGTTGGAGACTCCACTCTCTAAAACTACATGAAATAAGATTATTACTGGCACGCAAGCGGATGTGTTATATTGACATGTTTTTTACGATATTAGCATAATGTCCGACCAATGGTAGACTGTACTAATTGTGTACAGACTCTAAATATATCTATGCTTTAGAACTTTCAAATAGATTTTTGATTTGATTTGATTTGATTTGTGATGTTGGCTGTGCCACTTGTGTCTCGTGGGACTTGAAGCCAGTGCATTATTGCTAGATTTCTTTCTTCTCACCATTGTCCTCCGGTTCCCGCATATCATCACGCTCATACATGACACCACCACCCGAGAGAGGCCTCAGTCGTTTAGGAATTCTTATCCGGCGCCCCCTATATTGTGGAGCTGTAGTTTGTTGAATAATATCACTGGGGTAAACCGGCTTTTGTGGACTAAAATCATAAAAGAATTCTGATGACAATATACTTCGTGAACAGAATATATCAATATATTTGTCAGGAATGAAATATAGACTGAAAGAACTAGATAACGTCAAAGGAAAGTAAATTCAAAGACTTACTTGTTCTTCCATCTGTAGAGAAATATTCCAAAAACGGTGACAAGTGTAAATATTACGCCAAAGCTTCCTAGCAACACTACAATTCAAAACAAAATTCTGAAGCACATTTGTAAGCAAATGTGTCTCATTGTCATTTTGATTGACTATCGGTACAATCAATGTCTAATTAAAGCAAACTTTGAAAAGAACTTTCAACTTCAATATGCCTCCAAAAATATATTATAAGATTATTACATTCATCCTGTTTTACATACATGAACATTTACTTAAAATGCTAACCTGTCCACGGATGACACTCAATGATACCGGAACAACTACAATTAAGAATATAGGATGGATTTATTTGTGAGATTATGATAATTATAATTAAAATCGATTCTGGTATGTAATGGGAAATGTAAATGTAAACCTACTCATTCAATGTAGCAGCACCTATATTTGGCAGTCCTCCTTATGACAAACATTGAGAAATACTAAGAAAAATTAGTGACAAAACATCGAACATTAAGTGTCACATTGAGTAATATATTCATAATACTCGTCAATATTTGGTCAAGCAAAATTATGCTCTTTTGAAACGTTTTTTGGATTTGTTGACATAAATATATATGTTACAGTGAAGTATCAATTATCAGTAATATTGACATGATCTATAAAATAATATATTAAATATTTATTAACATTTAATATATAAGTAAATGAGTGTATTATAGTTAATATGGGAACGATAACATGTTAAAACAACCAAAGAGGCGTAGTTAATATATTAAGCTTTTGTTAGGTAAAATACAAAATACATACTGGGCCCATTTCATGGATGACATGAAAGCGTGAGGCATGCAAAGTGAACCTACAAAACGCGACAATTTATGATATAACCTGGGATTAACATGCATCTTTTTATATTGCTTGACGTACCTGGAATGCATCTTCTCATTTTAATGTCAACTTCATGATCTTCTGAACATTTGCAAGTATCATTCACGCATGAACTTCCTTTGACCACTCGATTGCAGTCGCCATGCCGAGGAACACAGAGTATACCATTTCCCGGTTTGACGCACAAATTATTTCCAATAGTTGGCAAATATCCCATTTTGCATTGACATTGACCCTCAATACATATTGAATTGGGGATTTCATAACTGCAGTCTTCATATCCTTTGCAGTATATGCTTTCCAACGGCTTACTTTGGCATCTCATGCCTGGTTTGCATATACAAACATTTTCCCAGCAGATGGCGTTGACTACCTCATTGGGACAATCCTCTTGTGACTGACAATGATCACCTAATTTGGGTCTACCACACTCTTGGTTGGCTGGCGTAGATTTGTATCCTTTTTCACAAGAGCACAAACCCCCTTTACAAATGCTATTCCTAACTTCTTTATTACAGTCCTCATTTTTAGAGCAGGGTGATTTGTTAATGGTGACATTTTTTGCAACTGAAACAGATCAATAACAAAGCCCTCAACCTTGATTAATAAACAACGATTATGATTTAAACGTTTGGAATTGAATACTCCCATGAGAAGGCAAAAAAGAAAAAGAAAAAGAAAATGAAAATCCATGCCAAAATTCTAAATCTGAATCTAACGTAAAGTATGTACTTCCAAAATATAAAAAAAGAAATATATGAGCACCAACGTAGATTTGACAGAATTGTAGTTCAATATGAAAGACACACCAAAGTTAATAATTGATGTTAGTCAATATATGCACTGGTAAGATGGCACTCACCCTGTGTGCACTGTGGAGATCCTGGTACAGCAGACGTCCCATCTATGCAGGTACACTTGTTCAGATAGCAGATGGAGTTATTCATAGCCCTCAGACAGTCAGTGTGAGTGCTGCAGCTGTCGCCTACCCGCCTCCTGATACAGTGGACGTCCTGTAGATCAGACATAAAGCCCAGCGCACACTCACAGACACCATCGACACACCGGGAGCTGTTGACGTGACTGGTACAATCAGTATTAGCTACACACGAAGAAGACCCATCAAGTCTTATTAAGGGACAAGTGTCACCCACATATAATTCACAAATACAGGAAGAGAGGTCCAAATGGGGGACGAAGTATTGGGCACAGGCACATGTGCCATTTTGGCAGATGCTATTGGGGATGGAACCAAAGCAGTCGGAATCTGCTGAACAATTGTCTAGGCCCAGTTTCCTGCCGACACAACGATTGGCGTCTATCTTGTATCCTGTGGAACATGAACATTCATTGTCTGTGCAAACTGAGTTGTTCATAGCTGCTCCACAATCTTGATCCTCCTCACACCGGTCTCCCAGTTCTCTCATGAGGCAGGTTTGTCCATCTCTCCTGGACCCTGCCTTACATTGACACACAGAATTTGAGGGATCTCCTATTGCAGATGTATCATCAGAGCAGACAGAGTTTGATATCATGCTACATTCATCATCTGCAGCGCACGGCATGCCAAGCTTTCCAACCTCACACCCTTCCGGTCCAATGTAGACATATCCGGTCAAACAGCCACACATTGATTTAAAGCATGTTGTATTTGCCATTGAAGCCGTGCACTCTTCATCAGAAATGCACGAGTTTCCTATTGTTCTCATTTGACATGTTGATGTATTAGTCACATACGCTCCCTTCACACACTCACATGCTGAACTTGTTTTTGAACAATAAGAATTATCAAGTAAACATTCTGCACTCGATGCGCATGCGTCGCCTAGTTCATTCATTATGCACTCGGCATCACCTGCTGTTTTAAAGCCAATACTGCATACACAGGACCCATTTATACAAGAGGAATTTTCAAATGACTGGTAGCACTGGAAGCTTAGCGTACATGGGTCTCCAATTTGTCTCATGAGACACTGGCTGGTGTTAACCTGAATAGCCCCAGGTACACATTGACATGTTGAAACTGCTCCTGTTACTAAACAAACTGAATTATCAATTTGAGAGCAGTCATCAGTTATTTCACAAAGCTCCCCAATTTCTCGCAAAAGGCAAGTGCTTGGTCCATCACTTTTAAAACCAGGAGAGCAAATGCAAATGGAGTTTACACAAGTGGAGTTCTGAACTGCTTCAGAACAGTCAGCCTTTAAGTTACACGACTCATTTAAATGACGTGTGATACAAGAGTAATTTCCAACATTATAAGTTCCAATTATACATTGGCAAATCATTTCACCTGAACTTGTCAATAAACATTCTGACTGACTAACCTGTGAGCAATCAGCGTTACTCTCACAAGTGTCACCAATTTCCCTAACAAGGCAGGAACCTGTTCCTTCTGATTTAAATCCTGGTGTACAGGAACAAGTTGAATTGAGACAAGTTGAATTTGCCATTGACTGTGAGCAGTCCTCAAATATTTGACATTTGTCACCTAAATTACGCATGGAACATGAATCATTCCCAACTTGATAAGATCCAGTGACACACTGACAAATAGAATCGCCGTCAACTGTAAACAGACAATCCGCATTTTGTACAAGAGAACAGTCCGTGCTTGAAGTACAAGAGTCTCCAACAATTTTCATTGAACACTTTGATCTACTTGCTATTTTATATGCAGTATCACAAAAACAAGTATTGTTTATGCAAGTAGAATTCGAAAATGATTTATAACAATCTTGATTTTCGATGCAAGAATCGCCGATTTCTCTCATGTGACATTCTGTCGTATTCATTTGAATGGCACCAGTAACACATTGACATGTTGCATTCCTATCATTATTGACCACACAAACTGCATTGGCCACTAAGTGACAGTCACTGTCACTTTCACATTCTTCACCTACCTCTCTCAATTGACAAGTACTCAAACCAACAGATTTAAAACCAGCAGAACAAGTGCAAATGGAATCTACACAAGTAGAATTAAGAACAGCCTCTGAGCAGTCAGCATCGTAGGAGCAAGATTCATTCAGCTGACGAGTTATACAGGAGTCATTACCAATATTGTAAGTTCCAATGATACATTGGCAGACAGCTTCACCTGCTGGTGTTAATAAACATTCCGATTGTTCCACCTGTGAGCAATCTGAATTTGTCTCACAGGAATCATCAATCTCTCGAATAATACATGAATCTGATCCATCTGATTTAAATCCAGATGAACAAGCACATGTAGAATTTATACATGTTGAGTTTCCAAATGATTCTGAACAGTCGTCTGATATTTCACATGCATCTCCTATCTGTCGCATAATGCAAGAATCATTACCCATCTGATATGATCCTTTGATACATTCACAAACATTGCTCCCATCAACTTGTGGTAAACAATTAGAATTTTGTACTAAGGAACAATCTTCCACAGATGAACATTGGTCCCCTATTATTTTCATAGTACAATCTGCTTTTCCTATCACCTTATATGCTGTAGCACAGACACAAGTATCATTTATACAAGAAGAGTTTGAAAATGACTCAAAACAGTCTTGGCTTTCTGTGCAAGAGTCACCAATTTCTCTCATGTGACATTCTGTTGTATTCATTTGAATGGCACCAGTAACACATTGACATGTTGCATTCCTATCATTATTGACCACACAAACTGCATTGGCCACCAATTGACAGTCACTGTCACTTTCACATTCTTCACCTACCTCTCTCAATTGACAAGTACTCAAACCAACAGATTTAAAACCGGCAGAACAAGTGCAAATGTAATCTACACAAGTAGAATTAAGAACAGCCTCTGAGCAGTCAGCATCGTAGGAGCAAGATTCATTCAGCTGACGAGTTATACAGGAGTCATTACCAATATTGTAAGTTCCAATGATACATTGGCAGACAGCTTCACCTGCTGGTGTTAATAAACATTCCGATTGTTCCACCTGTGAGCAATCTGAATTTGTCTCACAGGAATCACCAATCTCTCGAATAATACATGAATCTGATCCATCTGATTTAAATCCAGATGAACAAGCACATGTAGAATTTATACATGTTGAGTTTCCAAATGATTCTGAACAGTCGTCTGATATTTCACATGCATCTCCTATCTGTCGCATAATGCAAGAATCATTACCCATCTGATATGATCCTTTGATACATTCACAAACATTGCTTCCATCAACTTGTGGTAAACAATTAGAATTTTGTACTAAGGAACAATCTTCTTCAGATGAACATTGGTCCCCTATTATTTTCATGGTACAATCTGCTTTTCCTATCGCCTTATATGCTGTAGCACAGACACAAGTATCATTTATACAAGAAGAGTTTGAAAATGACTCAAAACAGTCTTGACTTTCTGTACAAGAGTCACCAATTTCTCTCATATGACATTTTGTCGTATTCATTTGAATGGCACCAGTAACACATTGACATGTTGCATTCCTATCATTATTGACCACACAAACTGCATTGGCCACTAAGTGACAGTCACTGTCACTTTCACATTCTTCACCTACCTCTCTCAATTGACAAGTACTTAAACCAACAGATTTAAAACCGGCAGAACAAGTGCAAAAGGAATCTACACAAGTAGAATTAAGAACAGCCTCTGAGCAGTCAGCATCGTAGGAGCAAGATTCATTCAGCTGACGAGTTATACAGGAGTCATTACCAATATTGTAAGTTCCAAGGATACATTGGCAGACAGCTTCACCTGCTGGTGTTAATAAACATTCCGATTGTTCCACCTGTGAGCAATCTGAATTTGTCTCACAGGAATCACCAATCTCTCGAATAATACATGAATCTGATCCATCTGATTTAAATCCAGATGAACAAGCACATGTAGAATTTATACATGTTGAGTTTCCAAATGATTCTGAACAGTCGTCTGACATTTCACATGCATCTCCTATCTGTCGCATAATGCAAGAATCATTACCCATCTGGTATGATCCTTTGATACATTCACAAACATTGCTCCCATCAACTTGTGGTAAACAATTAGAATTTTGTACTAAGGAACAATCTTCCACAGATGAACATTGGTCCCCTATTATTTTCATAGTACAATCTGCTTTTCCTATCACCTTATATGCTGTAGCACAGACACAAGTATCATTTATACAAGAAGAGTTTGAAAATGACTCAAAACAGTCTTGGCTTTCTGTGCAAGAGTCACCAATTTCTCTCATGTGACATTCTGTTGTATTCATTTGAATGGCACCAGTAACACATTGACATGTTGCATTCTTTTCATTATTGACCACACAAACTGCATTGGCCACCAATTGACAGTCACTGTCACTTTCACATTCTTCACCTACCTCTCTCAATTGACAAGTACTCAAACCAACAGATTTAAAACCGGCAGAACAAGTGCAAATGGAATCTACACAAGTAGAATTAAGAACAGCCTCTGAGCAGTCAGCATCGTAGGAGCAAGATTCATTCAGCTGACGAGTTATACAGGAGTCATTACCAATATTGTAAGTTCCAATGATACATTGGCAGACAGCTTCACCTGCTGGTGTTAATAAACATTCCGATTGTTCCACCTGTGAGCAATCTGAATTTGTCTCACAGGAATCACCAATCTCTCGAATAATACATGAATCTGATCCATCTGATTTAAATCCAGATGAACAAGCGCATGTAGAATTTATACATGTTGAGTTTCCAAATGATTTTGAACAGTCGTCTGATATTTCACATGCATCTCCTATCTCTCGCATAATGCAAGAATCATTACCCATCTGATATGATCCTTTGACACATTCACAAACATTGCTTCCATCAACTTGTGGTAAACAATTAGAATTTTGTACTAAGGAACAATCTTCCACAGATGAACATTGGTCCCCTATTATTTTCATGGTACAATCTGCTTTTCCTATCACCTTATATGCTGTAGCACAGACACAAGTATCATTTATACAAGAAGAGTTTGAAAATGACTCAAAACAGTCTTGACTTTCTGTACAAGAGTCACCAATTTCTCTCATATGACATTCTGTCGTATTCATATGAATGGCACCAGTAACACATTGACATGTTGCATTCTTTTCATTATTGACCACACAAACTGCATTGGCCACCAAGTGACAGTCACTGTCACTTTCACATTCTTCACCTACCTCTCTCAATTGACAAGTACTTAAACCAACAGATTTAAAACCAGCAGAACAAGTGCAAAAGGAATCTACACAAGTAGAATTAAGAACAGCCTCTGAGCAGTCAGCATCGTAGGAGCAAGATTCATTCAGCTGACGAGTTATACAGGAGTCATTACCAATATTGTAAGTTCCAATGATACATTGGCAGACAGCTTCACCTGCTGGTGTTAATAAACATTCCGATTGTTCCACCTGTGAGCAATCTGAATTTGTCTCACAGGAATCTCCAATTTCACGTATCACACATAATTCAATTCCATCTGATTTAAATCCAGATGCACAAGTGCATGTAGAATTTATGCAGGTTGAGTTTCCCAGTGATCCTGTGCAGTCCTCCAATGTTTCACAAATGTCTCCTAGCTGTCTCATAGTACATTCCATTGTACTAACTTGAATAGATCCAGTCACACATTGACATTTATTTTCTCCAGACTCAGTTTCTTCACAAACAGTATTGTCTACCAGTGTGCAATCCCCATCTGTACTGCACAAATCTCCCACTTCTCGCTGCACACATTTATCTATGCCTTCTGATTTATATCCAACCTGACATGCACATGTTGAGTTCAGACAGGTAGAATTAAAGAAAGACCCAAAGCAGTCATCATCAGATATGCACACGTCACCAATCTGTCTCATTACACAAGATGTATTACTCAAAGTCATAGATCCTGTAACACAAGAACATATTTGACCAGATTCGGAATAAGCACATTTCGAGTTTGCAACTTGTGAACAATCAGAATCTCCAGAACAATTTTCTCCTATTGTTCTTATCCCACAGGATACAGCATCCCGTGCTTCAAATCCATCTGAACACTGACATATATTCTCAAAACACGTGGAATTCATCACAGATGTGGCGCAGTCTGCACTAGTGTTGCATACTTGGCCCAGTTGTCTCAGAAGACATGATGCATTGCCTGATTCAATGTATCCAAGACTACATTGACATATGTATTGTCCATTTGACATGGGAGAACATTCTGAGTTCTGAACCTGGGAACAATCTGCACTTGACTCACAGGATTCTCCTATTTTTCTTGTTATACACAGGTCAGTACCTCCCGGTTTATACCCATCTGAACAGGAACAATTTCCTCCAGTACAGGAAGAATTAGCAAATGATTCGAAACATTCCTCGTCCATTGTACAACTGTCTCCCAATTGTCTCATAACACATGATAGCGTATCTGCATGGAATAGTGCACCTGTTTTACACTGACATAGAGATGTAACGCTGGAGCATTCAGAATTCAAGGAACGGCCACAATCAGAGTCACTGGTACATTCATCCCCAATCCGCTTTCCTGTGCATGAATTGGTGCCATTTGATTTGTAACCTACAGCACACTGACAGTAATCCTCTAAACATGAGGTATTGGCCATACTTGTATAACAATCCATATCGAAACTGCAGGGATCACCTAATACTCTTTCTACACACTCCTGCTCATTAAGGGTAATCCTGTATCCCGTCATGCAGGTACACACTCCATCGGAAGAGCACTCACTTCCGGCCACAGATCCTGAACAATCAGAACTCTCTGTACAATTTGTCTCTCCCATTGTAACTGCAACATATTACAATTGATTTTAACAGATTGCATCATAAATTTGGAAGTGAAATGGGTGTTTTAAGAAGAAATTTTCTTTTTCTTTTTTTTTAACATAAAATAATGTAGACACAAACCCTTGTCGCATCCATCTGATGATACCATTTCTCGGTACCCTGCGACACAAACGCATGTTCCTGTTTGTCCACATGAGCTGTTTGCCATCACAGCTGCACAGTCCGCTGAGGTCGTGCAATTATCTCCAATACCCAGCGGATGACACAAACCTCCACCGTTCGCTATGTAATATCCGGTCTTGCATTCACACGTGCTATCGGGAGAGCATATAGTATTCAGCACAGGTAAACAATCTGATGAGTCCTCACAGCTGGAGACACCCACCTTGACTTCTAAACACGTTTCCTCATAAGTATGAACACATTGACAAGATGTGAAATCTTCTACAGTTGAATAACCTCTCAGGCAGCTACAGTTTCCCTCATTGCACATGCTATTTGGGATAGAACCATTACAATCTGTATTTTCAACACAGTTATCACCAATAAGTCTAGCTTCACACACAGCACCAATTTGCCGATAGCCACTGTCACAGGTACATGCATTGTCTATGCAAGCCGTGTGGTTCATGGCAGCAGAACAGTCTTCAGTGGTGGAGCATGGGTCTGCCAGAGTCCGCAACGTACACGTGGCATTGATCACATCGGTTAGGTACCCAACTTGACATTCACAAACACCGGAGTCACAGATGGAGTTCTCTACCAAAGATGTGCAAAAACCTGTTTGGATACACGGAGTCACTCCAAGTTCAACTGAAATATATTATGTAATATTAGTGTTGAGTAATTGATCCGTGTCATTTCAGAAACAGATACAAAGCTCTGTCAATTCTATCATGATAATCTTCAAAATAAAAATTTTGAAATTCTGCAGATTGAATAAATATAATCATAGAAAATGCATAACAATCTTTTACACTGTAATGATTATTTCACAAAAAATGTGAGAGGTATTTATGTTGATCTATATATCCAATTCAAAAATAAAAAAAATAATATCAAGATGGTAAAGATTAATTCCAAATAGACACATACCCTTGGTACATTCCGTGTTGGCATTAGTCACATAGTGTTTGGCATCACAAGTACAATTCAAATCATTTCCATCACAGTGACTATTAGTAACAGCAGGGGAGCAATCCATATCGACACTACAATCATCGCCTATGATACCTAGGTAGCCGGAAAATACAAAATTGCCATATTTGTGTTGTTAGGTATATTACTCATTCAAAGCTGATTGCGATCATCTTAGAGTAATTATGAATTACAATTACTGCATGCCATTACAAAGAATACAGCTAAAGGAGTGTAAAGCACTTTGCATTCTACCTCCTATAAAGATAATTTGCACGAATCTCGAAGGAATTTGGATTTAGTGAATAAAGCACTGATTTATTGAGGCGGATATGCATTTGATATATTAAGCAATCTTTGAGGGTATCTCACGTGCGATGCATCCATCTGCCTGCTGATTGAGGTAGTACCCCCAGGCACAGCCACAGAATCCGCTGGCACACATCGTGTTATCTATGGCGTCATAGCAGTCAGGATCTGTATTGCATGGATCTCCCATCACCCCTTGGAGAGAAATAAACGTCACACATATGACAATATCATAATAATCTTTTTGTAGTTTGTCGGAGATATAATGTGCAAAACTTTACTCCCATATTTCCTTTTATATATACTGAACAAACTATTTCAAAGTGATATGCAGATTCATGATTTGCATGTAGACTGCATACTAAAGGGTGCGTGACATATTGGAGCCAATATCTTTAAATCACATGGCGATTATTTCAAGTTGAGAATTTATGCTCACAAAGACGGTTCACCAAGAAATGTCTGGATTCATTAAAAATTACATCTTTACTAATTCAAACCCAAGAGCAATTCTCTATTGATTGATGTCAACACAACATGTATGGCTTACGTTTGACACACGTGAAGGGTCCTGTGTCATACCAGCCTGACCTACACTGACAGACGCCACTTTCACAGACGGAATTTGCCACTGAGTCTGCGCACAGGCAGCAGTCATTCCAACCGATGTTGTCATGCTCGAAACATGGACTATTTATATGTCTCCCTGCCAAAAAAAAAAGAAGAAAAAGATAAATAAGTAAATATATATTATCAAACAAATAATATTGCAATCGCTTATGTCAGTTAGGGGTGGGTGCATTTTGAAAAAACATTATTGTGAAACGTTGTTGCGTACATTCGTCTGTTGCATCTCCACAGTCATCCTGTCCATCCTGCGCCCATGAAAGAGGTTGGCAAGCTCCATTGACACAGTGGTACAACTGGCCCTTGGCTGTGGCAGTACACCTCTGGTCAACTAGAATAAAAAAAGGTTTGTTTCGTTGAATTTATAAGTTTCACAACATTACAATTTACTTAGAACACCAATATCGTTATGATTTAAGATTATTTACATATTAACGTCCTTTCCGTATCAAAGACTTTTACATATTAAAGTCTTTTACATATTAAAGTCTTTTACATATCAAAGTCTTTTACATATTAAGGTCTTTTATATCAGTTATTCGATAGAATATTCAATCATTTATAAACTTGTATTGATCTTATACCCTACATGGTATTCTATGACCTTTCAGCTTAAAGTAAGTAAAATGTACCATCGTCCTGGAATTTATCAACGTCTAACAAAAAAAACAAAAAAAAACAAAAAAAAACAAAAAAAAAAAAAAACCAAACAATTCACCTTCATCTGAGTTGTCACCGCAATCATCGACATTGTTTTTGACAGCGGCGAGTGAAACACAAACATTGTCTCCATGATGGTCAAGTAATGTACATGTGAACTCCGTGGCATCATCACAGCTGTGAACTGAAATATCACAAATGGTTAACTTAAAAGATAAGACATGTATAGTGTCTTATTACCAAGCTACCAACTATTTTAACCTGTGAATCATCCCTGGCATCATCATCACATTTCCTGCGATTGATGGACATACTGGTAACTGCTTGTAAAGCTTTAATACAGATTGAGGGTATATTCCTACAAGTTGTTATAAGGAAGTACACATTGGTTCATTTTAAGCTTAGTTTAATTAATACAACTAAGAATGTTTGTGGTTATAGATTTTGTTACTTGTCTAATGAATACATCCAACACTGACATGGATTTCATAAGACCAAAGTTTCATACGACCAAAGAATTGTATGATTATCTGCGAACATTTAAGAAAGGTCTAAAACCATCGCGTTTTTTAGTAGGAGCACAACGGCACGGGTAGAGTTTTATGAACAAAACACTTTTGATACATTACATTTTTGTGAAAATTAAAACGAATAAGAAAAATATAAAAAAAATAAATAAAAAAGAATCCACTTTGAATACGTATCAGACAATATTGCTTCTTTATTAGTTGTGTCACGAGGTCTATTCCGAATATTGAACAGATTTTGTTTGACACATCACTAGAAATGCCAGACATAGGGATATAACTTTTTTACTTATCAGAATACATCTACAAATGATATGTGATCGAATGTCAACCTTCTTAGGCTATTTTGATCAAATATTGTCAGTGATCTTGAAGTGACCTTTCAATGACCTTGAAAATAGAAAGCCTATTTCCACGAAATTATCTACATGTTTTATTATCCTATCATCTACATCTTTCAAATATGAGCTCGTAGAGTCCTTATCCATCAAAATCTGTTCATAATTAACAATTTGAGAGCAATTTATAGTTTTGTGGTCAATCTATAAGGGAAAGCAGAGGAAAATACTATAATACTGAGTTTTTTTTAAATAATATAAAAATGCCAGCTTATTGGGGGTTAGTTTATCAAAATATATAGAATACTGCACAGAAAAACACATTAATACTAAAAAGAAATTGAAAAAAAAGTCCGTCAATTTCAAGATTTATTATGAAGCTAAAATGATTAAAAATAGCTTAAATCGGTAGGGTTACAAAAGTGACAAATTGACGGACTTTAATTTGACCTCACATTTATTTTTGAGGTATTAGATAAATTGAATATTAATCTAATTTCAGAAAATAATCAGCAATAAGTAGCTCTTATCATAATAATACCTAAAAAAGAAGAAATATTCCCTGAAAAATATGAGAAAATTAGTCATGAATAGAAATGATTAAAAAAAAAATATAATAAAAAATATATTGAATGTAGAGTCAATTGGGTTATAGCATTTAGTAGCTGATGTATTTCTAAAAAATCTCCTGTATTTGATTTTTCTGAACAATATGGGGAGTTAGTGAAATCCTTTTATGAATATGTCTATGAAACACATCACTAAAAGTGGTCAATCATTAAAATGGCCTATGATCCCTTTTACTATTTGGATAATTCTATTAGTAATACATGACAGAACTTGGGTCCATTTGATTGTTTCCATCTCAGCCATTAAAATGTCCCAGGGTATTGGATTTGCCTAAAATTGCTGAATCTCTGTCACTGAAAGTGCTCTGCAGGGTGCTTTCTGGACGTCCGCTCCTCCCACTGCTATAAACCCGTTACATGCGCTATGTCACTCATTCTCGCTGATGCGTTTTATCTATTCAGTAATACCTGATAATGCCTACATCAATCCTCCTAAATTTAAAACATGTCTCTAGAGTTGGAGAGACGGCTAGCTATAGTAAATCGTTTAACAATTCGCTTTGATGGGCGCCAGCTTTAAGGGATATAATGATCAGGGAAACTCGCGGTGATATACCCGCAAATATATCAAGCATTCCACTGACATGGCTGAGATGATTAAAGTAAAGAAGCTCATCAACCGAACAGCCATGTGAAGAAAGTGATAGGTAAACAATATGTAGTCGTGTGTGTACATTTAGAATGACACATAATCGCTTTGATTGGGATCAATTTGTAATGCAGGGGCCACTGAGTCATATAATGAGATTCTTGCAATGTGAGAACTTGAATCTGATCTGATCCACACATACTTTACTCTAATATCTACTGTGACTATGGTTGAGCCTGTATCATTGTAATTGATCACTATGAAATAAACTCTTTGTAATGATCCTGATCAACAAAAATAATTAATCTAACACAAACACAAATATTTTTTTTACATTTGCAAAAAATATAATGACATTCATTAATTTGTGAATATCAGGTCACACATATCAAGTAGGAAAAAGTTGGAAAATAAATGTCACCTTGCAAGTTTGATTAACTTATCGTAATGCATACACATTATAGTTTAATATGATACATAATTTCTAAGTTTAACGTTAACTACGGGTCATTAGCTTACTGATAGAGTTCAAACAAGGAGTCAGAGCACTGCATCACAAGTAAGCAAACATCTCCACCATATCGAGAATAACAGAATGATTTATAATAAAAACCTTTCCACCTCCAATATACCATTAATATGTATATGTAACACATGAGGAAGATGAAAACAAACTTACCCAGCGAAATAAATAGGAAAATAAAGATACTTCCTACAATCTCCATCTTCATCTTTGATGTAAATATTGTATGTTTATACAATATACTCAACCATTTTCATGGACAAAAATGACCATTTTGATATATCTGTATTAGGTGTTTTTAGAAATATATCCATTCATCTGTTGCATTATCTAAAAAATAGATATTTAATTTCGAAAATACCAATATATCAGGATATTCCCCAAAATGCGTTATCTGTGCTGTATGCCGCGCTGCAGACCTCTGTTTCATAACCCGAGTGCAAACAAATCTCTCTTCAAAAGCTGAATTAATCTGATTTATTCCAAAATGTAGATCCCATGATGTCACTTCCGGTACGTCATATCATTTGAATCCTCGTCGGCTTGATTTAGCATTTAGTTAAGTCGTGAGAGTTGATTATGTTTAAGCACTACAGGTATTCCATTACAATGTTAACCAGTGGCTAGTAGATTAGTATGGAAGCTGATCACACGGACCGAACAGAAATATTTGAAGATACTGCATCGTAGTTTGGTGAATATAAATACCACGCCACTCATCATCCATGAAATAGAATCTTTATAAACATTAGTGAATAATCACTTGGACATGTTCAGTAGATGTCACGCACAGATATTACATTGAAATATCAGCACAATATGAATGTGAAGATGGTATGTTTACAATGTGATAGCAGTATGATTATTGCAGTATAAGGTCTTGTATTTTTATCCATTTATCTTTAAATGCATAATCATTTTTTCCAATCATTTAATTATTGTTCTTTATTAAGATTCATGGGACATGGAGACATGGAATTGTGAAGCATTATTGTCACCGGTTGTGTTATAACACTTTAAAGCTTCTGCGATGTTCTGTTATGTAACATGTCTAAGAAGAGTATGATTTCGAATGCGCGGCGAAGTAAACAATAGCGACATGGCTTCATTTATACCACACAACATCAGATTAACCTCGTCGTCCATCTCTGCACAATACTTTTTAAAATGGCAATAATGTAATCTTGAATTATAGCGTCATATTTTTCCACATGATTATACCCATAGGAAGACTCTTTCCTGAAAATAAGTCCAAATTAAGATCAAATGAAAGAAAAGAATTTAAAATACCAAAATCAAGTCTAAAAGTGAATTGTAACATGGCAATTTGAATTATATGCTCCTACTTATGGAGTGGACTACCTAATAATCACAGCTTGTTCATAATTCCTAAATAACATCATTATCATTATTATTATAATTAATGATAACATCTGATAAGGTAAGTGGATAATGGCAAGTGGCGCCATCATGTAAGAGAGAAATCTAAACGTAAATTATAGTTTATGCTTATACGCTTTGAATATCATAACAACTTAAGAAAAACGCAGTAAATAATGTCATCAAGTATTTTCATTGATTTAATCCCGAATAAAATATCTCTCACGGGAAAATATTTGCTGTGGGCTGTATGGTAAATTCTGAGACTCAAGATCATGCACTTGTTGAGGTACTATATACATGTACCAGATCGTGTGATTAACAATAGGTGGCAGTTTTAAATGAAATAATACCATACTGGACCACATATTAACAAAATGAACGAGTACATGACAGCATTAATGCATAACCCTGTCTTATGGAGATATCTAACAGACACATGAATGTAAAATTTGGATTAATTAAGCCAATCTTTAGCATTTATATGAATATTAGTGCAGAAACGTTTAAGACCAAGAGTGTAGAATTTCAAGGAGTCGCATGAGGAATTGATTGTGAAAAAACACTTTGTATTCAATTGGTTAGTTCCGATATCTGCACTAAAGCAGGGGGTATTGTGTTATTCTTGGTACCATTTAACGTCATATCTATAAAGCTTTGGGAGATAGATAGAGCTTTCGTGGATAGACATGTAAGTCATAATTTTCATGTGTCTGTTCTCTCTCGGTATTAGTAGCTATCAACATTTGTCTGAAAATGAGACAAAATGCGAAATGCGCATGGTCACATCTTTGAGTGGGTAAATATATCAAATATATCAATGTTTAACCTTAGTGAATCCTGGTTTAATATATGGGATAGTTAAATATATACCTTCCAATAATTGAAACGGTCATTCATCTAATGCTAAGGAATATGAAAAATGTGCATATCCATTCTTCCTGTAAGTCTTTATAGACAAATAATACACAAATAAGACACACACTCTTTCAAGAAAACAACTAATTTATTTTATTGCTCACATTTACATTTTGCATTAAACCTTTCAAAATAAATCAATATTTATATGAATAATGAAATGGACGATACACTTTATGAATAGAATAACACATCACAGGAATTAGAAAGCGTGCCAAAGATAGGCATCACATGCCCATTTCATATTGAAATTTTGATACATTGACATACATGTATAAATATCATAACAAATGGTAGTTTGCTTTGTAGAACACTTCAAATGCAAAAATAATAAGGTTTATAATTACATGATAAATATTTACATTTAATTAATTACATGATATCAACGCACACATTACTTGAAGTTGTTTTTGCTTATCCTTGCCGTTCATATAGTAGTTTAATAATCTATTATTATATATTGTATTTCTCATGAAGATTTCAGGATCTTGATACAGATATATACACATACATGTCATTGTAAATAATTAAATGCTGTCGCAGAAATAAGCTTTATGGAAGCAATACTATGTCTAAGTAACAAAATCCGCAAAGGAACTCCATGAAGGCCATAACATATGCTTGGCATAGTTGGTATCATAACCCATTGTCAATCTAAATCGTACCATATTAAATGAGACGCCTATATATTTCTCAGAAAGGAGATTAGCAGATCAATGCAATGTGATTGATTTTCGCAAGCAAATTAGTCTGTCTTCATGAATATATATATAACCTGGCATATAACACAAGATATATCAATATACTACCAGTTGCATCATTTCCCCTACCGGTTTTAACACGATTCACATTATTATGTATTAGGCCCTAAATAGAATTTTGGGGCATATGTCAACCAACTTACAGCTGTAACAACCACCATAATTTTAGTGTTTTCACAGCTAGGCTATCGCCATCACTATGGTTTTGACAGTAACACACACACATATATATATATATATATATATATACATGCGAATACATTAGCGTCTCTACCCAATTCAACTTCTCCCACTTTGATTCCATACCAAAGGCTTTCCTTTCAAAGTCTCAAGGGAATAACACGCCATGCATAGCTTCCATCTTATACATATAAGCACCTGCATATTACGATCTTTTGAATGATATGAACATAAACCATTTCATCAAACAAGAAACAAATCTTTTCTTTTGAATCGATGTTATTGTCGGTCTCACACTAGATTTTTATCAAAGGTATGCACAAAATTCAAGATGGCGCCAAAATTATACTACCTAAACTGATGACGCTTGGAACGTCGATTGTGCCAAGATTTATGCATCCGATCAAATATCACGGTGCAGTGTTTATCTCGACACATTTCTTGATAAATACGTTCTGAAAGATTGAGATGAAAAAGAACACAAAAAACCGAATTTAGCATATTCCAGAATATCAAAAGTTCCCTTTCAGAAGATTTCATCAGTATTTGTGAACATATTTTCAGTGCTTTATTCTTCTTATCAATTAATATAATAACATTATAATGTGTTTCTGGAACATAAAATGTTTAAGATTTTTAAATGTGCGGTATGTAAACATGTTGGGTTCAAATTACATTTGATTTGGTTTCATTTATATATTATACTATCACTATGACTGTCCTCCAGGTTCACTGGGGGGATACTGGATTCGGTAACTGCAGTTACCGAATCAAAATGGCAGACCCTGCACCAGGTGAGAAATCTCAGCAGCTTGTTTTGAGGGGTATATTGCATACTGTGTCACTGTTCTGTGTTCCTTGTTAGAGATAAAAGCAATATAATAATATCTCATGCAACAGGTAGGCAGGACAATGGCTTAAATGTCTGATTTGGGCCATGTTGTATTGTCTTGAGATTCGGTAACTATGATCAGAGTATGTCTAAAGATTCGGTAACTGGGATGTCATGATTTGGTAACTGCACTATGGGTCCTCACTTATCAGATGCTTATTGAATACAAACATCATTGAGAGGGACTTGATCTTAGAATATGGGCTTACTCCAAGTCTGAGCATCCCATTTTCTTGGATTGTTATTTTACTTTAAACACATATTAAGCACTTTACTATCCCAAAATAATTTTAGGTTATGAGATCGTATATAGATCTATCAATCAGCAGGTTCATGCATTCAGCATAATGGATATGCATGCCATTAAATTGTGGGGCAGAGAAGTGTACAACACACTAGTTTATTTTGTTTCATTTGACCCATATTTCAGTACCTGAAAACATGGATGCCAAAGAAGCAAAGTATTTAAGATAAATCTTGATAATTTAATCTATTATTTCCTGTACCACACCATTTCAATTAAGTTGTATTTGAATGATCACTTGCTGAATGTTGTCACAAGCTTTAATGCTTTGATATTACCAGATCACCATGGAATCTTTGCATCAAGTAGATGGTATGTATACATGTAGATTCTCCTAGGATAGCTCTATGGGATTGATCAACTTGAGACTACATCTACATCTACATCTACAAGTTTACTCGGCAAAACCAATTGGCATCCCGCCAAGAGAGCACGGTTGCACTAAGGGGTGCAGCTGGTACACATCAGTTGCTTGTTGCCAACCTTTATCCTCTGGTAAGGGAGCTCCTGAAGGATGCCGAGCTACCTGGTTCCAATGTAGTTAATTGAGGGGGAAGATTATTCCAGTCAGTCACTGTCCTTGGAAAATAGCTGTATTTATAAGGGTCACAGCTTGTCGCAATTTCGATATAGTGATTTCCATGTAGAAACTGATTTCATTTTGACATGTTCTGGAAGTTTCAAAGCTATTTCACCATGTATAGCCTTGTACAATAAAACCAGCCTCTGTGTCCTTCTTCTCCCTGCTAGTGAATCCCATTTTAGGTCTTCCAGGATTTTTGTTACAGTGCCTGTTTCTCTCTTCCAGTTGCCAGTCACAAATCTAGCAGCTCGTCTTTGAACTGATTCTATGTGGTCTATATCTTTTTTTAGTCCCACACACTTGATGCATATCCTAAGTGAGGGCGCACAAGTGTATTGTAGGCAGCCTCTTTGATATTTCCTGGGCACATATTAAAATTTCTTCTTACAAATCCCAGTACTTGATTTGCTTTGCAGACAATGTTGTTGATATGTTCATCCCATTTCATATTTGTTTGGAGCTCAACTCCCAGGTAGGGATGATGTTCAACATGTTGCAAGTTGTGACCATTTAATGTATATTTTCTTGTATCAAGAGCTTGGCTTTTTTCTTGCTGCTCAGGGTGTAGCATTTCTGAGCATTGAAGTCCATTTGCCACTCACTTGACCATTCCTCCAGCATATTTAGGTCCTCTTGCAGTTTCTCTGCATCATCGTCATTTTCAACTATTCTATATAGGAGGCTGTCATCAGTAAAGAGCCTTATGTTTAAATATTTTAGCTTCTCTCCAATGTCATTAATGTAGAGTAGAAATAGTAATGGTCCAGGTACTGTACCCTGAGGCACTCCAGATTTAACATGGACAGGGTCAGATTCATCACCGTCAATAAGTACCATCTGTTCACGGTTTGTAAGCCAGTTTTTTATCCATGAACCGACCTGCCCTGAGATTCTGTAATGCTCGAGCTTGTGATTCAGCCGTTCGTGGCAGACTGTGTCAAAGGCTTTACTAAAGTCAAGAATGAGCATGTCAACATTTTGCCCATCATTTCTAGCCTTGAGTATATCCTGTAAGGTTGTGATTAAGGTTGAGTTTCACACGAGTGGCCTGTCCTGAATCCATGCTGAAAATTTATCAGGATATTGTAAAGTTCGCAGTGATTGATCATGTGTCTGACAATTATATGCTCCAAAATCTTATAGGGGACAGATGTCAAAGAAACTGGCATGTAGTTTGCGGCACAACTTTTATCTCCTTTTTTAAAGACTGCAACTATATTTGCTGTGTGCCATGCTTTTGGGACTTCTCCTTTGTCGAGTGAGTCTTGGAATATTTTTTGTAGGATTGTAGCTTTTTCATGTGAACATTCTTTCAAGACTCTTGTGAGTATTTGATCCGGGCCATTGGCTTTTTTGGATCACCTTTGTCAGGAATATTTTCCATGTTTTTAGTTGAAAAAAATGTGTACTGACGTGAAAGAACTTCTGCCTTGCCTTTCCTGTCTTTCACTTCAATGCCATTTTCTGAATATTAATTGTGTATTCAATTTCGGCATTGAAACAGACTTTTGACAAGGAATATTAATTGTGAATTATCTTGACTTGATAAAACTCCATCAGCAATGGACTGGATAACACACATGAAGTTCTCCTTTCTACCCTGCTGATCCATAGGATCAAGGACTTTCATTAATTTGTCAGTCATAAATTTGCAAACTTCAGACTCTTTCACATAATCCCCTGCTCAGGAATATACCTTTTGTCCTTTTTCTTTTTCAGGTGCATTATAATCAACAGTTTGTTCAGAACTAATAACTTCTCTTGATCATCAGAATATGTTTTGTACCATTTGTTTCAATATATGGTTCACAGTTCTGCCCATATTTATTGATTATGGCATTGATTGTTTGGCCAAAGTGAATATATCTATATATTTTGGTTTAGTGGTTTCATCTAATTCTTCTTTCCAAATGCTAAAAGGCAAATTCTGGTGGCTGGATTTAGCATGGTGGAATATATTTAGTTCTATTTTACCAGTTTTTGTGCAATGGTAACACATAAAGGCTGAAAAAAATGAGCATGTCATATTATAGTTACAGTTACAATGAACATTGCAACCACTGGATTGCAACACATTATACATACCTGCAGTCATTGTACAGAGCATATTGTTCTGGTAGCTTTACTATTACTGTTTGCTTATAAGTACACATTAACATTGATATGTTGTTGGCATACACATATGGCAGTTACCAAATCATTCAACAGTTACCGAATCATCCACATGGAGAAGACTACAGTTACCGAATCATGCATGTACAGTTACCGAATCATGAGTGAAACTACATCCCCTCTTTTTCACATTACCTGTAAAGCTATGTGAATCATTTTGATCATACTGTATTTATATACTATACTGAAGCACTTGGTCATGGTAGCAGTTATCAATAACCCCAGGAAAGATGAAATACAAGCTGCTGAGATTTCTCACCTGGTGCAGAGTCTGCCATTTTGATTCGGTAACTGCAGTTACCGAATCCAGTATCCCCCCAGTGAGGTTGTTCTGGAGAACTTTCTTTGAGTATAAGGCACATATGGTAATGCAATCTTCACATATATTGAAATAAAATTCTACAGTTATAACCACCATTAACACATAAAATATATTAAAGTACTATTATCGTATTATTTGAAGAAAGACAAATATGAGTTTCATTGTGATCTAAATGAACATTTGTATCGATGATCAGTTTAGCAGAAAATAGTCTACATCAGGTCAGATAGAAGCCTGCCATGGGAATACAATGCAATACTCTTTCGCAAAGTAACTGGGGATCTGCCATACATCTTAAATATCACATAAACATAATGACATAAATCGCAACCTTTAATATCGCATCAAAATAACAGCCTCCTCATTCGTAGGTTATCGCCTTTTTCAATCCTGAGATATGATCATGCTAATCGGGGCTTCGTCCGGAAATCGAAGCCATCTTGGAGGCAGGCAGGGTGATTGTAAAACCCTATTTGTCAATGATAACAGGACCTAGCAAGCGAGTAATTTGGTTTTTAGTGTAAAAAAATATTTCATGATCCAAAGAAATTACTTTCCCTTGAGAGATATCTTATTCAGATTAAATGATAAGTGGAAACCTATCCCGAAATTGAAAACATATCAGAAACGAGAGGCGATCAACACACTGGACACTAACAATGGTTTACGTGGGAAAGAGATAAAATAGTAATTTTAATACTGTAAATAATATACCCTATCATTAAAGCCAGACATCTGATAGACATCTGACCTCTACAAAAAACATTTTATCATATTAAACATTTTTTAACTACTGAGATTTAAACGTATTAAAGATGGAAACCAATCATTATGAACATCGTGATAATTATATGACTTCATCAAAAATATCATAGAGCGTAAATCACAATCTAATACTTTTATGGTATATCTTGTTCAAGTCCTTTTCCAGTTAGTTACAGTATCCGGCAGATCTCATATGAACACTTCATCCATCAACTCGGGCCATTCCATTTGGAACATCCTCTTCTACCAAAGTGTTATCTGATGAAAACATATTCAGGTCCCTAATAACCAAGCCATCTGAAAAGCAATACAAATAGATATGTCACTCTAAACAGTAAACATGAGACATGAAGATATTTCTAACATATTGAGTTTTTGCGAAAAAAGGTTTTGATTAGATTTGACCAAAATGATCGATGCTCGCAAGGTGTAGACTTATACCTACATTTTAAATTTTACAATTGTCATAAAATATTCATGCTTCCAGGAGCTTTACATTTCAGGTAGTAATTAACCAGATTTAAAGGTACCAACTGACAGTAGCATGCTTTAGAAACTATATGTATACTTGTATTATCATAATAAGGCATCTAAGTTAATTCAAGTAAGATAGATTCAAGAAGAAAATTAAAGGATGAAATTGATTGGGGTTGTTTAATACCTCAGCTATAATGGTGATAATAAATAATGTTGCCTCTGCATCTAATTGAGATTTAGGGTCCAATTAAAAGAGTATTTACATAGACTATTTCTATACATTGAATACTATCACATATTTGCAGAGATTATAAAGGTTACAACTAACGTCCTGTTGACATTCGTCGTCCAAGATATGGAACTGTGTAAGGGAAAGGTAATTTAGAAGTTCATAAAAACAGAATTTATAATTTTTTTTTATTTGGCGCAAAGCAAAAAGTGATAAAAATGGCATTTCTTGGCAATGAAGTTCTTCAAACACTGTGCGCATGTTAGACATTTATAAAAGTATCAAAATGCAAGAACGAATATGATTAAAATACTTTTTGTTTGAGATAAAATTAATTACAAAACAGTTTTACCATTCACTGAAGTTAATTAAAGAAACGTATTATTATAATGTACATTAAACATATTTATTTTTGTACAGCAATATTTGATGAAATGTTAAAAGTATTTCTTCTGAGGTTAAATCTTCAAGCTTTCATGAAACCGCCAAAACAACTTTGCATTTCCTGTCAGGATTTTACCCAAAACATCAAGTTAAATGATCAAAGATTCATTTATAAGTTCATTTGAAAATCAAAACAAAAAAAGTTAAGCCCATAACTTTTTTATCATTAATGCAAATTGCAACAAAAATGAGAAAGGGAAAATCTATTTCATAAAAGCTTTAATCATATATATATACGTTGAAATCAAATGTCATGGATGGATGGGCATTTTGTATTTTGTTTTAACAGAGATGCTCATGGTATGAATCAATAAATCCATCAAAACTACATTAATACAAATGTAAATGTGTGGGTGTATATATATTACCTGTAACATCCTCCGGCTCTCCCATCCCTTCACCTTCATACATTGTTCCCACCCGGTTAAGCGGTTTGATCAGCGTGTTGCGCCGGTTCATTGTACTCGATCTTCTGTCAGTGTACATACTGTTTGGGGTGAGCGATCTTTTTGGGCTGCAGATTGAAGGAATATATTAAAAGTCCATTTATTATATTGTACATCTTAAGAAAAAAAAATATTTTGAAAAGTCAAAGATTAGCAGACCATCAAGCAAACTTCAACAGTGAGCAATAAAATATTAATTACATAACGTATTAATTCCCTGTAATATTGAATATCTAAGTTAATATAATGGTTTCTACCATATCATATCACATACCAATTTTAGCAACGTATACGTTGCTTAGTTAGTATCTATGAGTAACAATCAACATCTAAATGTCTTTGAATAGAGATGTACTAAATAACATGACATACAGCGTAACTTATTAATGACTTCCTTATTTGTTTCATTTAGGAAGTGTTAGTATTTACACACACACAAAAGAATTTGACACGTGTATTCGCTGAAATATATAGATAGAAAGAAAAACTTGTACTCAGAAACACCTGACAATAATTGTGTGAAATTTAGCGACATCAATAAAATCACCACTCATTATTCTAATAGTATTGAAATTTCACAACCAATGTCAATTTCTATATATACTAATATATTACATTTGCAGAGTTATGTACTTAACATCTTTTCAGAATATGTTCTACATACTGTGATGGGATATTCACAAAATCGCGATAGCAGTTTTTTTCATCAATGTATTTTGAAGTCTCATACACTGTAATAATCGGTTCGGATGCCGACCTGAAATATCAGCAGGACAGATATATTTTCATTGATATATTTAATCCTTATTATACCCAGTGTATATAATTCGCTTCATTCATACCGGTGGACCAGGAATATGAGTGGCGATATATATCGATGTATATTTGGCATTTTCGTGTACTTTTAAGCAAACAGAGTGGTGTATTTAGACTCTTGAGCACACACAGCCTTATGCAGTTTAATCTATTCTAAAACAAAAAGAAAAAATAACACTCGGTCGCTCTGCTTATAAACGCTTAATATTATTTGAAGAATATCTTGAAATATTAATCTATCCGGGTAAAAAAAATTGTACATTGTTCACCAGCAAGGTTGTTTAAGGGTTTCAGAATAGTATAACAACAAATTCCGATGAGTTTCAATTTAAAGTATTAGTCCGCGCTTATTATTCAATTAAAAATAAACATGAATATCCTGTCATCATGAGATAAATACATTATAGAATATTTACCTGTAAACAAAGAAAAACAATATACCAAAAAGATTCAGAGATTACCATTACCCTTTTAATTCCTAGACATGCTTTAATGATTATTTAATTCATAAGTGGAGGGAGCACTTGATGTGTTTATGACATGGCTTTATTACCTGGTCTTGTATCTCCAGATGAGGTAGCCGGCAGTAGCTCCTATGGCTAGTATAGTGCATACTCCTATTCCGGCGACTACAAGTCAAATATATTTCATAGATTAAAATAAAATCATACTTATTAAATATTTACATATTTCTTAACTACAGTCATCCAAGGTCTTAAAAAGAGCGAGATGGATATGCAGAGTGTTGTGTACATATTATAATATGATATTGTAATGAGAATGCTGTTAAAAAAAATAAGAAACTACTCAAAAATGAAGGAATATATGATAATTGTAGCTTTAACTGTGACTATGTTCATTTTGTAAGTCTTACCAGCCGCTGGGTTGCACTCTACAAAGCCTGAACACCTGGAAAATAAATATACATACTCAGTACAGACAAACTTGACATTTTTCACTTTGATGGTGACTTAAACTCTCATCCAAATGTGCTTAGAACAAAAAAAAACAAAACAAAAAACAAAACATTTTTCGTTATGCATTTCTACGCGTTTTTTTATGTTAAATCTATTTAAATCTAAAAGTGCTTAGAATCCTGTTTAGGTGGACTGAGAGATTAATTTGCAGTTTTGAATATTAAAAACGTTGCTTAGAAAGATGGCTTTAAGAAAATGTTTGTCTAACATTCAGCAATGGCATATGATTAAAAATAGGGAACATTTTTCTGAAACCTTTTAAATAAATAACAACTGCAATGAAATATATTACATAATGTATATCATTTATTAAATATTTCTTGATAAGCATCTTAAAGGTTATTGAAACTATTGCACTAACATTAATACAAACAAAAATACATACTCATTGACGACGACGTTACCCTTATTTGGCTCTGTGGGGTCTGAGAAAAAATGAAAAATAACATCAAAAACAATATCTAGTATCCTATATAATTCATGAAACCTTTGTTGATAATCAATAGCTTACTGATTGAAAGAATATTTATGTAATATTTGTCCGTCTGGCTGCTCTATTCAGTCAATTATTAAGCCGACCATTGAATGTTTTGTCAGGCTCCTTTAAATCTGTATGTATGTGGGTGGAATCCTAATTTCAAATAACCTTAAAGGATGCACATAGAGATCTACCAGACATTATCTCATAAATCAAGGCTTTTGAAAAAAAAACAGTTTGGTAATTTAATTAAACAGGCACATTTTCCATAAATCACTGACATAAAACAGGATGCTTCAAAGTGTGCTTATCATCCATTAATGCCATCATCATTGTCAGCATAAACAATCTGATGAAGCTACTGGTATTCAAACCATGTCTGCCTTAAGTATTTCTTCAATACACTTTATATAGTGCTCCCTAAAATACTCACCGACTTCGCAAGAGGTCTTGTCTTGGGAAGAATGGTATCCTGTGACGCAGTGACATGTTTTGTTCTCACATTTACTGTGTTCTATGTCCCTGGTGCACTCGCTGTCCAAGCTGCATGCATCTATTTCTAAAAGTCTTTGCTTGCATTTATCTTTTCCAATAGGAATAAACTTGACCAAACATGTGCATGTACTGTTTGCACATGTGCTGTTCGTTATTGCTGAGGAACACTGCTCAGACGTACTGCATGTATCCCCAAGAAGGAATTGTATACATTGTGTATAATATATTACAAAATTAAGGACAGAGGCTTGGTTTGTGACTGTATTGCTTGCGGAACTGTTGGCTTGTGTTGTATCTGTAGGAGTTGCAGTTGTAGGGCCATCATTATTAACAGCCCCGGCAACTTTGTAGCCGGTCCTACATGCACATTTGCCCATATAACACTCACTTCCTGGCACGGCTTTGGTGCAGTCTATAGGCTTATCACATTTATCACCTATCCTCCTCTGATTGCAGGTAGTGTTATCTGCAGTCACAAGGAAGCCGCTCTTGCACAGACAGATGCCATTATAACAATCACTGTTGTTAACAACTGAACCACAGTCTGCACCTTTGGCACAGTTTGAGTCCCCTATCAGTCTTGCAGTGCAGACCTTGGTGACATTTGAAGGGATGTAGTAACCCGTGGCACATACACACACATTTTGTGCACATGCACTATGGTCAACTGCATCCGTACAATCTGTTTCTTTAACACAGGAGTCTCCTAACGTCCTCTTAGTGCATTGAGTCCCATTTAATGTTGATTTGTACCCTGATAGACATTGGCACTTTCCAGATATACAGTCACTGTTGTTGACTGCACCAGAACAATCAATGGTTTTGCTGCAGTTGTCATTGATGACTCTTCGAGTACATTTTGTGTTGTTCATATCAGGATAAAAACCATTGATGCACACACATTTCCCTGCAAAGACAGAGTTTACAAATAACAATAACTTTGAAATAAACTGAATGTAATAAATCCTTACCAAGTATCATTATTCTTTATATTTGCAATAATTGGAATTTTTTTTACTTTGTTAAAGCGACATATTATTCCCATTTACGGTGCAAGTGTTATATTTACAAATATTAATATATTATTGTGTACAAATGAGCAACATCCATAGTATAATGCTAGATAACGATTAGTGCTTAAAACGTTTTGTTGTGGAATTAAGATCTCTGATAATTTCGCTGATTTCAAACATTTCCCGAATAATATATGATGCACTTACAGACATAATGCAAGAGATAATGTAAGTTTTGTGGTTGGGTTTTCGGTAAAAAAAAACAAAAAAACAAACAAATTGTAATTGCAAAAAAAACAATTTGTAATTGGTATAAAAACAATGAAAGCGACACATGTGTATCAAGCAATTCAAAACCTGGAACAGTAAACTGAGATCAGAATAATCATCGAAATTGCCAGAGACCAAGGGAGTCATTTTTGTCTAAGTCTGATTGGTCCGCACCGTACAATACAGCCTCGTTTTAATACAATTTTACTTTTAAAATCAATTTGATGTTCACTTGTAATGTCATGAGTTATGTCATAAAGCCCCATAGAACATACACAGTCCACGAGTCAGCCCTCGTCTATCATGCCATTGTCTTTTGGATTAATAGTCTACATTTATCTTCCCGGAATTATTGCCTTCTAATTTTATGTTGATTGAACAGAATAAATCACACATACTTTGGCATGCAATTATTAATTTACTTACAAAGAACTAAGAAACCAAACACGTTAAATGTCCTGTTTCTGATTTCCGGGTAGGATCCACAAATGCCCTATTTCTGATTGCCGGGTTGGTGCATTTAGTGACAAAATCGCTTTGACCGAATTCATGGTATTCATCCTATAATTTTTCAGATATTATTTAGACTATCTATGAATAGCGATAACAGATGATAACAGATAAAATATATAAAAATATATAAATGTCCCTACCCGGCTGACATATACTTTTTTATAAAATCCAGAAACAGGGCGTTAATTCTTCCAAGTCGTTATAAAGATGAAAGGTTACTACAATATGAACTGCTATGAGAACCAAGTGAACAATGCCTGAGGAAAACTGTTCAATCTGTTGTTCAACTTGTTCCCCACCACATAAATATTCATACTGAAGTAACACATTTGAAAAAATATCAAACAAATCAAAACAAGAGAATATTAATGGGGTTTTAGTTCAACATTAATGGCAGATCATGTGAAACTGAAACACTGCAGATCCAAACAGGTGACTACAAAATGTAAAAGAATCTTTTGTAATGAGTTTGTAATACAATGGTTTAAAACTTGATGCGATTTGGGGTTACCATCTTGCTTTTTTAATGATTAGATTTTAGAGAGGTTTTCGAGGTTTTGTTGTTTTCAGTAGAGCGAGATGGCAACCTGCGATCGGCTTTTTCGGTGGTTTTGTATTTTTGTTATGATTTTGTATTTGTTCCCGATAAATACTCACCCAAGAGGCCACACACACTGTTTGTGATCGCAGCACTACATTCAACATGTTTGTCACAGTTGTCATCAATTGTCCTTAATGAACATTGGGTATTATTTGAATATGCGAAAAACCCTGTGCGACAGTTGCATGTGTTATTTAAACAGCTACTATTAACAACTGCATCAGAACAATCTATCTCTAAATTACATCGACTGCCAATTGTTCTTCTGATACAAGAATCACTTTCATTGTTCGCTTTGAACCCATTTACACAAATGCAGGTATCATTGTAACACATGCTATTTGTAACAGCGGCATTGCAATGCAAATTTTGTGAACACCCATTTCCAATTCTTCTCATTATACAAGAATCGTTATCCTTGGATGGGTAAAATCCTTCAATACATGTACAAGTGGAATTTAAACAAGAACTATTCCCAACGGCATTCCGACAGTCATTTGCTAGTGAACACGTTTCATCTCCAATTTTCCTTTTTATACAAGTTGTGTTTTCCTCATTCACATGGAATCCACTCTGGCACTGACAAGTTCCGTTTAAACTACATTCACTATGATTAATAACCGACAAACAGTTTGCATGACTTTTACAATTGTCACCTGTTTTTCTTCTGATACAAGTTGCATTGTCCACGCTTGAATAAAAACCGTTTATACAGGTACATGTTGCATTTATACAGGAACTATTTCCAACAGCATCAGAACAGTCTTCCACTTCGGAACATGTTGTATCTCCAAGTTTCCTTTTTCCACAGCTGGAATTGTCTGCACTGACGTGGAATCCACTCACACATTGACATGTACTGTTAATGCCACACTCACTGTCGTTCACAGCTGATGTGCAATCTAGATTAATGCTACATTTGCTGTCACCAATTTTTCTCAAAATACAAGAACTATTATCGACAGACGAGTAGAAACCATTGACACATGAACATGTTGAGTTTATACAGGAGCTATTTCCCACTGCATCGGAACAGTCATTATTTAAATCACAAGTGTCATCTCCAATCTTTCTCTTATTGCATGTGGTGTTTTCAGAATTGACTTGAAATCCGCTAATACATTTACATGTGCTATTGATTGAATCACATTTACTATTGTTAACAGCAGAAATGCAATCAATATTGGAATCACACTTGCTATCTCCTATTTTTCTCAAAATGCACGAGCTGTTGTCATGAGATGAATAGAATCCATTAGTACATAGGCATGTATTATTCAAACAAGTGCTATTGCCAACAACATCTGAACAGTCACTTTTGATCTGGCAATTTTCATCTCCAATTTTCCTCTTTGTGCATGTTGTGTTGTCAGAACTGACTTGGAATCCACTCACACATTTACATGTTTCATTTAAAGTGTCACATTCACTATTATTTACAGCTGAATAACAATCTAGATTATTTGTACATTTGCTATCTCCTATTTTCCTTATAGTACAAGTTGTATTGTCCAAATTGGAATAAAAACCGTTTTCACAGGAACATGTTGCATTAATACATGAACTATTACCAACAGCATCTGAGCAGTCAGTAGAATATTTACAAGTAGTGTCTCCTATCTTGCGTTTTATACAGGTTTCATTTTTAAAGTCAACTTGAAAACCACTCAAACACTCACAGCTTTTGTTTGGGTTACATTGGCTGTTAGAAACAGCAATAATACAGTCTGAGTTTGTTTTACAGTTACTGTCACCTATTTTATACAATGTACATGTAGTGTCATTGCTGGAATAAAATCCAGTGTCACAAAGGCAGGTGTCATTATTACAAGTACTATTTGTCACAGCATCAGAACAGTCTGAGGTTATATTGCATGTACTGTCTCCAATCTTCCTGCGCAAACAATGAGTCCCATTTTCCATCACTTGATGTCCAGAAACACACTTACACTTACCTGTTTTATCATCACATCTACTGTTTGATACAGCATCATTGCAATCTGTACTCTTTAGACATGGATCTTCAATTGTCCTTAAAGTACAGGAGGTATTTTTTGAGTTCACTATATAGCCACTTATACACTGGCAAGACCCAGTCTCATTATTGCAAGAGCTGTTTGAAACTGCAGCACTGCAATCGATGTCCTGCTTACAGTTTGTATCTCCTATGCGCCTGATAATGCATGAGCTGTTATCTCCAGACGAGTAAAATCCATTTATACATAAACATGTTGAATTTATACAGGAGCTATTTCCAACAGCATCAGAACAATCTTCCACTTCTGAACATGTTGTATCTCCAAGTTTCCTTTTTCCACAGCTGGAATTGTCTGCACTGACGTGGAATCCACTCACACATTGACATGTACTGTTAATGCCACACTCACTGTCGTTCACAGCTGATGTGCAATCTAGATTAATGCTACATTTGCTGTCACCAATTTTTCTCAAAATACAAGAACTATTATCGACAGACGAGTAGAAACCATTGATACATGAACATGTTGAGTTTATACAGGAGCTATTTCCCACTGCATCGGAACAGTCATTATTTAAATCACAAGTGTCATCTCCAATCTTTCTCTTATTGCATGTGGTGTTTTCAGAATTGACTTGAAATCCACTAATACATTTACATGTGCTATTGATTGAATCACATTTACTATTGTTAACAGCAGAAATGCAATCAATATTGGAATCACACTTGCTATCTCCTATTTTTCTCAAAATGCACGAGCTGTTGTCATGAGATGAATAGAATCCATTATTGCATAGGCATGTATTATTCAAACAAGTGCTATTGCCAACAACATCTGAACAGTCACTTTTGATCTGACAATTTTCATCTCCAATTTTCCTCTTTGTGCATGTTGTGTTGTCAGAACTGACTTGGAATCCACTCACACATTTACATGTTTCATTTAAAGTGTCACATTCACTATTATTTACAGCTGAATAACAATCTAGATTATTTGTACATTTGCTATCTCCTATTTTCCTTATAGTACAAGTTGTATTGTCCAAATTGGAATAAAAACCGTTTTCACAGGAACATGTTGCATTAATACATGAACTATTACCAACAGCATCTGAGCAGTCAGTAGAATATTTACAAGTAGTGTCTCCTATCTTGCGTTTTATACAGGTTTCATTTTTAAAGTCAACTTGAAAACCACTCAAACACTCACAGCTGTTGTTGAGGCTACACTGGCTGTTAGAAACAGCAATAATACAATCTGAGTTTGTTTTACAGTTACTGTCACCTATTTTATACAATGTACATGTAGTGTCATTGCTGGAATAAAATCCAGTGTCACAAAGGCAGGTGTCATTATTACAAGTACTATTTGTCACAGCATCAGAACAGTCTGAGGTTATATTGCATGTACTGTCTCCAATCTTCCTGCGTACACATTGAGTCCCATTTTCCATCACTTGATGTCCAGAAACACACTTACACTTACCTGTTTTATCATCACATCTACTGTTTGATACAGCATCATTGCAATCTGTACTCTTTAGACATGGATCTTCAATTGTCCTTAAAGTACAGGAGGTATTTTTTGAGTTCACTATATAGCCACTTATACACTGGCAAGACCCAGTCTCATTATTGCAAGAGCTGTTTGAAACTGCAGCACTGCAATCGATGTCCTGCTTACAGTTTGTATCTCCTATGCGCCTGATAATGCATGAGCTGTTATCTCCAGACGAGTAAAATCCATTTATACATAAACATGTTGAATTTATACAGGAGCTATTTCCAACAGCATCAGAACAATCTTCCACTTCTGAACATGTTGTATCTCCAAGTTTCCTTTTTCCACAGCTGGAATTGTCTGCACTGACGTGGAATCCACTCACACATTGACATGTACTGTTAATGCCACACTCACTGTCGTTCACAGCTGATGTGCAATCTAGATTACTGCTACATTTGCTGTCACCAATCTTTCTCAACATACAAGAACTATTATCGACAGACGAGTAGAAACCATTGATACATGAACATGTTGAGTTTATACAGGAGCTATTTCCCACTGCATCGGAACAGTCATTGTTTAAATCACAAGTGTCATCTCCAATCTTTCTCTTATTGCATGTGGTGTTTTCAGAATTGACTTGAAATCCGCTAATACATTTACATGTGCTATTGATTGAATCACATTTACTATTGTTAACAGCAGATGTGCAATCAATATTGGAATCACACTTGCTATCTCCTATTTTTCTCAAAATGCATGAGCTGTTGTCATGAGATGAATAGAATCCATTTGTACATACACATGTGTTATTTAAACAAGTGCTATTGCCAACAACATCTGAACAGTCACTTTTGATCTGACAATTTTCATCTCCAATTTTCCTCTTTGTGCATGTTGTGTTGTCGGAACTGACTTGAAATCCACTAAGACATTGACATGTACTGTTTACACCACATTCACTACTATTCACAGCAGACATACAATCTACATTACTACTGCATTTGCTGTCGCCAATTTTTCTCAATATGCAAGAGCTATTATCAGAAGATGAATAGAAGCCGTTGAGACATGCACATGTTGAGTTTATACAGGAGCTATTTCCTACAGCATCAGAACAGTCTAAAACAGCAGTACATGTACCATCTCCTATTCTACGTCGAATGCATTTGGTACCATTCTCCATGACTTGATATCCAGAAAGGCATTCACACTTACCTGAGAGTGTACTGCACTCGCTGAAAGGCACAGCAAAATTGCATTCCTGATTTGATGAACAATTTGATTCCCCGATGGTAAAGAAAGTACAATTTTGATTTCCATTTGAAGGATAAAATCCCAGATCACATAAGCATGTTCCATTGGTACATGAGCTGTTATCCACAGCATCTAAGCAATCGCTGGTCACATCACACGTTTTATCCCCGATTTTTCGCAGAGTACATGTGTCATTGTTTTGATTTCCATGATAGCCACTGTTGCACTTGCAGAATCCTTTTCCACAATTACTATATGGAATGGCTGCTTCGCATTCAGAATCTGCATTACAGTTCGAATCACCAAGAGTCAAAAAAATACATGATGTATTTTCTGGAGATGGGTAATATCCAATATTACATCTGCATACACCTGTATCACAGTAACTATTATTTACTGCATCATTGCAGCCTTGATTATCTGTACATGTCCTATCTCCGATTTTTCTTTTTATGCAATATGTGTTATCATTCTCAACATTGTAACCAGATATACACGTGCAATTTCCAGATGTACATTCGCTGTTTACGACAGCATCACTGCAGTCTGTATTTTTCTTGCAGTTGGTGTCACCTATCTTGAATTTTGTACAAGTAAGATTATTGTTTGTGGGGTAGTATCCCGAAACACACAAACAAATATCTGCTTGGCAGGAACTGTGATCAATGGAAAAAGAGCAGTCAACATCTTGTTTACATTGTGTATTTTGAAGAACAACAAGATCACATGAAGTAGAGTCATTGCTGACTAGATATCCTTTGACACATTTACATTCTCCAGCTGTGCAATTACTATGTGATACAGCTTTGGAGCAGTCCTGTTCTATGGTGCATGTAGTATCTCCAATCTTTCTGAGATTGCATTCAGTATTACCATTGTCCACCCTGTATCCAATGAGGCACACACAGGTTCCATTGTCACAATCACTGTTGCCAACGGCAGCAGAACAATCTAATGTGGCGTTACACGTGTCATCCCCTATTTTCCTTTTTACACATTCCGAGGCTCCTATCTTAGCATAGTAACCATCGACACATTGACACTTAGCATCACTACATAGGCTGTTGTTGATCGCTGCACTACAGTCAAGACTTTTACCACAACTATCTCCAACTACACGAAGTATGCATTGAGTTTTATCAACACTGGAATAGAATCCTGTATTACACTGACAAGTATCTGTATCACAATAACTGTTGACCACAGCAGCACTGCAGTGATTATTAGCTGTACAGGTGTTATCGCCTATCTTTCTTAATGTGCATGTTGTTGAATCATCAGCGTTGTAACCTAGCAAACACTTGCATGTGGTAGAAGTACCATAGCATTCACTGTTTGCAATACCCAGGAGACACTCCTCATTTGAAGCACAATCTTCGTTAATACGTCTTGGTCTGCACTGTGTGTTTGCAAGGTCGGATATGTACAAAACCTGACAGGCACATCTGGAGTTTGTGCAGTTACTGTTAGTGACAGCATCATTGCAATCATTAAACGATTGGCATAGGTCGGTGATCACCCCTGGAACATAAAACGCAGACCATTACGTGCATGATTACCGCATTTATCTAATTTTAAGTGTTACATCATCTCATTTTATTATCTGAATCATCGATCAGACACTCATGCCTTTTCATGCCTGTTTGATTTGTATTTGGCACCTATTTTATTGAATGACTTGTTGAGAAATCAAAGAGATACAGACGTTTTGTGCAGACGGTATTGGAGGCTTCTGGATAATATCCGCTGTCACAGGCACAACTTCCGGTCGAACAATGACTGTTCGCTACCGCTGCAGAGCAATCCTGATTCACTGTGCAAGCATCGGTTATGATTCCTGAAATTTCAAGTTTGGAAAATAACACGAATGGATGCACACCAATCACTTAAAGTGATTATCGCATCTTGAACCAAAGTGTCACATAAATTCTAGTCTAAAAGAAATATAACAACTGGGCCAGGATACAGAGCCTGCGTGTCACTCAAAATTTATTATGTTTACTATATTTATTTGTTTGCGTTTAATATTTGTACAATATCAACAAATACACACCTTTTCCAATGGCATCAACATTGGAATACATTCTCAATTGAGATTAAAAATAACTGAATGCAAACTTTTTTCTAATGAGATCATTTTGTTTTTTCCCTTATAATAGATAATACTCTTTTATATGCTAAATATGTTAAGAGTTGAATCGGACAAATATGATTGATTTTTAAAATCAAAAATGCAATACTAACTTTTGATACAGCCATCTTTAGCTGGATTGAGATAATATCCCCAGGCGCAGTTACAGAAGCCACTCGCACACCTGGTGTTGATGACAGCATCGTAGCAGTCGGCGTCCACTGTACAGGCGTCAAACATTTCACCTGATCGTCCAAAACAGAATGACAAATTTTTTTTAGGGGAAATGGTCTAATGGCAATTAATCAACAAATATTACTTGAAACAAATTTATGGAATCATTAATAAACAAGAAAAAGTGGTGATCCACATGTAACACGGATGAGAACAAAAATTAACTAACCAAAACTGTCAACAAACAAAACAAAAATTAAAATAAACAAAACAAAAATTACAACGAACAAAACAAAAATTAAAATAAACCAAAAATAACACAAAATGAAATGTCATATTGATTCAACTTTTAAAATCATTTAATTTGATATATGAACGATTTTTTTAGCACAACTTTATGCAAAGATGTGCCTTTTCAGGCTCGATTACGTAAGTTGCCCTAATATCGCTCAGGCGCTAACCGCAAATCATCGATTAGACTTTTGCATTGTCATCTGACTTCTAGGGCTAACAACCGTCAATTTCGCGCATTTTGGTCTTTGTCAATCATTATATTATCCAACAAAAGATGGACAGTTGATTATATATGTGCTATAGTGGGGTATATCCATCAGTGACACTTGACATTACTTTATCTTATAAAGCGATGTGCGTATGTTATATTCTAACAAGATTTACAAGTCAGAGTCACGTCTTTGCGCAAACAAATTATACAATCATAGCCTTCGCGCACTGACCTTTTTTCTATGCCAAAAGATGAAAATTAATATATCGATCATATGACTCACATATTTGAAGAGAAGAGTTCAATAGCTCAATTTTGAGTTGTCAATGATGTAAATCGGCCAAGAACTAACTGAGCAGTGCCAAATTGTATACTTTTGTAACAAGCTGGAGCTCACGCACGTGCACATTGTGACAAAATCGGGGTCAAAGGGTGCAATTTTCATAACAATTTATTTATACCATTCATATAAACTTGTCTATGCCAAAAAAATCATTGTTCTATTTGTATTATGAACACAAGACAATTTCATAATTATCAGCCAATCCTATGGTTGCGCGAATCCTATGGTTGTTAGCTCTAATTGTCCGATTTACACCAAATTTGAACTAAACTTATTAATAATTCCTTGTTCTAGTGATTGGGAAGCATTTCCATGCAATTTAAAGGGATAATTTTGTACAGCGATGGGCGATGACGATGTTGTCATTTCAGCGGGATGCCTATTGGCTTTGCCGAGCCGGTAAACTTGTAGATGAGCATTTTGTCATCACGCACTTCGTTATATTTGTTTGCGAGTTATAGGAACGCATATTATCGATCAGCATTTCATGCTCTATCGATTGGATAAGATTTCCAAGCAATGTGAATTGATAATTTCGCACATCGATGGGTAGATGGGCGATGACGATATTGCCGTCTTCAAATTTTTGTCATCACGCACTTCTTTTCTTTTGTTTACTTCTTTTATTTAAGTATTTATACGCCCGGGCGCATGCGCAAATTGGAATCTTGCATGCACACAGACGAACACTCCACAGTGGCGTAAGTTGCTTGAACAATAATGACCACAGAAAAAAACGAATTACAACCCACAGGAAACGACTACCCATTTCCCACGATCGTACCGATCACAGAATAACACAGATAGTCCCTTTTTGATATCCACTGCCTGTCAGCAGTGGATATCAAAAATGGACCATCCATGTTACAAAAAATGATAACGTTTTGATCAATAGGAAGAAAACCAATTTCGATTTGTGTACTGAGATTTGTTTTCGTGGAAAAATTAAAAAAAAATCATGATTAGTCAATCCATTTTACATATATAAAATGAACGATACTTAAAACTATTCAATTTGTCATGTTAAACCCATGTTGTGTTTTACATTTGAAGATCATTTCTAATACTCTGGTTGATCATAAAACAATTAAATATGATCAAATCTATTTGAAAAGAAGAAAACAATACTAAGTATATAAAGGAAACTCACGCAAAATGCAGAGTGTGAGATTTTGGTGGAAGTATCCTGATTTGCACTGACACTTGTTCGACGAACATTCGGTGTCAGCCACAAAGTCGTCACACGCATATTTGGCTTCTGTCGATGAATCGCAGTATTTCGTGATCCATTTCACTGAAACCGAATAATTTGCTTCTGAGTTATCATAGCATACGATATAGCTATTTTTTATATTAAAGTTAGGATTTGTGCTCTGTGATTAGGCTTTTCTACTGTTAGAATCAAACTTACTTTCATCTGAATCGTCAGAGCAATCAGCACTGTTGTCATCGACATAAGCTATTTCACTGCAGCCTCCTTGAGCACAGAAGAACAGGTAGTTGTATGTTGTCACACCAAGTTTTGTAATTTGTTTGGCAGGGCAACCAATCGTATATTGACCTTGATTATCTACTTCTGTGGCTGCAAATATAAAATTGTTCCAATGTCTATGTCTCAACTGGAAATAAACATTACCCTTACAAATTTTCTTTCAGGTTGGATCAGTGTATTACATTTTTAATATTTTTGCATATGCATTTGATACATTAGAGGCTGAAGTCTGTTTTGTAGCCATTTTCATTTTTTGGGGTTCAAATTACTTTTTGGCGGGAAAAAAGAACTTTAGAAGACAATGTTCCCCCTCACGTTATAGAAAATTGGATAATTTATAGAGACATGATAAGAATAATCCCTTTGCTGCGAGACGAGAATTAAACATTGGACATCTGAATAAATATAATACTCGTTTATATCTGGAATGTTAGAAGGAGATCATTTACATATCACGGTGACATGGAGACGAATATTAAAAAAACTAATGTAAAGTATGTGGTGAAATGGATTTTGATAGTCGTCAAGCCACAAATATGGAATATAGTACCACTAGAAATATGTATCGAAAAAACTGTGAATATTTAGCAAATTGGTAAAAATTAATTTCAAGGAGGTAATGATATATTAGTTTTGAAGATGACGGAAAACGTGAATTCTTACATTCATCTGTATTGTCATCACAATCTCGGACGCCATCACGAACCTTGGTCAAGTCAATGCAGCCAGTGTGAAAGCAATGAAACTGCCCTGTACTGCACACGTGACTGTTACCTGCAGAGTCATCGACACATCGTTATTATCTAATAAATGTATCTATGAAAATGCACGAAACTGAAAAGTCATTATCCTTAAATGTTGTTTCCTCATATATCTAAATAACTTCAATATCTTCAAAATATTAGTAATTAAATCAGACATCTATCATTATCTATCAATGTTATATTCTATATTATATACTAATAGACATATAGTTTTAAAGTTTATTTAGAGGAAATTTACAAATTGTCTTTGAAAAACAGATAAACAGACCACACACATCCAATTTGATTATATGATACATCGCTATCATCAATAACAAAACAATCAGTTAATATTATGTTGTCTTTTTTAAAAATAAAGCTTTGAATCACATCCGAATATTAATCATCTTGCCAAATTTTGTCTTACCTTCATCCGAGTTGTCTGAGCAGTCTCGCGTCAAATCATTTACCTTAGAAGAAGCAATACATTCATTAACGCCGGTACAAGCAAACTCTCCTGCATTGCACGCCCCCTCAACTGCAAGAAGAAAACCCAGAAATCAACCATCTTTTAATTGCTCTTGTCAGCATTCCACATTTCCCATTTTCATGCTGATATGTATAATTTGTTTGGGTAGTATATTTTTACTTTATTTATCGATATCTTATAATACGCTTCTCAATTTTTAAAGTCTGTAATTTTACCATGTATATACCGTTGATAAACTATGATAATTGCAAGAATGTATCGATTAGAATTGATTACATGCTAAACATAATCAAATATGTTTAACGATCATCAAAGTAATATGAGTTAATGATAATGGCGATTCCATCACTTTAATATTCTATTAGGCTATTTTGACAGGCGACAATGATCATCAAACAAACTGATCACATCCAATAAATACTATAGCATATACGATAAAAATCTCATTTATCGAAAAGTGTGGTCTTATCAACCAATCGAATATCTATGGGAAAGTAACATTTCACACTTTGTGTTTAGCATTGGTAATATAATGAACGTTTAGTTTAACTAAATTGTAGAACTTAAACGGAAGTCAATATCTGTTGTGATTAGGTAATAATCGTTAGGAACGTTTTCAAATGAATGAAATGTATAGTCAATATACTATCATATTTCAACCAATTGATTCTTAAAATCATTGACAAAATATAAATTTCCTAATCTAGAAACAATGAATCTTTTCTATAATTGAATGTATTTAACATCCAACAATGCACATCGGAAATTTTATCAATTTAATCATTCAATTCCATAACTGTATAAAAAAGAAAATAATCATTATGATATGTTTTTGATTCGAGAAATATTTGCAAAATCCAGTTTAAAGATTTAACGGTTGAATAGTGTTATGTGCATTCAAAAAAAAAAATCAATTGTGTCTCTGGGAGCCGAACTTTGACAGCACTGAAACTAAGACGGCTGGAGGTCAATTGAACTTTCATCAAAATCTCTTACAAATTTAATGTGGATAGACAGACATTCTCTTTGTCTTCTGATCTTCCTTCTCTGTTTATTTACTAGTCGTTAAGCTATACAATTGCAATCACACCTCAGTGTGTGTATATATATATATATATATATATATATATATATATATATATATATATATATATATATATATATATATATATATATATATATATATATATATATATATATATATATATATTTATATATATATATATACTATTACCAATAACAAATTAGGTAGTCGATGACAGATTAGTTATATGACTTGTTGTCAATATAATTCGAGATACCAATAACAGTAGACAACGGTAACCTGTACTTGCATTTTTCATCAAGTATTTATCATTGTAAATATCCATAAAAGGTTTTTCATTTATATGATACTTATTAGATATATTTCAAAGAAAAGCTCTCGTCTATGATATGTCACACCCCATTCATTTTGGCACACTTAAATGACACGGCATTTCTATATGACCTTATACTATATGAGTAAAACTTAATTGTTTCCGTTGATTTCTTTGTTGCCATTATTTGGCATCATATATGTAGTTCTTTCTTCCCCTGAATATAATTTGCTTTACACCCAATGACATTTTCGTTGCTCCGTTATTTGATTTGCTGTGGGAAAGTTATGCAAACAAATACAATAGCACCGCTCGAACTAATGGATTTTTGAAAATTTCGGTGTCCCTTGTACTCGTGGAACACCTTTGGGTGGAACACCACATAAATAAATCAGTATGATTATAAACCTCTACAAGCATGATCAATGATAAAATGCTCTCTAATTATAATTTTATTACGTGCATAAACTTCCTTTTTAACTCAGCATGTTGTCACATATACAATAATTATTGCCATGTTGTAGTTATTTATAATATACAATAAAGACCGAAACCATCAGAAATGCATGTATAACACTCTCAAACAAAAGCGCGAAATTGACAAAGTGGAAATAGGTGGTAAAGCTTTATTCACATTCTACTTCTATATCTTCACCTTTTAGTTTACTAGGCAAAACCAATTGCCATCCCACCGAGAGTAACAAACACCTTTAAATTTCCTTCCCCTGTTTGCGATATCATCGGATTAAAAACTTCCAAAATTTATGTTTGTTGCGACGACTTTTTACAAGACTGATTCCAACTTGTAAATAGTACGTCGTCATTTTATATTTAAAGGTATCCACACAACAATGCGGAAATCACAACATTGCGCCCTAATCACAGCAGACCTCCGATCAAACTGCGTTGGTAATACGTCCATTGTTTGTGGAAGAGCAATGAGGACTCCAACAAGTATACGTGGATGACCCAGGAGGCACTCCAGAGGGACTCCAGTGCAGAGCAATCCCTGTCAGTGCAGAGCAATCCCTGTCAGTGCAGAGCAAGCCCTATCGGTGCAGAGCAAGCCCTGTCGGCGTGGAACTAGCCTTGTCGGTGCAGAGCAAGCCCTGTCGGTGTAGAGCAAGCCCTGTCGGCGTGGAACTAGCCTTGTCGGTGCAGAGCAAGCCCTGTCGGTGTAGAGCAAGCCCTGTCGGCGTGGAACTAGCCTTGTCGGTGCAGAGCAAGCCCTGTCAGTGCAGAGCAAGCCCTATCGGTGCAGAGCAAGCCCTGTCGGCGTGGAACTAGCCTTGTCGGTGCAGAGCAAGCCCTGTCGGTGCAGAGCAAGCCCTGTCGGCGTGGAACTAGCCGTGTCGGTGCAGAGCAAGCCCTGTCGGTGTAGAGCAAGCCCTGTCGGCGTGGAACTAGCCTTGTCGGTGCAGAGCAAGCCCTGTCAGTGCAGAGCAAGCCCTATCGGTGCAGAGCAAGCCCTGTCGGCGTGGAACTAGCCTTGTCGGTGCAGAGCAAGCCCTGTCGGCGTGGAACTAGCCGTGTCGGTGCAGAGCAAGCCCTGTCAGTGCAGAGCAAGCCCTGTCGGCGTGGAACTAGCCGTGTCGGTGAAGAGCAAGCCCTGTCGGTGCAGAGCAAGCCCTGTCGGCGTGGAACTAGCCCTATCGGTGCAGAGCAAGCCCTGTCGGCGTGGAACTAGCCTTGTCGGTGCAGAGCAAGCCCTGTCGGCGTGGAACTAGCCGTGTCGGTGCAGAGCAAGCCCTGTCAGTGCAGAGCAAGCCCTGTCGGCGTGGAACTAGCCCTGTCGGCGTGGAACTAGCCTTGTCGGTGCAGAGCAAGCCCTGTCGGCGTGGAACTAGCCTTGTCGGTGCAGAGCAAGCCCTGTCGGCGTGGAACTAGCCTTGTCGGTGCAGAGCAAGCCCTGTCAGTGCAGAGCAAGCCCTATCGGTGCAGAGCAAGCCCTGTCGGCGTGGAACTAGCCTTGTCGGTGCAGAGCAAGCCCTGTCAGTGCAGAGCAAGCCCTGTCGGCATGGAACTAGCCCTGTCGGTGTAGAGCAAGCCCTGTCAGTGCAGAGCAAGCCCTGTCAGTGCAGAGCAAGCCCTGTCGGCGTGAAACTAGCCCTGTCGGCGTGGAACAAGCTCTGTCAGTGCAGAGCAAGCCCTGTCGGCGTGGAACTAGCCGTGTCGGTGCAGAGCAAGCCCTGTCAGTGCAGAGCAAGCCCTGTCGGCGTGGAACTAGCCTTGTCGGTGCAGAGCAAGCCCTGTCGGCGTGGAACTAGCCTTGTCGGTGCAGAGCAAGCCCTGTCAGTGCAGAGCAAGCCCTATCGGTGCAGAGCAAGCCCTGTCGGCGTGGAACTAGCCTTGTCGGTGCAGAGCAAGCCCTGTCAGTGCAGAGCAAGCCCTGTCGGCGTGGAACTAGCCCTGTCGGTGTAGAGCAAGCCCTGTCAGTGCAGAGCAAGCCCTGTCAGTGCAGAGCAAGCCCTGTCGGCGTGAAACTAGCCCTGTCGGCGTGGAACAAGCTCTGTCAGTGCAGAGCAAGCCCTGTCGGCGTAGAACTAGCCGTGTCGGTGCAGAGCAAGCCCTGTCAGTGCAGAGCAAGCCCTGTCGGCGTGGAACTAGCCGTGTCGGTGTAGAGCAAGCCCTGTCGGCGTGGAACTAGCCGTGTCGGTGTAGAGCAAGCCCTGTCAATGCAGAGCAAGCCCTGTCGGCGTGGAACTAGCCGTGTCGGTGTAGAGCAAGCCCTGTCGGTGCAGAGCAAGCCCTGTCGGGGTGGAACTAGCCGTGTCGGTGCAGAGCAAGCCCTGTCAGTGCAGAGCAAGCCCTATCGGTGCAGAGCAAGCCCTGTCGGCGTGGAACTAGCCTTGTCGGTGCAGAGCAAGCCCTGTCAGTGCAGAGCAAGCCCTGTCGGCGTGGAACTAGCCCTGTCGGCGTGGAACTAGCCGTGTCGGTGTAGAGCAAGCCCTGTCGGTGCAGAGCAAGCGAGCAAGCCCTGTCAGCATAGATCAATCTCCGACAGTGCAGAGCAAGCCCTGTCGGTGCAGAGCAAGCCCTGTCGGCGTGGAACAAGCCCTGTCGATGCAGAGCAAGCCCTGTCAGCATAGATCAATCTCCGACAGTGTAGAGCAATCCCTGGCCGCGCAAAACAAGCCCTGTCAAACAACATTCGCCAGATGAACACAGAGCAAGCCATGTCGGCGTAGAGCAAGCCCCGTCAGCGCAGAGTAATCCCCGACAGTGCAGAACAAGCTCTGGCAGCGCAGAACAAGCCCTGTCAGTACAGAACAAGCCCTGGCACTACAGAACAAGCCCTGTCAACGCAGAACAAGCCCTGTCAACGCAGAACAAGCCCTGTCAACGCAGGACAAGCCCTGTCAGTACAGAACAAGCCCTGTCAACGCAGAACAAGCCCTGACAGTACAGAACAAGCCCTGTCAACGCAGAACAAGCCCTGTGAGTACAGAACAAGCCCTGTGAACGCAAAACAAGCCCTGACAGTACAGAACAAGCCCTGTGAACGCAGAACAAGTCCTGTCAGTACAGAACAAGCCCTGTGAACGCAGAACAAGCCCTGGCAGCGCAGAACAAGCCCTGGCAGCGCAGGACAAGCCCTGTCAGTACAGAACAAGCCCTGTCAGTACAGAACAAGCCCTGTCAGTATAGAACAAGCCCTCTCAGCTTAGAACAAGCATTGTCAGCGTAGAACTAGTTCCGTCAGCGATTTGGTATCGCCATGAATGCGATGCGAGTTCTATAGCGACGCCGTGGATGTAGCGAGATGTTGCCGTAAGAGTGCCGTGCATGTTTTATACCAACTTTGTTATTAAACAATTTTCAGTCAGACAAAATGCGCTACTGATATTCAAATTATTTATTCAACTTACGCCAGAGATTTATGTAACAAAACCCTTTAAATGCCAACTTTCTACGATATTGCGATGTAATACGCCTCCAGTAGCTTCGCTCCCTTCCACAAATGAAGGCATTAAAAAGGTTAATGAGGCAATGATCAGTCAATTGAAGGATCGAAAAATCAATGTTGATTACATATTATAATAACGCACAAAAATACTTAACGGTATAATTTAGTTCCGAAGTCATTATTTATACATTACTTCTGAAATAAATGACTCTTGTTTACTAATGAATATTTTCATCGCTGTTGACCGATATGATCTTATATATTCGAAATTATAGCCAAACTGGAGCACTGGACACGCCCTGAAAGTGGTAGAATGAGATTGTGACAGAATTTCAATGTGGTTCCCATCTATAATTGTGTTCTCCCCACATGCTATCATGGTCGATATCAAATAGTCATTGATATGTGGTCATATGTTGAAGAAGAAGCTATTGTGGCTATATGTAGCGGATTAAGACCACCTTTCAGACCGATCAGTGTTTGCTACTGTGATATGAATTTGTTCTCAAAGAGCATCACCATAGTAACGCACATTTATCAAAGTGTTATCTAACGATTATTATTTGAGATACGCTTGCCTGTCTATCACCCTTTTTATCCCAGATTTGCAAAATAAAATGTTTCCACACACACACACACACACAATTCTGTTTCAGTTTAGTTACAAAAAAATCCGTATATTGGATCAGTTTATGATAAAAGAGTCTTTTCTGTGAATATACTCAATATACAATCATTAAGATGATTAATTGCCCTGTCAGTATATCTCTTTATTTAGATTGTACACAGCACCACAAAGCTATTTTTAATTTTAGTAGTTGGGAAATGATGTTTGATTTAACCACTACGGGATAAAATGGGACCCAACAAATCATGTTCTACCAAAGAGACCGGACTTGCCGATTGTTAAGTATTCTCTCTCTCTTGGATAATTCTATCTGTTCATGTTTAATGGAAATAGATGAACCAATGTTTATGCGAGTATGATAATAGATAACATATCACAATTATATTTTTTTAGATATTCTATGAATAGGGAAACTTATTCTAGAAAGAATAAAGAAGACATATAATGCAACATTGAAATTATACCAGATCCTACTCGAAAAAAAGAAATTAGACAATAAAGCGTTGATCATCAATTCCAGAACTGTTTTCATCTGGAAGGAAATTTAAAAAAAAAATAAAAAAATAAATACTATGTGTTTTTTATATAGAAATATCGTTTGTATTATATGACGTGTCTAAAGTGAAAAATGGTATGAAAGTTACCATGGGGGATGAGAAAGGAGATGAGTACAGCCAATCCCAGCAGAACAGCATATCCCAGCAACCCTCGAGTCCTCTTATCCATCTCGGGGTGTCCAAACAATTCCTTTCTCTTAGTCTTCTCTTCCATTGTCATCCGATCCCATAATTAGGATCAGCTAGTTTTAAACATTTCCATTTAATTGAGGTCATCTTATCGTTTGATCTTTTTAGAATGTTCTTTTAGTATTGTGATATGGTATGTGTTGAATGCCGCACTGGAAAGTCCCTTTGTGGCAACACTGCCTTCTCTATGGGACGACGAACCATTGATTACTTCTTGCAATAGCCAATCATATGTTCCATAGAACCGAATGTAACATATGTAAAATCAATAGAGTCACACGTTCATCACACGACACTAAAATCATCATAAACTCGGAGATTGTAAAAATACTATCAATTTTATTTTATTTAATGCTATTAACTTTAAATGCTATGCATATCAAATGTGATTTTATTATAATGTTCGCTCCTGAAAAAATGTATTGATGTGAGCGTTGTCAAGACCACAAACTGTATGTGTTGGACGCTGAGGTCCTTCAGCCAATGCCACCTTAGTTACACTGCCGCTTGCTTTCAAAGAGAAAATTAAAGCACACCTGGCCGCTTTACCATCATTAAGCAGATCGAGTTATTAGTAGGTATTCATATAAGAGGCTGCAGGTTGTGGCAAGTGTTGCTAGTTTTCATGTCCAGCATCTGGGGAACAACATTAATATCTCACCAGCAACGAACTTAAGGCTATATAGGTATCATAGGTATCAGGACATAAAAAAATCGATGGTGTTCAGCCAGGCATAATTGGCCAAGGTTATCTGGTTCTTTACTAACTGATCATTACATTATGCGCACCTTTGACAATAGCAACATGGGTGGGTAAAGTAATTATTGACTTGATAAACACTTCTGAACACAATGATGAAGCAAGATATGAAAACAGTATCTGTTTGTTCACACCTCATCGTTGCTAGAGCATATATATATATATATATATATATATTTATATAACAATTACATATCATATATTTCTATCCATTTGAGTATATATATATATATATATATATATATATATATATATATATATATATATATATATATATATATATATATATATATATATATATATATATATATATATATATATATATATATATATATACATATATATATATATACATATATATTTACAATCATCACCAAGGAACTCAGATTGATCAGTTTACTTGTTTATCCGGAGCACCATTGCCTACGTATACTTGTATATAGTTCTCTAGACCCAACAAGGGCCAACGTCCCTTTCCTCATTGTTAAAAAAGAAACATCTCCAAAGGTGTAATCACCCCCAAACAATGGGAAAAAATATCAAAACGAATACCACATTTAGATTTTCTCAACATGACTATGACACCCAATCTGTTATTCTTAATTCACTGATTTACATCAATGCAGTCCCTTAAATATATCTATTCTTGATCTTTTATTGCGAAATATGTGTGAGCTTCAAAATAAATCGCGAAATATTCTGATAAGGATCATTAAGTGAAAGTGAAAAAAATAATATCTGGTAACAGTGAGTTACATGTTTTTCTTTAAGCACGTTATTACATATCAAAGCTAAAATTAGATACGACTATGTGAGCTATGTGTATTTGGTGAACCCAAAATTCAATTAGCCATAATGTATATTTCATTTGCTATTGGATATAAAATAGGTCCCTAACCTTAGCGTATCCAGAAGACTACTTTATTATCGTTTGATCTGCCAAATATAGTTCAACAAAAAGGTCAGGCGATTAAACGACACAAAACTATTTTTGAGACAAGAAAAACAAATATTTAAGGAAAGCCAATCCGGGGACAGACTCCATATCGCAGCTGTCAGCGGTACAAAAAAAACATCTCTAAAAGTGTAATCACCCTCAACTAATGGTAAAATATATCAAAACGAATACCACATTTACATTTTAGAAATGTCTAAATATGACACACAATCTGGTATTCTTAATTCCCTGATTTAAATCAACACTTCACTTGTTACAATAAATAAATACGCATATGTTCAAGCATGCAAATTCTATGACAATGCCACTTTCCCCTTTAAAGCAAAATATTGCCATCAGTAAGACTATGTTGATTTATCCGGTATGTCACTCATTCGGTACTCTAATGCTAATCATTATTTGACAACCTTTTGTTCAATACCTTTGATCTCAGCCGACATGTTAAGAAAGCTCATTTGTGCACGTAGCATGTCTGGTAGACGCTCAACTTACAAGAATCAATTACATAAGATCAAATCGATGCATTAGTATACTCAGTTAAATGATTGTATGTGGTTAAAAGCCTGAAAAGGAACCACAGGGAAAGCATGGTCAATAGGTCAGTGTTATTGAAGAATATGTATTGAATTTCTCGTAAACATCAACCTTTGAGCATGCTATTTATGTACGCATATGCATTGATCATATAGGGCACATTAAGTTAAACTGACTGAATTCAGGTAATTGGAATATTATTCTCCTGATATAAGAGTGGAATATGTATTGATCTAAAATAAAACTTTATTTGGAAAACGGGATCATAGGTTAATCCAGACTAATATTAGTGAAAATGAGCACATCTTTTAATTGTCACAACATTTTAACATCGAACTAAGAGACCAGTGGTACAACAAAGTTAGTTTTATTGAATGACTTTTAACAGAGACAATGAGTTATTTATTTAGCGTTGGGATATGTGAATTCAACACCAAGCATTTTCCAGAGGTCGATGATTTAATTGCATATTTTTCTTTATATATATAGCCAAAGAAATGTTCATGACGGTTTTGTAGAATAGGAATTTGTTTATCAACAAACATCCACGCCTACTCTTAACAACTCGGCATGTGTACTCTCCTTGTGCTAGCTGTTAACAAAATAAAAGAAATAACACAATCCATAATATTAGCTTGCATAAGTGTATACTCGGAATTACACAAGACCACCATTTAGTCATAGACACGTTCTGTGATAGATTGCTGTATTAACTGAGCGCTACAAAGGAAAACGGCCAGTTTGTCAACAATGTATAAGGAGAAAGAAAAATATTTAGTCTGAAGAATTCATTTAATATTTACTCTTTTTGTGATATATTTCCCTTTGTACATTGATCAAAGTGAATATTGGCAATAAAATGAATATTTTATTTGATTATTGGTGTAATAAATAAAGTCTCGATTATAAGACATTTACTCATTGGAATTTGAGACACACGTGTACACTATAACCCAAATAGTTAGCAAATGAAATCACATTTGTCAATTTCCAAAGGTTCAAGTCCTAATATTTACTAAATATATGTATCATCAAAAACATAGTTTTCAAAATCGTATTTTTTTATTTGTTGCTGAGTTAATGGTTTTATAGTAACTTCATTTTGCCGATGCAAATTATTTTCATTTTTTTAATGAAAACTAAAGTAATGCTGGCGCATACTGTCAGACATTAACAAATAAAGAAACATGATAGATACATCACATTTCACGAACCTTACACATAAAATCTTCAACTTGTGTGATTATTACTGAAATAGAGAACTCTTTTTTCCCGAGGGACAAACCTTATGAAATGTAAATCGTGTAAAATCTATCAGTCATATGTAATGTCTGTTCCGGTGAATAAGCCTAATTTTAGGATTAGCCGTTAATATTTGATATCTATTGATGCAGTAGACAAGTCACAGAAGGTTCTCCTATTGTGATCATTATTGATAGCAACATCAACAAAATCTACAGGCGAGTAACTCAGCCGTGACTGATTATGCATCTCACAGATCGTGGGAATAGAATAACACTTTGAGCAGACAATCGCTGGTGTCACATAACAAGCGTAATAAAAAATAAATATCAGATACTTGAAATATTTTGTGATTATCCCAGACTAATCATGAAGCTCCTCTCTGTTGACTGTGTTTTAGGGTCTGCTAACATCATCAATTCCTTGGTTGGAACAATAAATTGGACTGCATTTAAAAAAATCTATTTACATTCATAATGTATAGCAATAAGAAATGGAACCCTCTCCCAATCCAGCTTCCGATCAAGGTCATTTGAAGGTCTTTCTGTGACTCTTCGAGCACGTTATTTGATAGTGAATTGGACATTGGTTATTGAGTGATGCCTCATAGTGTCTACATATATATCTGGCGTGGATTCATATTCCAGCATTTATTTTAATTCCGGAATAGTGTGGAATAATTAAAACAAATAAGATGGTTCAATTGTTGCTTGGTTAGAATGCATACAATATCGTGGAAAAGGGCAAAATACAAACTAATTTACAAAGAGTGGTTTTATAAAGGGAGGGTATGCTATTAAGGCAATTAGGTCATCATTTAAACATGGTTGTTTTGTAATGCTCAGATGATATTTTCAAGGATCTTTCAGGTGTGATGTGATTTCATAGCTAATAAACCAAAGATACATACAAACACATACATACATAGCAAATTATGAAATCAATTTTCTTTCTTTTTTCATCAAAATAGTTTATGTATGTCTTCGTAATAATAAATATCGGTCGGACGAAATTTTCCAAACTATGCATGATTATTTTAGTCTCACATATGCCTTATAGTTGGGCGTCCACATAAAACTCAATAGTTCAACTGGCATAAACAGAATACAATCATCTGTGTAATCGATAAAGAATCGATAATGAATCAAGGTTGTGAATAAGGAAATGATTGGTTTGAAAACCATAATAGCTACATTACTAGAATGATGACAAAGCAAATGAGAGAATTATCAAATTTTACGCTGGGTAAATTTAATATAAATACGAATGGATTTAATCGAAGAGTGAAGGACAACACAAGATTAAAAAAATAGTTGCCTGCAAATATATGTCGTAACTACTAAATTACAATATTTGATAAAGTCATTGATTTATTTTTGAATCATTGTGACGGTTGTACATAATTCCACTGAAGGCAATTTATTTGCGATAACATCGACCAGCGCTCAATAAATCAGTTGATTTTCAAATTTAGACGGAGTCTTAGTTTATGTTATACATTTAGTTTGTTCGTTATTTGTTACTTTTACAACTGTATCGTACCTCACAGCATTCTGGACATAATTATGAAATCTCGAATGAGAACATAATGCAAGGGTAGGGTGTTCCATAATAACACTTTATTAGAGTAACTATCACAGTAACCAGAGTTGATCTTTGGCACAAATAGTTTACAGAAATGTATTTAGGAGAACAGACTAGAGGCTCATACGAAAGCTGTCATCGAGTAAAAATAAACTAAAAAAAGTATTATGGTGCTTAATGTTACAATATCTGAGATATTGACAAATCATTGACAGAATCATGTACTAATGATGACTTGGACAGACAGATGGACACATATAGGGGGCAGCTTAAGTATGTATGTTTCAGAAATTACATATATGTGTTTGATACCATGTAAAATGTGAGTGTCTCCTACTAAGGATATTGATGTTAGTCACTTAGGTGAGTCCAGCAAGGGTTGCCTTATGAATGTCTTGCAATACTTCTCTGTGACTATTTCCAATAAGGAGGATATGTTCTTTGCACACAGTATCACATGTCGCAGTGTCGTGGGCACTAATGGACCTAATACATCTTTTAGCACCATCATTCGCAGTAGTCAAGCCAATCACATATGACCCAGCATAATCAAAATGATATTCCCTTTGTTGCCCTAGTAGATGTTGTCAGCCACTGCCGAGTTCAAGGAGTTGACTATCTCTGCACAGACATACCTGTAAAGGGCATATCACACAAAATGTCATTCACATAATACGACTAAATCGATGGCATAAAGGCAATCAATAGAGCTAATTCTTGGTACTGCATTAAGGATATGCATTTTTAATGTCTGATACAATACATGCAATACACAGAAACTAAAAGAAAAAGAGTTCATGTAGTAACCTATTCAAAATTCAAATATCTAATTCGTGTGGGAGTTTGTATTTTGCATTCCCATGACATGCACTTCCCTTAAGAGAAATCAAGCACATTTTCAACCAGCATTCGGCCATCTTGATTTCTGTTATGAGTGAACGCATTTAGAGCTTACCAACCTCCAATCAGGCCAAGTCCAGATGGGAGCTTCAGGGCCTAAGGTTTGTCACATAAGAGCCGCTCTGATTGGTTTATTCCAATGAATTTCCTGACTGGTTAATCTATTCATATATTGGTGGAAGCCGTCCCCTGTATGGTTAGGCTATTAATAGATTGGTGGAATCCCTTTAGGGCATGCTGGGGTATCGAGATTTGTTTTTTATACACCCACTTTGCTGAAAATGTTTTGTCAAAATAAGTTTTTATTAATATTTCAAATTAATAACATTAAATTGAAGTATTCAACTGGCTGGTAGACCGGCTATGAACGCATTGGGTAAATATCAACACACTAGCTGCCTGTGAAACTAACATCCTACGGACCACTTTCCATATAACTTCTCCAGAAAAATACACAGCAATCTGACTTTTTTGTTTTATTCCATTTTTATGATTTATGAGTTCAAGTTAAATATATAGAATGTGTCTCTGCGTTATATAACACACTTCATATTCAATACAAATAATTACATGCTTACTTTATATACCTACTTATATAGCCTCTACTAGAAAACTAGAAAATGGTGTTTTAGATGTAAATGACACTTGAGTTGTAGATATCTAGTGCTTCATGTGATCTATTTGCATTAATATTGGTATCATCCTCGACAACATATTTTTAGACAATTTTGGTCTATAAATCTAACTTAGGCTGCTGTGTAAAGATCTTGACTATTTATTTGATGGATACGGTATGGTCACATGATCATTAAGCAGTATAAGTAATGAACAAGTAATGAACGAGTGGCCATACCTTATCTGTTTTAAAATATGGACTCACACAGCACTGAAACTGATTCGAGTACATATTCTGAAGTTCAATATATTGATATCAGTGCATGAATGTATATTTCATGCCTATCACATGGTATAATCAATTTCAATTTTTCCAAATTTCAAAACCATTCTTTTCAACAGTGAATATACAAAGCCATTTACTTTATATCACACTTTGGATAAGAAATGTATGAGCCTTGATTTCAATTTTCACCATCATATTCTGGTTGGATAAGAAAATAATCACCACAAGCAGTATCAAAACTGAAATATGTCACACTAATCAGTATTGTCAGGTAAGCTCAGATCTTTTTGTTAATGACTACATGTACTTTTAATTATCAAGTCTTCAAATATTAGTTTTGGCTTTATTTGTTGTCTTTAATTTATTTCTTCGGGTAAGCTCAAGCTTCTTTGTTGATGACAACTGGCAATTCACAAGTTTTTAAAAATTAGTTTTGAGTTTATTTATTTCCTTTAATTTGTAACCAAATCAAATAAGAATTACTGTTATGAATCACTGTCATGATATTTATGTTGCAAAGTTGTAATGCATCACAGTCTTTCATTTAATATTATAGATTTTCTTAAGAACTGATAGAAATCTACATCTTGAATTGCTGGCCTCTAGGTTGCATAATGGATATATCTCATTTCATGTCTGCAGTGTGTTTATAGAGGCCACCTATAAACCATTGTATTGTGCAAGCATTACGCGATATAAAGTACAACAATACTGATCTGTGATTGGCTCGAGAAACTAGGCCATATTTTAAATACCACATACCTCCAAACAATGCTCATTCTTGAATACATTCCAAACTATATACATTTCAAAATGTGGAGTTATCAGTCACATGTCACCTGTGTGTGTATTTCTCTGTTTTCCAGCGATATCAGCCAATGTACAGAGATCACCTCTTATAAATGATATCAATGCCTGCAAAATAGTTCTCCAATTTTACAGTTGTTGAAACACTATTAACAATATAGAATTAGACTCTATATTTGGAAACAATTATCAAATATTGAAATCTTTATTTCTCAAATAAAACCACAATTTAAATAAGAACATATGTATTGTAGTAATGTTTAGATATGTGTGCAGTGATATGGCCACGATTTTAGCCATTTGAAAGTGACTACACTAATCTGAGTACTAATTAAGCACGAAAGCATTCTCAGCATGATGCCAGCTCACATTTTTAATCTCTACGCTGGTTCCCTGTCCAGAGACTTTCCTCTCGTTGTGAGGCATTTTGGCTTAAGAGAAAAACATGTATTAAGTAGGTAGTACTCTTTCTTATATATTGATTTGATAGTATGCACAATAAAGTCTACACCTAAAATATCGGCATCGCATTTATATAACTCCGAAATCAAATGTTTCCATCTTTTCAAAGGCTCGGGCTTGGACAAACGAAGAGTTACTTTGTTATCGAGTCTTGTAGAATAAATGTGCCAATTTCTCCTGAAATGCAATTTTATCCTGCTGCATCTTATTGTTTCGGAATATCTCTTTTAAACGTCATTAGTTTTTGTACACATGGCTGTTTGATTTTTGACATTTAACTGAATTGATATCAATTGTTTATTGTGGAAAACAATTTTAATACTTTTTATTAAAGGTGTGCTTTAAGTTTTGAAGAAACCTTTTTTATTATGCTAGTATGTGAAATTTGTATTGGAAGGTGTAATTTCACCAATTCAAATAAATTTTGTTTCATATTTTTTAGTATGAAACTTAAAAATAACATCTCTTATACAATCTCAATCTTATCATGTAAATTTAATCACTATCTGCAATGAAATATTACATGAATATAAGGGGAAAAAATGTTTCCTACACAAATCCATGTATAAACGCAAAATTAAAAAAACACATTTAAACCCATTTCATTAAACACATTTCACATTCTGTCAAATAATTTGCCCCATGCCATTTCAATTTTTTATTCCTTTTCTCGGTGGCCAAACCTGAACCGTACCCTTGCTACATTGTATGTACAATAGATTCTATATTGAATTGAAAATGTACTCGTTTGCAATGTTTCAAATTAGACCCACACATATCTTAATTGATATATTTGGTCAATAAAAGTTATCTTAGTTATAAAGTATTTACATTTTGCACTGAATCACTGTGCAATGTTGACAGACTATTATGTTTGATATTGATGACTCAATTATCAGTTCATAACCACTTAATCGCAAGTGACTGATGTCAATGACACCAAATAAAGCTTATTTGTTGCAAGTTACAAATTGTTATGGTGATAAATGAGTCATTCTAGGAATTGATGCACAATTCATGACTGCATTGCCAATCTGAGCCAACTATGGCCATATTATCTAATACCTTTTATAGTCATTTCAACATTGGAGAGTGCAGGTTAAAAGGTTCCCATGTCCTTAAAAGATCTTCATAGATAAGGCTTTTGTATTCATAGAACACAGTTGGATACAATTCTATCTTGCAAGAAAATATACGTATGCTTCGACAATACTCTTTTATTATTTTTGATACACTAGTCAAGAAAAAAATTGGTTAGTCGGTTAGGGGTTTAGGTTTTTAGAATGGCACTTCACTGACGTTGGCGGGAATCAGTTTTGGTATATTGGCGGGTCCAGAAATGGTTGTCAGAGGGGGGTGTTCAATGAAACAAATTTCACAATGAAACAAATTTCGCACTGCCCATCCAATTTTACTCACGACTCCGGTAGAACTCGAGCTCCGACAACTAACAGTCAAAACAATTATGTCCCTTTTCAGTCATAAGATGTTAGTCCTTTCAAAAAAAACTCTTTGTTGTTTTCAAGAGCTCAGCATCGTTTTCGCCATTGCTTTTAAGTTTGCGCAATCAAGTTTATTCACGGAAATGACAGCAATGATCTGGAGCTCCACAACGCATTTGTGCTTCTGATATGATATGGCGTTTCTCCCTTTGCACTTCCATAACATCATCACTTGGACTTTTCTAAATGCCATTTCCATAAAGAAAATGAATAAAAGACATTACAGAATGCACATAAATTTGTATTTAGAAACATTATTACTGGGAAAGACAGTGGCATGGGTCAAAACTGCAACAGTTAATCGCCGGAGATCGACTTCTTATTGCAGCAAACATCAATATGATGGTCAGTGTGTAGTATTGCTGGAAACAGTGGATTTCAAGTATAGTGATCTAGTGCAAACACCTGCTTAGTAAAGATTCACAAACTATGAGGCACCTTCAGATTTGGTCAATGGAGTGATTTGGCTTACAGAGCCCTGTTTATCCATTAATGTTTGTCCATTGGTATTGGCCTAACACCCTGACAAATAACAATAGAGATCACATATTTGTATTCATGTGGCAACCTTGTGGTCAAAAGAGTACAGCCAGTACTTGACACTTTCAGCAAAATCCAAAAATCATGGTCAGTGTATTTTGGTTTAGTTTAGTGAGATAGCTTGCTTGTATCACAGTTTCTTGGTCACATATCATTTTAAGCATACCCCAAACCTCTGTAAAATTGCATGTGACTGCTGTGATGGTATATATTTATTTATTTCTGGGGGGCTTTTTAGTCGAGCTTATATCAGAAGACCTTTGATGGGCAGTCCTGTGAAAGCTTTTTATACTTGCCTGCTGTGAAATATGCCTGTGATCTCCTTAATTGGAATTTCTTGATTGTGTTTCACGCTAGTGATCAAAGGTTCTCTATTGAATATCTTCAAAGTAAACCTTTTAGGGAGGATTCTTTGCAGCCTTTTAGTCATGTCTTCCCAATGACTGCAAAATGAGAAATCTCACAAAAAAGTATTACCCTTACAAAAATTATTACCCTCACAAAAATTTTGCCCTTACAAAAATATGACCCATACAAAATTATTACCCATACAAAATTATTACCCATACAAAATTATTACCCTTACAAAAATATTACCCATTACAGAAATAATAATAATACCAAGGCAAAAGGTTCAAATGTACTTAATGAAACTAATATATTAGCAATTTGTGATGTCATTACTAAGCATATTTTTATTTTTGCATTTTCAGGTGTTTTTACCAGTGAGGCCATGATAAATTATAGGAGCCTTGATTCTTGGAAGATGGTTCAATGTGGATGGGTTCAGACTGAGACACTATATCACTGGTGATGCTGTAATATTGTGGGCCAAGGTAAAACCATCCATGAGAGTGAATGAGCAGCATCACAACCCCTGGGTAGCAGTGGATAGGAAAGGAGGCATCCTCACAGCACATTGCGACTGCAAAGCTGGGTTAGTATTAAATACTGATTTTAACAATTTCCTCATTAATGGTATGCCAAATACCTTCAAATATGTTTGCATCCAAAGAACTGAAAGACAAATAAAACAAAAAGAAAAAAAAATATTGACATGGTTAATTTAAAATATTCGTATTTAGGGACTAAATAAGACTCACATTTTGTATAGCATGCGAAAGTTTATGCATAGTCAAAGTCATGCTTATATATTTAGTAGTGTAGCATTCTGTAAACCTTTTTATGATTTTATTCCAAAACTTATAAAAAACAATTTACAGGTACACTTCATATAAAAAACTGCTGAATAATATCTTTAGAACAGTTTCTATTTCTACTGTTTTCAGGTTGGGAGAATCCTGTTCTCATGTTAGGGCACATTTGTTCAAAACTGAGATGGCAACTAGGCTCAGCTACACAAAATTGACTTGTACAGAGGTTCCTTGTACTTGGAATAAGGACTTTGTTAGCAAGGTTCAACCAAGGCCAGTGAAAGACATCAAGTTTATTCCAAGGAGAAACTGACTGTATCTAAGAAAAAAACAGTATTCACTTCATCATCGCCAGCCAAGCAGCATGCTTTTCCGGAAAAGCTGATGGCATTGGGACAGGAATCTGTGGGCTTGTCACTGTTCAATGCCTATGCCTCTCACTTCGCAAGTGCACATGTCAAGCCCCCTTAGAAACTTCCCATGAATCTGAGGAATCTTTTCAGAGCTGGCAGCTTGAACTGGTCACATGATGAACTTCCGGACATGCTCACTGAATGCATGAAAACCATGACCTCCAGTGTGGATGAAATTTTGTAACGTTACATGAGGAATTCCCTTTTATTGGCCCGTCTGTTGAAGGTTTGGCTTCCTGCTCGTGCTGTGGGACTCGGTTTGTGGAGGTGAAATGCTCATACAAGCATTATTAAGGACTCATCTCTGGAGGAATTATTCTCTGATGATTTCTACATCAGTGAAGAAGGACTGAAAAAAAACCACAAATATTATTATCAAGTCCAGACAGACATGGATGTGTGCGACTTTATGCTTTGTGCTTTTGTGCTTTTTACCATTGTCGAATCAATCCAGAAAGATGACAAACTGTGTATGGACATTGTTATAGCTTCATCCAAAATGTTCAGGCAGTTCATACCTGAGGAACTTGTCACAAGAAAACAAAGACTTGAACCACTGCCCAAGAAAGACCAACCAAACAAAGTATCGCGAGAACTCTTTTGCTATTGTCAGGAAACAGAAACAGTGCCAGGAGGGGAAGTGCGGAAAAGTATACAGCTCCACTTCTAAGATGACAGAACCCCCAGTTAATGCCTCAGTCACATTTGCACCGGGATTTTATAAGCAACAATCTGAGAGATGCTTTAGCTGTGATCACATAATTAAAGGACACCGCACGGCACGTGTAAGACTGAATGTCACGGACGTCTGTAGGATATCTTAAAGACGTCTAGAGATCATTGACAGACATCTGTAGGATATCCTAAAGACGTCTATATCATTTGACAGATGTCTGAAAGACATCCTAAAGATGTCTATGATATATTACAGGGAGCCTGTGGGATCATCTGACGATGGTCTGTGAACACATGAAATAAAAATAATCCTATTTTCACCGCACAATGCCACCAGCAGCCCTAAGATAATCTGCCGATGTCCCTGCAGGACACTGCCAGGACCCTGCCTTGTACTTAAAGACGATATTTGGTGATAAGTCATCAGTGAGACGCCGGCAACTTTTATGTTGCAGCTAAAAGTTCCAGATGACCCACCCCACGTCTTAAAGTTGTCCAATTGTGGCGGATGATCTCCAGGTGCCCGCACGATTGTGTAAAAAATACTCATCGGCTGGGCATCTTTGCTGAAATCGGCGCAAATGTGACTGAGGCATAAGAGATTAAAGAAGTCAGGTGGCAAACACTGTGTTGCTCATGGGTGTACCAACTTCTGGTCTAAAACCAGAGGTCTTGGTATTTCATACAGATGTTTTCCTGCTAATCCATCTCAACATGAGAAATGGGTTGTTTCTTTGAAAAGGCTTCGTGATGATGGTACGCTTTACATTCCTCCAATACCCAGCAATGTACATGTCTGCAGTGAACATTTCTTGACAGGTGATAATAATTCTTTTCATTTCATTAACATTTCACATTATTTATGTAATATTTCTGAAATAAATGCTGTTTGAAATATTTTCATGTTCTTTACATTTTTTATTTATAGTTAAACCCAACAAGGACCCCTGTCATCCAGATCACTACCCTCAGATCTTCAGCCACACTCCTCAAATGTCCGAGACCAACTTGATGCTGCACTGGTACGTTATAAAACTGTGGAGGATCGAAGAGTGTGCATTGCCACGCAGAAGTATCAGGCCCAGCAGCAGCTTAAAGATGTGGCTGAATCATCCAACAAAACAACAGATGGTCTTTGGTGCATCTCAAAGGACGCCGGTCCACTACAGCGACACGATACTTCTCTGACTGTCCGTGAAACACATGTTGGTAGTGCTTTCACAGACAGCCCACCTGCACCAACAAACAGCCAGCCTGTACCAGCTGATTGCACAACCCTAGCAACACCCATACAGCAGTAGATAGTTCCATCCTGATGAAAGCCATCTGGACCTCCACTCCATTGAAATCTAGTACAGTACCTACCACTCCCCACCCTATCCTACCACAAATACCTGGAGGGACAATTCCACCAAATAGTGAGGGAACATTCCTTCATCATGACAGTAAATGTTGGTTTATGTCTGACCAATCTACAGAGTCAACTGAGCCATTTACTGCAGGGTCATTGAATGGCCGAAAAAAGCCCTTGGGTACATAAGAGCGGGAAACAATATTATCCTCGCTACGTGAGGAGAAAGAGGATATATTGTAAGCAAAGTTAAAACGTCAATTAACTAATCATCACATGACAGCTTCCTTTGTTGAGGGGGGTGACAAGAAATGCCGATTTTACACAGGAGTGACATGGGCTGTTTTTATGCTCATATCTAATTTCTTGCACCAGTATGTTTCACAAACAGCTTGTCCTGTAGTTTCGTTCCATGACCAAGTGTACCAGACCCTGATGCATCTCCGTCTTGCCATTCCGCATGAGGTAATAGCAGATGCAACAGCTGTGAGCACAGAGACTGTTAGGTGTAACTTCTAGAACATTGTGGACCTAATAGTTATGAAACTAGGGTTCATGATCAAATGACCAGATAGGGAAACCTCACGACAAACAATCCCTGCATTGTTCAAGAGATATTTTCCACATTTGACTGGAATAATTGACTGTTTTGAAAGAGACCCTCTGATCCATTAGCCAGGGCACAGGTGTACAGTAACTACAAGTCTCATAGCACAGTAAAAGTCTTAATTGCCTGCTCATCCTTTGGTGCCATACCATTCCTCTCATCTTGCTGGGGTGGTCGAGCATCAGACCTTGATATTGTTCACGGTAGCAACTTCATCTCACCCAAGTTGCATCACCTTGGAGATTTTGGCAGATCGTGGTTTCATGTTAGAAGACGATTAGCTGCTGTGTGTGGATGTGAGTTCAAAATACCAGCTTTCACCCGGGGTAAACCACAGCTGTCTGCTGAGGAAGTGGAGGTCTCCAGAGTTATTGGTCTCATGAAAAATCGCAATACAATATTGAATGGGCCACTGAATTTGAGGGGCGTAAAAAGCATGGAAAATGAGGCTTTTGATGAAGAACTTGCATACTTGATAAATTGTTCTAAGCATGTGCTATTCTTGTAAACTTAAGCCCAAGTATTGTAACTAAAAACTACAAAGAAAACAAATCATAATTGGTACATGTTATGTGTGACAAGTTTATTCTTGCAAAAACATTTGTTCTAGTCTCACAAATGATTATTAATTTAAAATTTGTGTCAATAAATGTTTGTTATGTCCTAATGACTTTAAGTGTGTCAATAAATGTTTGCTGCATTCAAATGATTTTACTTGTGTCAATAAATGTTTGTTGTGTCCAAATGAATCAAAAATTTACCCACGCCTTTACCCCAGGCAAAACATGAATCTATGTCTTTAAAACATGACTATTTGCTGCATAAAGTCTTTTATCAAATGTATTACTGACTTAATGTTGTCAATTAGGCCCAGATAATAAATGTCTCATTTCTCATAGCCACTCTCCCCCAACATGCACAATGAGTCCATTTAAGTTAGTGATGCACAATGAATCCATTTCAGCCGATTTTGCACAATGAGTCCATTTCAGCTGGTGATGCACAATGTATCCATTTCAGTCAGTGATGCCAGCCGATTCAGGACAAATGGGATCTGTAATTGTTCAATGATAAAAGGATTTAGTAACTTTGCATTGTGATACATTGTGAAGCTTTGTGATAAAAGAAAGATAGAAAAGAAAGAAAACAAATTAAGAATTTTCCATTAATTTAAAGACAAATGATGTTCAAGGTTAAGTTATGAATTATTAATTATCATAGTCCGCTAATTTAAGTTCATGAAATTACATTTGCTATGTCATTAATTCACCATCCATTTTCTATGTATATTTCCATGGTGACCGTATGGATATCTCAGTTTACAAATGATTACCATGTTCCACATTCTGGGGTTCCATAATATGTTCCTGTAAGAAATCCACCATGCATTTTAAAGATAAAATAGTTGACATATTCAATTTAGATCTAGACTGTTTACATGTTCTTAAACATGAAATAAATCACTAAAATATCCCTTTTGTAAATATGCAAGGAAAATGTATAAAATGCTTTTAAAGATAACACAGCAATTGTGATCTTTTTTGTTGGAAATTACTCTGACATACTTCTTGTCACTGACTAATAACTTGAGACTGACAAACAAATTGAGACTGACAAGCAACCTGAGACTAACATGCACATTAATACTGAAATACAACATGATACAGTCATAAAGTGGGAGTTTGAAACCATGGAATTCATGTCAGTAATGAAGATCACTTCTGACAAGCCTGAGTGTTCACAGTCAGTGTAAATCGTGAAAAACGATATACTCGGGTTTGTTGATAAGTGGTGTAGTTATGAAGATATCGGCAAAATAGTGTTTTTTTCTTATCACATGTCAATTGCTAACTCACAAAATTTGCAGCACCACCTATGTGCGAGCGATAATTGGGGATTTCCGGGAAGGAGAATAAATTCTATGTTTATTTATGCAGTTCATATTTCTTCTGTGTATTAAGTTATTAATTTTCATATTTTCTATGTTTGCTAAAAAAAACATTTCAATTCTATGTTCCTATGTATGTATTAAGGGGTCCATGGGTCCATGACAGCCAGGTCTGTGATCCGCAGGCCCATCAGAAGAGCATATCACTCCAAAACTCTGTCATAGTACCCACTGTTATGTACTGGGATGTTACCTGGGCTAACCTATTGTAATATCGGGAAACTCGCTGGCAGTGATTTATTTGCTGACCTATACCTAAAAGTGTTCATTTGTTTTCACGGCACGAGTGATCTGCCGGCCACCATTTTTAATGATGCCCCATTCGATTTGTATTTTTGGGGTAAGGTGGCGCTCAGAACCGAAAAGTATCGACTACTATTCGATATGTGGGACCAGGGCATACGAAAGTAGTGCTTGATAATTTCCTACTCCCCCTTATTATACATGATAATAACGAGATGCAGATTACATTAGACATAAAATGAAAAGTGCTATTTAATAGTACAATAATGGCTTGTTTTGTCGAAGTTATTAGAAAAATAATGAGAACAATTGAAGGGACTATATATTGATCTTTGCTGTCAGGGGCTCATTCCTATATTTCCATGTTCTGTTCTTTGTTTTCAAGGTAGGTGGCGCTTTAAGAGATCCTAGCAACAAATTTCAATGGTCAACCTCACATCATACTCTGCTTTTAGATAGATGAATATTTTTGCCATCTGATAGAGCATGATTAATATGTCATAATAATTAATTTAATTAATTTGATTTAATTAATGTACATTTTTTATATTATTTTTTTATATTATTTTTTTATATTATTTTTTTCAAAATACCCTCGGTCGACACTAATATTTTTTATGAATTTTTGAAGGTGAGGCATTTTCTATGGCTTTCAATGGGACAGTGTAATAGTGGTCTGAGGCCGTACACAGATATCGTGATGGATATGCATCAGCCCTTGTTGCCCGCCTTGTTGTCTCTGATCAATTCGAGTTTGCAAAAGTGCCCAATTATCGCCCACTGACGTCACGACCATGGGGGGACGGGTGAAACCAACAGCATGAGAAAGAACATGAAGAAGGAGTGGATCATCAAAATTTACATTTTCAGTGATATCTTTGCAATGCTTCAAGATATCGACAAAAAGAGATTTATGATCTGTGGACCAAGACGCTTCCATTGACATGAGTGACATGATTATCAGAAGGTAAATTTCTTTGTATCGGTGCTGAATACCTGTGACTGTGTGAGTGGAATAGAAATGGATACAGTTTCTACATGTATAACATTCCACAAGAACTTTAGTTTATTCCAAGGTATCAGCTCTGTTAAGATGATAATGTACTCTCAGTATTTTTTGTTTATTTTTGACAATTGGGTGGAAATCAGAATTGAACATGCATCATCAGGCAGCTGTCATGCATCAGGCTCACTCGTCAGCTGGTATGGGTAAATGGTCTACATGCATCGCTCATCAACAAGAGTAAGGTGGTTCTTTTTAAATATAATATACTATTTCTACATGTATCTGTCAGTCTTAGCAAAACATCTAATTGATCAGTTATGTCTTTCATTTCGGGGTTGACAGCTCTTATAATGCTCATGGTCTATTGAAAGGGATGAAGTTCACAATTTGAAAATAGTTTATTAAATTTTCTACACACAATTGTTACAATTTGTGAAATCTATTGTGTATTCCTGTGAGATTTATTTAATAAGCTTATGATTAATTGTAGGAACATCCATCACCAGCTAATATGGACAGGCAGTCACCATGCATCACTCTGTGTCACCAGCTGATATGGACAGACAGTCACCATGCATCATGCTCTATCAATAGCTAATTTAGGAAGGTGGTCATATTATCATATTTTAAATTTTAAACTTTAAAAAACTTAATTTGTGTAAAATTGCAACATTTGTGGACTCATTTGTTGACTCATATGAACATATTTATCAACTTCTGGTTGATAAGCATACTACATTATCAAGACCAACATCTTTACAATGAGAACATATGCTTTTTATATGTGTAAACATGTCATATGTACTATTTAATTGATAGAAAAATTGAAAGTTAAGAACAAGAAACAACTGTAAAACCCAATAGCTCTGATATAAATGCAATTTTATGTTGGGTTAAAAATGGGAACAAGACATAACTTATTTTGTAAAAATAAATATTTACATTTCATTAAAACCTTGTTTTTGTTTTAATTTTTGCTCTCTGTGCAATGTCCAGGTCACATATTTCCCTTGTGAGGGGAAATTCTTTTTCAAGGGACATTTTCCCTCGCCCTCATAAATGGTTAAATTTTCCAGAACTAAGCTTTGACTGCCAAAAACACATTGGTGTTTGATACAGTAATCTCAGACATTGATCTTTTAAAATATGGACCAATCAATTTTTGGAGTGGTATATTAGAGTTTGTGAAAGTGACCAATTATCGCCCACTGACGTTATGACCTGGGGCGACCGGTAGCAGTAAAAAATAGGAGTGAATCTTACAAAATTTACTTTTTCATAGATATCATTCCAATGCTTCAAGATATTAACAAAAAGTAAAGCTATTTAGAATCTATGGTCCAAGACCAGTCATATGCCAATTTTATATCACTTCAACTCACAATCACCCAAAGGAATATACAAGTGAAACCAAGTTTTTTGTTTTCTTCAAATTGCTCTTTGTTTTTTCTTTTTTTGAAGAGGAGAATATCATTGCTTATTGATATTTGTAGTTTTACAAGTAAACCTTCAGTGTTGATCTAATTCACTTTCATAATTCTCTGCAGTTGTACTAAATATAATATTTCTTCACTAATTCTTCATAGTAAATAGGGGTCACAATTAAATGTAAAAAGGGATATATAAAAATAGTCACAATTCTCGCTATCTGCTCTCCCGGATTTTTAGCTGGTCCATGAAAAAATGACGAAATTGGCGCAAGAGAGCGGTGCATGACGGGAAAGATGTTGCATTGTAAACTTCCGCCCGCCATGCTTCAAGATGGGAGGGAAATTTCAGACTGACATCGTACATTGACACGCTAATCTCAGCGCTAAAGCATGTTTGTTGTGTAATCTTTATATAAGTATATTGCAATCTACGTAATTTATGTCAACAATACGGAGACAAAACTTGCTATCTTCGCCCTTTGCCTTCATTATCTTTGCCCTTCGCCTTCGCTATCTTCGCCTTTCTTATCTTCGCACTTCGAATTGCATTGCCAAGTAGCCAATCAGTGAGCAGCTTACTGTAGTATATAAAGTTTGCTAAAGGTGAAGGGAGACGATTAGAAGACGAAGGCCGAAAATAACAAAGTAGAAATGCGAAAATAGCGAAGTAGAAGCGTGAAAAAGCAAAGTGGAAATGCGAATACAGTGAAGTAGAAATGCGAATATGGCGAAGTAGAAGTACGAATATAGCGAAGCTTGAAAAGCGAAATGCGAGGCACGAATGATACCTCCAGAGCTTCATAAAATATGCTTCGCACTGAATTCTAAAGTTTGCACTTTGCCTTCGCTAATTTTGTCCTTCTACTTTGCTAATTTTGTCCTTCTACTTTGCTAATTTTGTACTTCTACTTTGCTAATTTCGTCCTTCTACTTTGCTATTTTCGCCATTCTACTTTGCTATTTTCGCCATTCTCCAGAGCTTCACAGTTAGATTAGAAAGCGAAGAGTGAAAATAACAAAGTTATGAAGCTCTGGAGGTATCATTCGTGCTTCGTACTTCGCCCCTAACTTCGCCCTTCTACTTCGCTATTTTCGCCCTTCTACTTCGTTATCTTCGCACTTCGCCTGCGCTATCTTCGCCTTTCTTATTTTCACACTTCGTATTGCATTGCCAAGTATAGCCAATCAGTGAGCAGCTTACTGGAGTATATAAAGTTTGCTAAAGGCGAAGGGAGACGATTAGAAGACGAAGGCCGAAAATAACAAAGTAGAAATGCGAAAATAGCGAAGTAGAGGGGCGAAAAAGCAAAGTGGAAATGCGAATACTATGAAGCTCTGGAGGTATCATTCGTGCTTCGTACATCGCCCCTAACTTAGCCCTTCTACTTCGCTATCTTCGCCCTTCTACTTCGTTATCTTCGGCCTTCGCCTTTGCTATCTTCGCCTTTCTTATCTTCGCACTTCGTATTGCATAGCCAATCAGTGAGCCGCTTACTGTAGTGTATAAAGTTTGCTAAAGGCGAAGGGAGAAGATTAGAAGACGAAGGCCGAAAATAACAAAGTAGAAATGCGAAAATAGCGAAGTAGAAGTGCGAATACAGCGAAGTAGAAATGCGAATATAGCGAAGTAGAAGTACGAATATAGCGAAGCTTAAAAAGCGAAGTGCGAGGCACGAATGATACCTCCAGAGCTTCATAGAATACAGCGAAGTAGAAATGCGAATATGGCGAAGTAGAAGTACGAATATAGCGAAGCTTGAAAAGCGAAGTGCGAGGCACGAATGATACCTCCAGAGCTTCATACAAAGTAGAAGTGTGAAAATAGCGAAGTAGAAGGGCGACAAAGCAAAGTAGAAGTGCGAATATGGCGAAGTAGAAGTGCGAATATGGCGAAGTAGAAGTGCGAATATAGCGAAGTAGAAGTGCGAATATAGTGTAGGTGAAAAGCGAAGTGCGAGGCACGAATAATACATCCAGAGCTTCGTACGTTGCAGATTTGCTGAAGAATATAGTATACAGTATGTTATAATAGAGTCAATGTTATCACATGCATTTAAAGAACCCTGCAACCCACAAAAGAAAGAAATGTGAGCAATAAAATTTGTTTAAAAAGTGAACATTCGTACCCTTCGCCGGGGCAGTACAAAGCGCAAAATAAATAAAATAGTCCAGTGGCTTCATAGGAGAGGGCCCGAAAATTTTAAAATATTAAAAAACGAATTGAATTTGATTCGTATTGACATAAAAAAGTCATGAAAACCTCCCAAGATAGTGCAACGGCACACAAACATGTGTACAAAGCGTTGTACCGCCCCTAATCCAATATAAACCAGAGGTAGGATAACGCAGTCAGTCACCCACCAACTGATGAGATCACAACTGATCGAAGCCATTGTTGGTATTGGGCAGGGAATGCGATTGTTGTCTACCTCGTCTCCAGGATACTTGCCCTTCTCACTGCCGGTTTCGGATGTTGCTGGTCACTGTAGTTGAAGGAGCATTGACGTCATATTGGTGCTGTGCTGTGGCTATTTATCAATGAAATAGTGACGTTTTATGTGTTGGTATCTTGCCAACTGTAAACAACAAATCCCATACATTCCCTGTTTTTGAGTTTTGTTTCGATTTTTTTTTTCAGAATTTCCCGTACTTCAAACGTAATATACTTTTTGCTAACACCACTCCCATTTGTCGGCTATCATGGCGTCTGTTATGCCTTCTAATCATATTACATTTTGACCCGAATATGTATTATACATATGTATGTTGTGAGGAGCTACACTCAAATCATCCTTGTGATACTTTCATGAACTAAAACGACATTCTTATGGGATGATCAAATTAAGATTCGTGTATAACAGAACTGATCGCGAGAACACACTTTGCCACAGAAAGAGATTAACTCACTGTGTCATGATTTTCTTAACTGATGACATCAAATACCTAAATTATTGACATCAAAGATCTATATTAATAACATCAAATCTAAATTGATGATATCAAATATCTTAATCAATAACATCTAAAATAAGTAAATGTAATAAAGTAAAGCCAAACTGACGCGATTCATATTTTTATTGATTTTCCTCCCTGGTGAAACTTTGGTACACACTAATGATATGATCATGGGATAATCATATGAAAATATCACAGATTTGACTGTGGGAACACACTGTGTTACAAAAAGAGATTATCTGGTTTTACAAAGTCTTGAGTTATCACGACGATGTGATTTTGCTAAATAATGGTCCAATAAACTCGGAAACAATGACCATTATTACCATGTCATAAGTATCGTTGACACTAAAATAAGACAAAACAGTGACCTTAAACATATAACAGAACAAAAGTTTATGCCTGAGGACTAATTAAACGACCTTTATGATGTTATAAATATTGTCTGGAATTTGATATTTGGTTTGCGTTGCAGATCGTTTGCGTTATGTGTCAGATTTGTCATTTTTTTCCTGATGGTCGTATGGCAATAATTGTCGAATCATACAGATATTTATCAATCATTAATATCAGAAGGAGATCGATAATGACTTAAGTTTGAAATGAAAAACACATTTAACACATTTGTATATATGTTATCCACTGCGTTAAATTTTGTGATCAATTTCAAATCTTTTATATCAAGGATCATTTTGTTTAGTAAGATTATGAATGTTTCAAATTTTGACAATCTAATCAAAGGATTAGTGTAACCTTTGTGATGACCCACACCTCCCGTCTCGCTTTGGCATCAGCCTTGCCAAAAAGGCAGCCATCTTTGAACTGCCAGCGCCACCTAGAGCGAGAAAGTTATTAGACTAGAAGAGGTGTTGGTTTTTCGACGGCAATTTGTGCCTGTGGTTATGGGAAATTTGGATAAAAGAGACACAAATGGACCAAATTTGTGACCAATACATCAAAAATGGGACCGGTATTGGCTAAATACACCCTTCTGATACTTTTCTTATTTCTTCCAAACCAAGGTGAGTGTCACACTAATCTTTAGAAACAATTATTCTTATCTCTTTATATGGTTCAAATTATTCATAATAAATATCAGATTGTCCTTTTGTAGGAATACAAGTAAATGTGTGGCACATTAATATTAATATGGGATCTACGTTTATTAAATCATTGCGATTATTATTTAATTGTATTTCAACTTAACTGTTACGAACTGTAACCATCACATTGTATTTATTTATTGTACAAGAAACACAAACGCACTTTTTCCTGGTTCTGTTATTGAAGTGTGTATTTAATGATTCATATGCATTAAATATTGTCGATTTGATTTTCAAATTAGATTCATCATTTAATTGACTTCTTAAACATATCGTTGTTTTAATATAGAATGCTTATGAATGCATTACATTATGTGAAGGAATTCAAGTTTTTAATCCATTGATTGTATGCCGTGTTTCTGTGATACAACTAATCTGATTGAATTTTAGATCTCTTCTTGGTAATAAGTTAAAGCAAACATGTTACTCTAACATCAGTATAAAGTAACTTATATGCTCTATCCTCTTTTAGGGATTAATGATTAATAGTATAGTGTTTGACTGATCATACGTCGTGAAGTTTAATGACGATATACGATCAAAGGTTCAATGAGTCTCTCATTTGAAGTATACCAAATGATTATATAATATCAAAATAGCTTGCTCAATAAATACATCCCCAATTAGATATAACTTATCAAATATAAACAGATAACTAATAGATTCTTATAATATCTTGGTGTGTTTAAAGTTGAATCCTTGTGCAGTGATTGTGAATACATGTGTGATCATAATGCTTTAAATTATAGATTGAAACCAATGATATAAGATGGAGAAATGAACAATAACCCGAAGATAACAGCTTTATTCCAATTCTTTCTCTTCAGTTATATTTTGTCCCATTCTTGTTGGCACAGTGACATTTGATTCGTCCTCTTGCAGTTAAAGGAACCTGTGATTCTGTAACTGAATTTTCATGTGTCAATGGAGGTTGTATTGATATATCCCGAGTCGGAGACTCCTATGCTGACTGCACTGACAATTCTGACGAAAGTAAGTGATAATTTTAAGATACTATGTATCATCGTACCATGTTAAGATGTTATGTATTATCGTACCAAAATATCATTACAACTGTGGATATTGTATATATGTTATGGTTATTCATACAAATAGAACTCACAATTAGGTAATTCATATCTATTATAAGCATTCATGCCACGAGGACTATTCATTTCTGACTCATTTCTTTCCAGCTTAAAGTACAATGTTAACGCTATTGCATATACAAGTAAAGGAGATCATAATTATAAGTTTGTATATTTTTTGCATCACTAGGTAGCAATGTGTGCCAACCTTCTCCACCTGATTACAAGTGGCACTGCGACGTTGGCACGTGTACCAAGATGAGCTGGGTTCTTGATGGCTATGGGGACTGTCCTGACTTGAGCGATGAAAGTAAGACCTCATGAGCCGAACCCCCCCCCCCAAAAAAAAAAAAACAATAATAAAAAAATCAGGTTTGATAAATTTGTAATGCAAGTCATAGAATATCTACTATTTGATGACGTAGAGTGAACGATCAAAGATTGTATTGAAATTCCCGAGTCATGATTTTTATTTGTTTAATTGTGAACATTTTGTTTTATGAGAGTAGATTACTGGACAGGATATGTAAACCTACTGTTTGAATGGGTTGTATGGCAAGCTATTTAATGCCTCAGTCCTTGCAAGTTCTTTAAATGTCACCGCCTGCTTTTGTTAGACGTAATTACATATGTCTGGTGCTAATGATGAACTAACACCCGTAAAATCATGCAACTATTTTGATGTTTTTTGAACGTTTGAATATCAATCACATTTGAATATCACATTTGAATATCAATTCAACCTGGAAAAATATATTGTTGATATGTTGGAGCATTAAAAACTTTGAAATAAGAAATTATCTAATGAGAACTACAAAACCTGTTATACTATGTGAAAGAAGTCAAAGTCCAATCTCTGATTTTACAGTAACATTGCAGCATTATATTGAAATAATGCTCGGAAAACCAAAAAAAAAAAAAATCTATGACAGTATAATCATGAATAAGTGTATGATCAACTTGGGTGGTTAGGATACTACTCAGTTGGTAAGATATCTTTATCCGACATGGATCAGGCTTAAATCCCGGTTGAACTAAGGATTTAAGTAATGCTGCAAGCTTGAGGAAAAATCCTACTACTTGTGCTACTCATTCCATTCAGTCATGTACTTCGCTCACAAAGAACATGGTTATTGTCATTTCAAAAGGAGAATGTAAATAACAAAATGAAATCACTCCTAACAAAGGAATAAAGCATTCCATCTAACCTGACATAGTCTAAATTGAGCAGCTAAAAATACTCCTCAAGATGTTTTAGAGGACAAACTACATTACAAAATGCCCAACCCTTTTCTGCACTGAAGAACCATGTTCTGAACTGCCCCTTTTTTAACTGGGCTCGTGTAATTTGAAGCCTTAAAGTGATATAAGATGTAGGCAAAGTCTTGTATATATTTTATAATATGTTGGTACTACGCAGGAAATCCTCACTTGCGAATCTATGATAATCATTTTTGTTTGCATCATTACTTTTGATATTGTCCTTAGTTTTGAGCCTTGCTGGAACTGTAATGTGCGAGCTTTCACTAGAATGTGAGAGTCACTTTACCACCTGTGACGCTATTGACGAAAATAAATTTTAGCAAATATAAAAAAAATATAAATTGCCATTAAATAATGACGTTTTGTGTTGTTTATTCTACGTCTCAAGGACAGTCCATTGGAAATGGAAATCGATGATACCTTGTGTTGTGTATTGTAAAGATTATTTACATATCTCATTCAGAGAAGATCTTGGGGACACTTTGCGAATTTGGGTATGCCGACAACTGCAATGGTGCCTGTGACTGTGATTATTTCGTCCCCAACTCGTATTGTGACTCCACCTCACAACGATGTCAATGTATGGATGGATACTACATGGAAAATGAATATAAAACCTGCACAGCAAGTAAGTTGTCGTCCGCCTTGTAAGGCCATATATCTTATTAATACAATTTGCGAATGAAAATATGATACCTTCTTTTATTAATCGTATTGGGATGTACTATTTTATACCTGTCATCTGAAACTGTAATCAGACATTCTCAGAATCTCTCGCATCCTTTCATGCTCAAAATCTGTTTTACCAAATTTCATTTATCATGTCGAGAGAAAACCCTACTTTTAGTTTAAAACATTGATTTAAGCAAGTTGTGGAGCAGTGTTTTAGCCCTTGTATTTAATCAAACTTTAACAGATGCCTTATTGCTCACATTAAAGCGAATGAAATGATCTGTGGATAATACATACCTTGTAACAGATGTCATCAAATATGTCTTTGGTGCCTTGCAGGAGTAGTGAATGACACATGCAGTTCCAATGTGGACTGTTATCCAGTCATCACAGACAGTAAATGTGTGGACAATCGATGCTGGTGTGATTATACACAAGATTATTATGATCTTACCCTTGAATATTGTACAACCAGTGAGTAATCACCATTTGTATCACACGAGAATATTATTCTTTACAAATATTTTGCGGACAAAAGTAAATTTATAATATCAAATTTTAAAACAGGTTGATATGCAATTTTAACTAGGAACATACATGTTTAAATTGAAAAGCGAAACCGATCAACTAGTATCATGTAAAATCGAAATCAAGATGGATGCCCTAATAATCAAGGTATTTTATAACAGAATGTCTCTTGCCCTAAATTTCTGGTAATATTGTATTGTATTAATGACTTCATCATCTGTCTGAAATTTATTAAACAAGTAAAACCTTTAGGAATGTTATCTTTGGCTGATAAGAACAACTTTGGCAATAACATTTCAATAAATTTACAGAGTTTTTTCATATTTTCAAAATTCAAAGTTTTTACACATGAATATCTTTGGTACATCGAAGGTAAATTAAACTCACAGCATAGAATTCCCTGTCAGCACCTTCTGATCAGCAGCTTATATTTGTATGATATGTTCCTGTCTTTTTCACAAAGCGTACAATTTGAGGACAAAACAGCATTATAAAACAACTTGTAAATTTAATTTTTATCCACAAATCACAAACGTGATTACATAAACTAAACAATTTTATTTTGTAATTAATTGTAGTCATAGCAGGAGTGACACCTTGTAATTTGGACACATTGGTGCAATGCTCTGTGGCCATAACGCATAGTGTATGTTTGAACGAACTATGCGTCTGTGACACCGGCTACCACGAAGGAACACCTGCCACCACATGCGAAGCGAATGAGCTGGAAGACGCTTGCACAACAGATGCAGATTGCACGACTACCATGAGTCACGTGGAATGCTCATCAAATAAATGCAAATGTCTGACTGGCTACGATGCCCTGAGCAGTACTCTGTGTGATCCGGTCATGATAGGCGTGAGACCATGCTCAACTTTCAATGACTGTAATGACACCATTGCTCACTCAGAATGTTCTGATTTCAATTATTGTGCATGCCAACAAGGTTATGTTGCCACCAATGGCAACCAAACATGCACATGTGAATATTTCTACGATGGTGAATGTATACCGATTAAACTTGGAGTCACTGAATGTTCCACTTCCGGTTTCTGTACAACCTATGTGAATAATTCTGTATGTGGAACCGGAAATGTATGTGAATGTGACACTGCTTACATCGAAATTAACAGTGATAGTGAGTGTCGTCTGCGCGTGATAGGAGATAGCTGCACATCAGATGCACAATGTGCTGCTGCGATGATCCAGAGCAATTGTGGAACAGATGGAACATGTACATGCAATCCTGGATATAGATCAGACAGTACAGGAGAAGGATGTGACATAGGTAAGACATATATCAAGGAATTATTGATATATTTATCTTTTTAAATGTATCATATTCCTGATCTGAAATAATGTTAATGTTTTATGTCATTTATTTTTATCCATTCTAGTAATAATTGGGGTGACAAGCTGTACAACGAATGTGGACTGCACAGTCGCCGTAGAAAACAGCACATGCTCCGGAAACAACATCTGTAACTGTTTACCTGGACGCCTTGTATCTGATGATGGGACCACCTGTGATATCAGAGTTATTGGAGACCCATGTGGCACAGAAGAAGACTGTACCGCAGCTATGACAAACTCAACATGTACCATCAGCAATACATGTGGCTGTGCATCAGGCTATATTTCCCATGATAATGAAAGCTGTACATTACGAGTAATAGGTGACAGCTGTGCACAAGCCAGTGACTGCAGTGATGCAATGGTCAATGCCACATGTACAGCTCAAAATACTTGTGGATGTGAATCTGGATTTATTTCCCATGATAATGAAAGCTGCACCATAAGGGTGATTGGAGACAGTTGTACTCAGACATCTGACTGTGCTAATGCCATGGTTAATGCATATTGCACTAGTGAGAGCATCTGTGGTTGCCAATCAGGTTATATTTCACATGATAACCAAAGTTGTACTCTTAGAGTTATAGGTGATAGCTGTGTACAGGCCAGTGACTGTAGTGATGCAATGGTTAATGCCACATGTACTGTTGATAATACTTGTGGATGTGAATCAGGATACATATCCCATGACAATGAAAGCTGTACCATACGGGTGATTGGAGACAGTTGTAATACTATCACTGACTGTAATGATGCCATGGTCAATTCAACATGTACCAGTGCAAACATCTGTGGCTGTGTCTCAGGTTATATTTCCCATGATGATCAAAGCTGTACTGTCAGAGTTATAGGTGACAGCTGTTCACAGTCCAGTGACTGTAGTGATGCAATGGTTAATGCCACATGTACTGCTGATAATACTTGTGGATGTGAATCAGGATACATTTCCCATGACAATGAAAGCTGCACCATACGGGTGATTGGAGACAGTTGTAATACTATCACTGACTGTAATGATGCCATGGTCAATTCAACGTGTACCAGTGCTAACATCTGTGGCTGTGTATCAGGTTATATTTCCCATGATAATCAAAGCTGTACACTACGGGTAATAGGTGATAGCTGTACACAGACCAGTGACTGTAGTGATGCAATGGTTAATGCCATATGTACTGATGACAATACTTGTGGATGTGAATCTGGATATATTTCTCATGACAAAGAAAGCTGTACCATACGGGTGATTGGAGACAGTTGCAATACAATTACTGACTGTGATGATGCCATGGTCAATTCAACATGTACCAGTGCTAGTATCTGTGGCTGTGTCTCAGGTTATATTTCACATGATAATATAAGCTGTGCTGTCAGAGTTATAGGTGATAGCTGTACACATGCCAGTGACTGTAGTGATGCAATGGTTAATGCCACGTGTACTGCTGATAATACTTGTGGATGTGAATCAGGATATATTTCCCATGACAATGAAAGCTGCACGATACGGGTGATTGGAGACAGTTGTAATTCTGACACTGACTGTAGTGATGCTATGGTCAATTCAACATGTACCAGTGCTAACATATGTGGCTGTGTCTCAGGTTATATTTCCCATGATGATCAAAGTTGCTCTCTCAGAGTTATAGGTGACAGCTGTACACAGGCCAGTGACTGTAGTGATGCAATGGTTAATTCCACATGTACTGCTGATAATACTTGTGGATGTGAATCAGGATATATTTCCCATGACAATGAAAGCTGTACCATACGGGTGATTGGAGACAGTTGTAACACCATTACTGATTGCAAAGATGCCATGGTTAATTCAACATGTACCAGTGCTAACATCTGTGACTGTGTCTCAGGTTATATTTCTCATGATAATCAAAGTTGCTCTCTCAGAGTTATAGGTGACAGCTGTACACAGGCCAGTGACTGTAGTGATGCAATGGTTAATGCCACGTGTACTGCTGATAACACTTGTGGATGTGAATCAGGATTTATTTCCCATGACAATGAAAGCTGTACCATACGGGTGATTGGAGACAGTTGTAATACTGACACTGACTGTAGTGTTGCCATGGTTAATTCAACATGTACCAGTGCTAACATCTGTGACTGTGTATCAGGTTATATTTCTCATGATAATCAAAGTTGCACTCTAAGAGTTATAGGTGACAGCTGTACACAGGCCAGTGACTGTAGTGATGCAATGGTTAATGCCACATGTACTGCTGATAATACTTGTGGATGTGAATCAGGATATATTTCCCATGATAATGAAAGCTGTACCATAAGGGTAATTGGAGACAGTTGTAATACTATAAATGACTGTAATGATGCCATGGTCAATTCAACATGCACCATTGCTGACATCTGTGACTGTATCTCAGGCTATATTTCCCATGATAATCAAAGTTGCACTATCAGAGTAATAGGTGACAGCTGCACACAGGCCAGTGACTGTAGTGATGCTATGGTTAACGCCACATGTACTGCTGACAATACCTGTGGATGTGAATCTGGATTTATTTCCCATGACAATGAGAGCTGTACAATACGAGTGATCGGAGATAGTTGCGCCCAGCCATCTGACTGCAATGATGCCATGGTTAATTCAACATGTACCAGTGCTAACATCTGTGGATGTGTCTCAGGTTATATTTCTCATGATAATCTAAGTTGCACTTTAAGAGTTATAGGTGATAGTTGTGAACTGACTAGTGACTGTAGTGATGCAATGGTTAATGCCACATGCAGTGTTTACAAAACATGTGGATGTGAATCAGGATATATTTCCCATGATAATGCAAGCTGCACTGAAAGGGTGATTGGAGACAGTTGTAACACCATTACTGATTGCAAAGATGCCATGGTTAATTCAACATGTGCCAGTGCTAACATCTGTGACTGTGTCTCAGGTTATATTTCCCACGATAATAAAAGTTGTACACTACGAGTTATTGGGGATACCTGTACACAGGCCAGTGATTGTAGTGATGCAATGGTTAATGCCACATGTACTGTTGATAATACTTGTGGATGTGAATCAGGATATATTTCCCATGACAATGAAAGCTGCGTCATACGGGTGATTGGAGACAGTTGTAATATTGAGACTGACTGTAACGATGCTATGGATAACTCGACATGTACCAGCACTAACACCTGTGGCTGTGTGTCAGGCTACATTTCTCATGACAATCAAAGTTGTACTGTACGAGTTATAGGGGATAGCTGCACACAGGCCAGTGACTGTAGTGATGCAATGGTTAACGCCACATGTACTGTTGGCAATACCTGTGGATGTGAATCTGGATTTATTTCCCATGACAATGAGAGCTGTACAATACGAGTGATCGGAGATAGTTGCGCCCAGCCATCTGACTGCAATGATGCCATGGTTAATTCAACATGTACCAGTGCTAACATCTGTGGATGTGTTTCAGGTTATATTTCTCATGATAATCTAAGTTGCACTTTAAGAGTTATAGGTGATAGTTGTGCACTGACTAGTGACTGTAGTGATGCAATGGTTAATGCCACATGTAATATTAACAAGACTTGTGGATGTGAATCAGGATATATTTCTCATGACAATGAAAGCTGCACCATACGGGTGATTGGAGACAGTTGTAATACTATCAATGACTGCAATGATGCCATGGTCAATTCATCATGTACCAGTGCTAACATCTGTGGCTGTGTATCAGGTTATATTTCCCATGATAATAAAAGCTGTACACTTCGAGTTATAGGTGATAGCTGTACACAGACCAGTGATTGTATTGATGCAATGGTCAACGCCACATGTACTGTTGATAATACCTGTGGATGTGAATCTGGATATATTTCCCATGACAATGAAAGCTGCACCATACGGGTGATTGGAGACAGTTGTAATACTATCACTGACTGTGATGATGCCATGGTCAATTCAACATGTACCAGTGCTAGTATCTGTGGCTGTGTCTCAGGTTATATTTCCCATGATAATCAAAGCTGTACACTACGGGTAATAGGGGATAGCTGTACACAGGATAGTGACTGCAGTAATGCAATGGTTAATGCAGTTTGTAGCATCACTCAAACTTGTGGATGTGACTCAGGATATATTTCCCATGACAATGAAAGCTGCACTATACGTGTGATTGGAGATACATGCACTCAAACATCTGACTGCAATGATGCTATGGTTAATTCAACATGTACCAGTGATAACGTCTGTGGATGTATCTCAGGTTATATTTCTCATGATAATCAAAGCTGTACTGTCCGAGTTATTGGTGATATGTGTGCACAAGCTAGTGATTGTAATGATGCAATGGTCAATGCCACATGTTCAGTTGATGACACTTGTGAATGTGAATCTGGATTTATATCCCATGATAATCAAAGCTGCACAATAAGAGTTATTGGTGATATCTGTGCACAAGCTAGTGACTGTAGTGATGCAATGGTTAATGCCACATGTAATATTGATAATATTTGTGGCTGTCAATCTGGATTTATATCCCATGATAATCAAAGCTGCACTATAAGAGTTATTGGTGATATTTGTGCACAAGCTAGTGACTGTAGTGATGCAATGGTTAATGCTACATGTAATATTGACAATACTTGTGGCTGTCAATCTGGATTTATATCCCATGATAATCAAAGCTGCACTATAAGGGTTATTGGTGATTTTTGTGCACAGACCAGTGACTGTAGTGATGCTATGGTTAATGCCACATGTACTTCTGACAATACTTGTGGATGTGAATCAGGATATATTTCCCATGACAATGAAAGCTGCACCATACGGGTGATTGGAGACAGTTGTAATACTATCAATGACTGCAGTGATGCCATGGTCAATTCAACATGTACCGATGCTAAAATCTGTGGCTGTGTATCAGGTTATATTTCTCATGATAATCAAAGTTGTTTAGTTAGAGTGATAGGTGATAGTTGTTTAAATGATATGGATTGTAATGCTGCTATGGTCAACTCATCTTGTGGTAGTTATGGTTTTTGTGAATGTGTGTCAGGATTTATTTCGCACGATAACCAAAGTTGTACTCTCAGAGTAATAGGTGATAGCTGTACACAGACCAGTGATTGTAGTGATGCAATGATTAATGCCACATGTACTTCTGACAATACTTGTGGATGTGAATCAGGATATATTTCCCATGACAATGAAAGCTGCACCATACGGGTGATTGGAGACAGTTGTAATACTATCAATGACTGCACTGATGCCATGGTCAATTCAACATGTACCAGTGCTTACATCTGTGGCTGTGTATCAGGTTATATTTCTCACGATAATCAAAGTTGTTCAATAAGAGTGATAGGCGATAGTTGTTTAAATGATATGGATTGTAGTACTGTTATGGTCAACTCATCTTGTGGTAGTTATGGTTTTTGTGAATGTGTGTCAGGTTTTATTTCCCACGATAATCAAAGTTGTTCAGTCAGAGTAATAGGCGATGACTGTGACCGGCCTTCTGACTGTGAAGACGCAATGGTTAATTCTACTTGTACTAATACAAACACATGTGGATGTGTCTCAGGTTATATTTCCCATGACAATCAAAGCTGTTCAGTGAGAGTGATAGGTGATAGCTGTGTCCAATCACCTGACTGTAGTGATGCAATGGTCAATTCGACCTGTACTGGTGATCATATATGCGGATGTGTCTCCGGCTTTATTTCTCATGACAATCAGAGCTGTACAGTAAGAGTGATTGGCAATAGCTGTATACATTCTTCTGACTGCAGTGATGCCATGGTGAATTCAACATGTAGCAGTGACAACATCTGTATATGTGATTCAGGTTATATATCCTATAGTTATCAAACTTGTGCATTGACAATGGATCCTAGTGAGTAACTGAGTGAGTGAATGAATGTATGGAATGTTACGTCTCTTTCAATATTATTTCAGTCATACTACGATGAGACTTACTTGAAGTAGAGGTTGTGATTCATTTCACGAGTCTTAAATGGATAATGGGTTTATCGGTCTGAGCTCTTATAAGAACTTCTAAAGTGCGAGCAGTGCCTAAATTCACGTCCTAAAGATCATCACAGAGAAACTATGATATCATCACAGAGAAGCTGATGCTGGAATGTTTGTCCACTAACTAATTGTGACACAGGTCTTGGCCTTTGACACCAATTGTGTGTAAATGGATGAATGTATACATCAGCTTCTCAGATGCCATAAGCCTACACTATTTTCGAATCTAATACTGATAGTTTTGATTACATATATTGAGAACAAAGAAGTGGCTTTATCATTGTTTTGGTGACAATCACGAATAGAAACTATTAGAAAGCACCATATTTCTATCCATTTGAGTGTGTGTATATATATATATATATATATATATATATATATATATATATATATATATATATATATATATATATATATATATATATATATATATATATATATATATATATATATATATATACAGCAAACAAATGTAGTAAATGTTTTTTTTTTTCATTTCAGGCTTTATTTCTCACGACGGAGAAAGTTGCACGATTCGTGAAATCGGTGACAGTTGCAGCACTGTATCTGACTGCAGTGATGCAATGGATAACTCCACATGCAACTCTGGGATATGTGCTTGTGTATCAGGGTTCCAGTCCCAAGACATGAAAAGTTGCACTAAAAGAGCAATTGGCGATGCATGCCAAGTCACATTAGATTGCAGCGATGCGGTATCAAATTCTGAATGTAGTGGGTTGGTGTGTTCTTGTTTGGATGGGTACTTTGCAAGTTCGGATGGATCCATTTGCACGCTGAGACAAATCGGGGACAACTGCACAACAGATATAGACTGCTCAGCTGCAATCAATGGATCCTTATGCATCAACAACATGTGCTCATGTGAGAAATTTTGGTTTTACGTTTTAATGAAACCTTTGAATAAAAACAAAACATCTTCAATATCTATGTGTTTTAATTCCATGCATTATATTTACTTTATATTTATATTTAAACAGGAACGGTGTGTTTCATCAAATATCTAAGATAGTTTTCTTTTATTTCAGTTCCAATCATTGAGCCATCGATAGCTCCAAGTACAATGGGAGGTAAGCAATCAATATGATGAAGAGCAAAACTATTCTTATATAAGCATCTAAGAGTATATGAATAAATACATGTTGCAAAAGTGCATGAATGGTGAAGTATATTTATATTACAGCTGGAACTTTGGTGGGCACTGCAATACCACTCGTCATTCTGTCGGCCGTTGTCGCTGGATTGTTCATCGCATATAGAGAATACAAGAAGAGGTGGAGTAGCAGTAGTGCACATTTTCTATTTTGATAACTAGTGGGGGGAGGGGGTGCGACGTGGCTCAGATGGGAAGACGTCACTCTCCTGCCTTAGGTTCGGGGATCGAATCCTGGTTTGGACAAGCGCTTCGGTCATGGTGCATGGTCGAGAAAGGCGGATATCTGCTATTGAGCAATTTCTTATTCCAGCCAGGGCTCCATTAATGGTTATCAAATGCCATGGTTTGTGTTATCATGAAGCATTGGGTCTCAGTGACAGGCTTCTATCTGATCTGTAATAGCCTTAATAGTACTAAAAAGTCGTGCATACAAATAAATCAAATCCAATTTATAACAAGTATATTTATTTCCTATTTCTGTTCAATGCTTTTACATTGTTGATTGTTATGTTGCAAATTATAATATATATAAATGTTTTTAATGTTCCAAACATTGATTTTCTAGGCAAGCCGCATATTGGGCAGATCAACCCGAACCAACCTATTACAATAAGACAGAAGAAATCCTCAAAGAGTTGGATCATATTTTCGGTAGGAGCCTTTCAAACCGTAACTTTGTATTCTATTAAAAAGTATTGCAATGAAATAAACTCTGGCACTTTAATGATCATATTCGTTTCTTGCAGCAAAAAAGAATGGAGTTGCCGCAGCCAAACGTAAGTGTAGTGCACAGATATGTTACCGATGTATTTGAAATCTATCGACCCAAATAAAATACAGCTTTTAGTTATTTCCTCTTCATCAGATTCTTTAGCATTTCGTAACTTTGTTGCGATAGGCAATGGGTTTGAAATAACCATTTGTCTTCAACTATTCTCTTTCTACAAACCAAATTCAGTAAGAAAGAAACTGCTAATGGAGAAATTATCTTACTAAATACTATGATATATCCAAGATGTCTTTTATAAATATTACAAGGCCCTGCATTGAATACAGTTTTCCTGTATAATTTTTATTGTTACAAATTTCATTCTGAATGTTTTAAAATGTTTTCAGATGGGTTGGTTATAACAGATCCGTCCATTTTCTACCTTGATGAGCCTTCACCAAAAGGCATTACTAAGGTTGCAAACTAAAAGATAGGATTCATTTGATTATACATGAATACAATAAGGTTATTCAAAGTAAGATCTTCAATTTTCAAATAAAAGCAAATGTTCACTGAAATTAAAAAAATATATTCCATGCTCATCTTATATCATCAAATATATATGAATGTAATGTTATGAATTCTGAAATTCAGAAATTTTGTTTAATCATTGAATTGAACTGTTCATATGTATAAAGAGCATGAATTAAGAGGAACAGATGATATTTTATTATGAATAAGAAACCTGAAACAACAGTAATCATTCTTGAAATACCATCATTTTTCTAAGAATTATAGACGTACATATGTTCACAATGTGTGATTTTTTGTTAGATGTATCATTTCCATTCATGGTCCAGCTGGATAAATTTCTCATCATGTTTGTCATGTGTTGTTTGTCAATGTGATAATGTGAAATGATATCACAAATTTGTTATTGGTAATGTTATGTACATGTTGGTACCAAAACTATGCGCATGCTTAGGTGCTTTCCTGAAATGTAAAATTTTACTGTCTATGATATAATCATAACAGTTCAAAAATATTGTATAATTATAATAATGGCTTAATCTTGTGTGCTTTACAATTTTTCATCATTTCTCAATTATATTCTTTGTAAATATAACAAATTTGGCATTATCTTGCATTTAAATTTGCTTGAATGAGGTCATTGATTGCTGTTGATTGAAGATTATATCACTATTAAGAACACGATTAAGATAAAGGTATACATTTTATTCAATTTGTATAATTGTGTCCTTCAACTTGTAAAATCTCCTAGTTATGTAAATATATTATTACCATTAGATTTCTTTTATCTTTCTAAAGCATCTTATTTGTCTGTAAATTTTATTGCTAAAATATGACACAAATAAACTCGATCTTTTGCAACACCAAAACATATCACTTCGATCTTTTTGTTTGAAATTGAATAATATTTAAGGTAAATAATATGTAATGCCATTTCAACGTAAAATACATAATGATTGATAACCCGAATTATCCAGATGCAAAATCCGCTACACTGACTGACATATAATCCTTATCTAATTTGTGAGAAATATTTATCAAGAGTCAAGAAACTAGTGAATTAAGCAGAACAGAGAGTATTTGATGTACGGTCACATGATTGCTGGCGTGTTCGCACGAGACATAATTCATCCGTGGCGGAGGAAGACAGAAGAGATCTTATAGTGTCTTGTCTCCGAAAAAGACTGATGTATTTGCGATCATAAACACATGACATTAATCATAAGAGTTTCACATTGATGAATTTGAAAACAAATAATGGAGTCTTTGATGTCTTCCCATTCAGTGGTGTGAAAAATCCAAAATTTAAGCAAAGAAGGTCTAAGGGTAAATTTCATTAACTACCAGCATTCACAGTCTAAACGGCCACAGAACGTTACTTCCTGTCTCTCACATAATGTGATCACCCATCCGTTTCTGTTATTTCACAATTGATTTTATTTATTGATTTCCCTGAAGGCCTCTTGCCTCCATAGTGGGCAAACCATTTCACATCTATATGTTTCAAATACAAATTTCATTCTTTCGTTTAAGACAAGTTTTCTCAATGATATATTTTGAGTGAAAAACATGAACAAATATAAGAATTTGTTTGTGCAGAATGTATAATGTTCACAGCAGTATGAATTGTGTGAAAGTACTCTCATGATAAATCCAGGGCTGTATACAATGAACTATGACCAGCCACACATTCACATCCGGGCCTACAGTTCTCTGCCCAAACCAACCAACAATAACGGTACCCTGGTGGCCAAGAAACAAATGTTGTTTTCCCTCTATAAACCTTGAACAATACTGCGTCGTAAAAGCTACTATTAACAGTTGATTAAAGATAATCTGTGGACAAAATGGAAATCAATACTTAGGATTAGGATTAGAAATATCCAGATTATTTATTCATTGTATGAACATGATATGTACCAATACATAGAAGGACAGTCATGGGTCAACATCTTGGATTTTTCAGAAAAGAAAATCACGAATTAAAAAAGGGTCACTTGTGATATCCATCTCTCGATTTGATACAATTTTGATCCGATTTTGATCAAGTGCAAATCTATCCCGACAGCATTGGGATTCAATAGAGATAACAAGCCCAACTTAACCATATGGTTTATTCTTATATCAGTGTCTATAGGAAACATTAAATATCAGGTATTAGGTATTATACATGTACACAGAGCATTTAATTTGGTAAGTTAAAAACAGACCCATAAATAAGATCAACATAGCGTACTGACGTTTTACATATACACCCTCAGACTACAGGTGACGAGTAAACTCTGGTAGCATAATAACTAGTTGTGACCACACATGAGACTCAATGCTGGCTAGCACTGTTTGGCAATGTGATCAGCTACTCCACACCGCTGGCTGAATGGCTTGGATCTAGATGTTCCTCTACATTGAGAGTATCTAAATTATGTTCAGTTTCCATGTCTGTGATATTGTCAAGACCAGTTTCACTGTCATCTGGATCAACCCCAGCAGTTTTAGGAATGCTAATATTGCTGTCCCCATAAACATATTCTTTATCTTCAATTGGCACAGTTCTGAAATGCATGCTGTTGTTCAAACCAATTGCATCGTATTCAATCCAAATTGTCTACCATTAAAACATAAATTAAATACGTTGATACGGTTATGAAATAGGAATTTGATTTGACAAAAATGTAGACTTTACCTTGTCTTTCCTTTCAGCATAATGAATGCTAATGTAATACCAGCGAATATTCCCATGACAGCAATCACGATAATAGCCACTAAAGATATATTACAAAATTATCACAGTTAATTTTACACCATCTAAACTATAGCAAACTACCTTTAAATATACAAAAAAATCGTTTTATATTAATTTCCATAAAAACCGATTTACGTACCAAACCACGGCTGACAATTAATAATCCCACTGCAAGCATCGCTTTAAATAAAAGATGATAAACAATATTCAGATTCATCTCTACTTAAATTCACCATGACAGCTATTTACTATTAATTGATTGGCTAATATATAAAGAACTAGATACCTTCAATATCTATCTAGTTAATGAGTAGCATACGATTTAAGAAGTTACTGTAGAATATTTGTAACATTTGCAGTATTATACAGCAATTTCTACTATACATTCAATAACAGTATTTATTGCTGGCATAAAATTGAAATGGGCACTGATTAATATGGTTTTACAAAATTCTCAAATCACCAGCAGCTCTTATATTGATCAACATTCAATTTGTCAAAATCCGAAATATCTCACAAATCTGGTATGTGAATTGAAAGTCCCAATCATTTAATCATACCACGGGGATCTATCTAAATAATTTTTACAGCAAACGTTAGTGTCGACCATTGTAGGAGGAATTGCTATTAATTTACAGAAAAGACTGTTGTTAACTGTGTTACCAGCAATGTTTACTGCAAATTAAAAGTAATAACTATTTACAGTGCATGTTGAAATGTATGCAGTAACTCACTTTTTTACATTTATTACAGCAACTCCTCATTCATTTTGAATTGTATAAGGGTTGAGCGGTGTCAATATTGCCTTTTAAGGTTAATCATGCAGAGATAAGGAATACTGTGTTTTAAAAAAGTATTGAGAACAAAAATACATCAGGAGAAATGAAGTTGTCTCAGTACCTTTCTGTGCTCCCTGAAAAGGCTGGCTCACCGGAATCTACAACGAAGATGTAGTTGTAGCTAAACTATTTTTTTTTTCCAAATCGTATTGAACAGAATCAAGGATAAGAAGGGAGATTTACTTGAGGAAAATAAGATTTACAATGGGGAAATGGTTAAATGACGGACAAACTGCTTAATCTGGGTTTTCTATGAAGAACAATTAGCGAAAATCATTTTTTGACATGTCGATGTTTGATAAATGTTTGATAAAATATTCTACCAAAATAATGTTAAGATATATCATGGGGAGGGGGTGGGGGGAGAGCTCTTCGAGTCATTTTCGGACGCTCGCCACAAAGCCGGACACTAAATCCCCACAGGGCAGGGTTACATCTGAGTGGTGGCGTACGGCGAACAATGGCTAGATTGAAAAAGATATTTTCTTTAATCGTAATATATTATCTGCCATATCAAAATTCCTGAGAAATTATTAAGCTCATTAGTGACATATATAAGTATTTGATCATATGTAATTTAATATTTTAACGAATTTTGTGGCCAATTTTCTTATAGGAACTTGCCTCTGTTCTAGATTCCATAACGAACAGTAATCCAGGGTTGGGGGGGTACAGGTATTGCCGTAAAAACGTTAAAGATGTACAAAAAATGTACACCATCGTAATCAAGAGACTGTTTCACACTCAACTATAACGACATTTATATGAATCCATGATGATTTGATACGCATTTAATGCCTTTCGTAAGAAATCAAGAAGTGGTTAAATTACAGATCTAGAATCATGCGGATACGTTAAGATTTGGTGTAGAACAATAGTATGACGTCACATCACTAGGCTTTGCTGCTTTCACAGGCACGTTCAGAGCTCTCCCACCCCTGAGTATATTTCTTGAAAGACTTGAGTCCATTTAATCCATTTGATCGAAAACCCTTTAATCTACAATGGTGGTTCCATGTCGTATACAAAGGTGAAGTTGAATGGAAAGGATATATTGTTGAACTATACACTCACACAGACAGCTGTTTTTGTCAAGAGTCGTTTTATAGTCGACGTCGCAGTGACACACGCCATCGGTGCAGGTGCTATTATCTATACCTTCCAAACATGAAGCATTACTCGTGCAATTACTCTCTCCAATTAAAACTGAAATAAGGAATCATAACCTCAAGATTGCATACGGTTTGGTCCAAATAACTGTTCCAAACAATTGGCTGCAACGATGCACATTAATTGAACTCCAAGTTATAACTAATACATTTACATTTACACGATCTAAGCTTGGCTTTTTAGGAAGAGAAATTTAGCCACCTTTTGATAAATAGTTTCTTTTAAACAAAATTCAATCTAATTCAACCCATACATGTTAGTGTCTGTGGTTAACCTTTCATTGTTTAAAGAAACTTGTTTGATAAACTTACCTTGCTCACATGACATTCCATTGATATCAACTCTATACCCCTCAACACACGTGCAGACACCACTGGCACCACATGTAGTATTTTTATTAAGAGTACAGTCACTGGTGTTAACACAAATATCTCCAATATTTCTGGGAAGACAATTGTTCCCCTGTACTTTATATCCTGAAAGACAGTCACAAACATTCCCAATGCCACATGCTGCGTTTGCGGTAAGTGTGCAGTCCATATTGCCAGAGCAAGCATCTCCAATGCCAATCTGTCTGCAGGTGGTGAGTTCATCAGTAGGTGTGTGACCGGAGACACATACACATATATTCAATATGCAAGCCACATTTTCGATTCCGGAACAGGATTCGCTTGAATTGCATGAGGTGCTGCCCAAAAGTACTAAAAACATATATGAATTATTTCCTAAGTTTAAAATATAAACACAAAACACTTAATGAATAATTACATTTGGTAGAGAAATATGAAATGGTGTCTTTGCTACCCTTTCTTCAAGAACGGAAATATAAGGACGATTTTCAATCAAAATAACCAGTACACAAGTAGCCACCATTAGCAATGGGAGTCAAACGACTTATAACACAACTAACTGAGGAACATATCCATTGTCATACAAATGTAATTATGATTAACATTAATGACCTTGATCACATCCTTTTCCGGTGTCATCCACTCTGTATCCGGTAGAGCAGGCACAGACTCCGGGGCCGATGTGGCAATGAGCACCGGCCACGGCAGAACAGTCATCGCCTGATGTGCAGTTCTCACCGACCAACCTGGCAGTACAGGATAGCTGAGATTGGCGAAATCCCGGTGAGCAAGCACACACCCCTCCATCTCCACAATTAGAATTAGGTGTGAACTTTGAACACTCAACTTCATTTGTGCAGCTATCGTTGAGTTTGAGCACAACGCACTCGTCTGATCCATTTGATTTGAATCCAGTTTGGCAGACACACATGTTGTTCTTACATACAGTGTTATTCATAACATTTGTGCATTCAGCACTTGAAGAGCAAGGATCTGCTAGAATATTCGGTTCACAATCCGTGCCTCCTATTGTCTTCTTGTGCCCGGAGACACAGCTGCATACACCGCTTAAACAATCAACGTTCACTGCACCTGCGCAAGACTCACCGGAACTACACGTGCTGCTTCCAGCAATTACTGAAATCAAATCACTTTTCATTGTCAAAATGAAGAGACAAATCGAGGATATGTGAGCATCAAAACTTCATCTGCGTAAGACAATAAATCAATACTTATTCAGGTTTTTAGATTGATTTTTATTTCATATAAGTCAAAGCTAAGTAACAATATACATATTAAGGTCCACGTCTTAACTGTAATTTTACATCGAAATATGAAACTGCAGAAAACATATTACCTTGTTCACACGTGTTTCCGGCATTATCTGTTCTATACCCTCTTACACATTTACACACGCCACCGCATTCAGTATGATTAATTAGTAAACAATCATTGTCCTCCGTGCAACTATCGCCGAGGGTATTGGGCTCACATCTTGTGCTGTTTTGGGTAACTTTATATCCAGATCCACAATCGCATACACTGTATGGGGCACACGTGCTTGAATTTGTAGATACACTTGTATTTGAACATGCACTTGAATTTGCAGTTATATTGGAAAATATTGAATTAGAAGATTCATTGGAAAGTTTACATGTACTATGAGATATTCGTGAAGAGCAAAATGTCTCATTTTCACATGGAGTAATGCCCATTATCACTGAAAGGAATGAAATACTGGTTTTATTGATGTGAACAGATGAACAGTTTTGATTATGAATATCATTTTAAAATATTATAAAGTATTTTTCAAAGAAATGAACATATTACCTTGAAGACAGGTTGAAGAATTTGATTGATAGTAGTCGTCAGGACATGCACAGACAGTGTCCTTGCATATCCCACCAGTAACAGTTGAACAGGAAGAGTTGCTACTACAACTATCCCCCAAATGATCTGAAAAGTAAATGTTTGCATACATCATTACTCTGCTAACTATAAGACAACAATAACGCAGAATTTCTCCCCTCATAATACTTATCAAAATACATATTTGTCTGAATGAAATTAAAAATGTAAAATCAAGAAGATACAAAAGGGGACACTCAAGGCCTGCTGTGATAATATTACTTACTTGGTGAACAGGTTTGTATATCGTCAGCATGATAACTGGATTCACACTGACATATATCATCTTTACACAGTGAATAGGCCACATATTGGGAACAGTCACAGCATGCATGGGCACTACTACAGCTTGTATTCAGCACCTTTTCTACAAACAAATACATATATTACAACCTCTAATGATCGCCATCCCAAAGAGATTTTATTTCATAGATGGTTTCATATATGGGTATTGTAATATAACAAAAATATAATACTAGAAATCGACATATTTTAAATATTTTCTTTCCTGAAATTAAAAATAAATTACTTTCATCTGACCCATCCTGACAGTCTTCATTTCCATCCAACTTCCAATCAAGGCTTTTACAGATCCCATCATCACAGTGGTATCTTTTCACATTATCCGATTTGGGCAGGCATTCGTTGTCAACTGCAATGACATTCACGATTTAGACACACACCTGTACAGCGTATTTTGTTCATACTGCATGCTTTAATAGAAATGTATTAACTTCAAATGTCTTCTCTTCAGTCAATTTCAGCTTTGTCGCTAATTTTCCAAATTCCAGAAAGATATCTTTTAATTACAAGAACTCATTCTAAAGAGCATGTTCTTAAAAATGATAACCCCAAAAAGATCAACAAGCGAAACACCATATAACGTTCTGAATACTTTGTCAATCTATGTGGCAACATGTCTGGCAATGATATAAAACAAAACATGGGTTCACTGCTTAATTTTGAGCTATTCAACTTCATAAAATACCAAACCATTATATCTTACTTATATTCCACATCTAATCAGAGATGTTTTTGAAAATGGAACTCACATGTGCTATTTCATACTCTGGTTTTGATAAACAATCAATATTCGTTTGGAAATTGTAATTTTATCCAAATAATTGTTCTTATTGATACCGATTTGTAAGTGACAGTCTTCTTGACTATTAGTATTGGTTCACAAGTCCTGCCACCATCCGTAACATTCAGCGTGTCAGATCTCACTGAGCCTTTTACGTTATGATTTGATATATTTCAATATAATGATAATTTTCACAAAGATGCTTAAAAGTATATTAAAGACACACTTTTTGGTTTTTTGTGCATGGACATGGTATGAACATAATTTCTGTGTGTGTAAAAAGTTGTCAGATACTATCGACATTCGCAATGATGTCTCTTTCCAGAAAAATTAATTTGCTTTTATATAACTTTTATAATTTACATAATGTGCGATGTTAGCAAAAGCTCAATAGAGCGGCATTGTACTATGTGTACATGCCCAGCCTGTTAGAGAACACTTTCGATTTTCAACTCGGTCGCCAAGCAATGGTAATGTAGATTATAAAGGATCAACTAAAGCCAGACAGACAAATTTTACTGAAGAACAAAAAGATGTTGATTTGTTTCTTATCTCAATGTTTTGGTGATTGCTACAGTCCTAGAAATGTTTGCCATTATATGTTTAAGGCACTCTGAAGTGAAGTTTCTTTTGTAACAAATGAAATACTATTACCTAATTTGCAATATTCCATATAAATACATACAAAATGTTTTAATTGGATAAACTATTCATTCCACAACCAAGAATGTCTTCACATGTTTGGTACAAAGAGCATCGTCAAAATAAAAATGTTCTTGCGAAAGAGGTATGTAAATATTTTCCTTCCCGATTTCTATATTCATCAATTATTCTTGCGAGGAATGTGTACAAGGAGAGGGATACCTTCATCCGAGTTATCTCCGCAGTCATCGATGCCATTCTTTCTGAGACTGATGCTGACACATTGTGCTGGGCAGAAGTCATGCTGACCATCACATACACAGTGAAACTCATCACCGGCACAGGTTGATCCTGAGGAGGATAACATAATATTGTATGTTAACTTGATGACATCTCTTTAATCCATCTATGGCAGATAGTATTATTAAACGATAAAATTGCCAACTTAGCTAAACAACATCATGTATTGGATTTTACGCTGCAGTTTGCCACCATCCTTCCCAAATAAGGAATTATCTTTGAAATGACATTTAACTAAAAGTTTTATTTGTCCGAATAATCCACGTTTTTAGTTTAGGTTTACTTACCATACACGGATAATGGAAGCACTAAGACAAGGATAATAAACTTCATCATGAATCGCTATGTGATCTCCAAGTGACCAACTGCTTATGAGTCATGATCAGCAAAATTATTTGTAATTCCCATGCTTCTCAAACTAGTGTGATGCAATTAATGTTTACACTCGCTTGTGCTCACTTAGTATTTGACTTATTGAGTGTGGGCAGTATTGATCATGACACATTATTTCTCTGATGTCTCCTAGGGCTACTGCATATGTTATGTGTTGCACAATAGCGGTCGCTCCTCAAGCACTCTTGATAACCTTTACATCTGAGTGCCTGCTCATTAGTTCATGGTGTGACCACAAAGCAAGCAAGGACCGGGATTTAACTCAGTTTCCATCAATAATATAATACTAAATTTATGGGCATCAATACTAATTTATACGTCACACACCAATGATCAATCGCCCTAAAAAATACGAAAAATACGAAAAACAGACATACAATCTTGATAAACTGGATAGTGTCTCATAAAAGCTTATTTTTGAAAATTTATTTAACTTAGTTATTGGAACGTCCGTTCATTATTGTATGTATTTCTTCTTTCCTTGGCTATGCAAACAAAATTATCTTCTCATTCTCCAGTATTTGTAGTTGTTGATAACAATATCAATAATATTGATGTTATATCTACTTTGACAAAATAGCACTTCGTACGGTTTCGGTGAGGTTTGTTTGGGGCTAAAATACACAACAATTGTGCAATTTTGGATTAAAGCATACCTTTCAGCTTGGACACACATACTGTCGAAGCAAACAATATTTGGTTTCAGAGCTGTGGGTGGCGCCACCTATATGCTGTGCTAAACTGAAACTTTGTTTGGAGCTTTCAACCCAGATGGAAGCTTCAATGTCTAAGGTCTTTGCCTGACTGGCTATTATATTGATAGATTACTGGGCATCAGGGCATGTTGATGGATCCATGTTTCATCCAGCTGGCTCTGGTCATCTTTTCTAATTGTCCTAGGCCTCTAACACCAAGACATCAAGACATCATTGATTGTGATATTGATGTATTTGTTTGTGCTAAACGTTGATAATAAATAAAATATGAAGATGCTGAGATCCTCTAAAAGCATATTTTCCAAATATTTGGACGTTTTTGGAAAAGCATGTCTTGGCAGTGAAAGTGCAACAAAACTGAAGCTTTTCCAAAATCATGACAGTCACATGCAAGATACAGAGGTTTGGGATATTTAAATGATATGTGGTCATGGATACTATCTCCTTGAAGCCAACCAAAATACACTTGCCATGATTATTATGTTTTGCTAAAAGTGCCAGGTACTATATATGATCACTGTTGTGATCCATGAGGGTGTTAGGCATGTGCCAATACCAACTATCAATGGACACACAGGCCTTTGTAAACCTAAATCACTCCAGTGGCCCAATCATAATGGGGTCCCATTATCAAAAGCCTTTACTTTACAGGCGTTTGCACCAAATCACTAGTCAGCTGAGCGAAATTAAATTTGTTGACCAAATGTCCATTTTAAGCTGAATATATATGGAGACCTATTCTGTTTACTTTTAGTGTAAGGAACTTCAAAATGCTCTCGGATATGATATTTCATTTTATGTTGGAAGAATGAAAATTTTATCAGTTACACAACACATTAGGATACGTTATGGAGGGATTCATTAGTACATTAAAGTACATTAAAGTGTGCATAAGAAAAAAAAAATGATTCTTTACTTTATATTTTTATTGACATAAACATGAATCTAAAATTCACAAATGAGGTATAGTATGACACACAAGAAACATTTAAGCATTCAGTGATACAATCAAATAAATATGTTTTTTACCATTAAAATAAATCTGTAGCTAGTGCGTCTCTGCAGATATAAGATTTTAATCTATATTATCAAATCCAGTTTAATCGAGATGTAAATGCTTTTTCCCATGGTAGATATTAAATGGAACTGTAGTGGAATAGGATATTATTGTTACACTAGAGGGTAGCACTAATTCTCTTTCCATGCTCTTGGCGTTGGCCATAAATTATTTTGAAGCAGAAACAAACATGTTGATTAATATAGTGATAGAGTATTAAACAATTATAAAAACCGTCCATCGCCTCTATGACGAAACGTGAATGTGGCATTTCAACATGATATCTAAAGTTATTTATGTTTTATTTTTCAAATTATAAATAAAAATATCAAGTGTCAATCAATAAACTCAAAATGTAATGAACTTTCATCTGGCACATTGCACTGACTAATAATACAGTTAGTAATATACCAGTTATATTGCAACACTACTCCTCCATAAATCATGTTGCTGGAATTGTCATTTTAGACTAACATATCTTTAATGTAACATCAAACTTTCAGATTTGCAAAATACCGTAAAGTACCTGATAATTATTATGACAATATCTTGACAGTACATTATGACGAAAGTTGCAAGTGCTATTATCAATAAACACCTTTATGGAAGTTTGGGCTGTACTCAATCATTTTATAAAGAAAATATTCCATGTTTGAATTGCTAAATATCCTTGGTTTGATGTTGTTTCGCGGACATTCTTGTATCTATCTTAGTAGTCTTCTATATATCTAGACGCAGATGGCCATGATAAATCTTCATTTTCTCCTGGAATAGATTATAAAATGAGCCAAGTTACAGGTAACTTGCTAATATATTCAAGTAATAGTGATTATGATTAGATAAAATTAGAATGAGCAAATAAATGGTTCACTTATCAGCAGGCATCGTAGATATTTATGAATATATCAAAATGTCAGTAGTTTTTAATGATATTTTTTTTTATCAAAACCCACTTAGATGTACTTATCCTGATCACCAACCAGTTTTAAATGTGGAAATTAATAGTTTCTAATGTTTCCAAATGGTGCCACTGTACTATGAGTCCCAATTACTTTTTCATTGCAGGAAATAACACTTCATGGACAAATAAGAAGGATTAACGGAAGCATTCGTGAATAAATTTTCAAATTATATGGTATATTTGATTAATACAATCTCTTTACCAATATTCCCTGCATAAGCCTTCATCCAACATATCATGCAATTATCATTGGGATAGTTTCAGATAGGTAAACTCGCAAATTGTCATATTTTATAAGACATACTAACCAAGATCACAAAGATGTGCACACATAAATGTAAGTAGTCAATTATTTCAAGAAGAGCTTTAGATCTGGTCATATGCTTTTGAATGTTTATAAAAGATATAACTGATTCGTATATGGTGAGGTTGAATTAATCGTTCTATTATTTGCCAAACATAACGAGAATTGAACTTGATATAAGCACTTTAATGTCCATGTACCAACTGTTTGACCACCAGCGATGGGATTATTAATGTAATAGCGTTTGTACAGTTTGGTGGATTTAAGGCAGTGGCTTAACATATCAATATTAATTAAAGCATATTTACAGTTCCTCGAATGAGTCCAGGGAGTATAGTACCAAATCACCTGATGATTTTGTAATAACAAGTTTACAGACAGAAGAGGATCTGTTTCAATTGATAATGTGTTTAATGAATAAAATGCAAATTAAAGCTAAACAATCAACAGAGATATACTAAAAAATCTACAAATAAGACTTGACTGAAATTAATGATAGAAGTTAATTTTACATAAAATAGTATATTGAGGCTTAGCTTATACTAAAGTTGATAGCGCATTAGAAAGTTGATAGCGCATTAGAATTTCACTCGAGATCTTTTATTTTACTATTTCGTCACTTCTATTATTAAAACTACCTTTAATGTCAATGTAATTTGCTATATGGCCTGATTACCATCTCCCTGTCCTGCTTTTTCCACATCACATAAAATCATGCCAGTCATTTGAAATAAAGAAAAAAACACGTACACAAGTCTTAATCATTTCTCACAGCAAATTGATTAGAATAGTTAAGTTAAGAAACATTCGTGGTCAACCATTTGAGTGTTTTTTGACAGAATTTCAAAGCTATTGCAATATAGATAATTATGCATTTTACCAAGCGTTAATTCATGAGGACGCAAATCATTAGCTAATTCAATAAAACTTAGAATTAACATTATTTAAGTGAACTGTTGGCTCATGGTTGCCAATATATAACACAGGAAGTATAACCCCGGTTGGATAAATATTTTTCTCAATTTTTATTGTTTCATCAGCTTATAAGTACCTTGGCAATGGACAGATTAAGAGTTTTCTGAGTACCCACACAATAAATCATTTTTTTTACCAAACTTGACATAGGGATAATCATTTGCCAAGGCCCCTGGGCTCCTTGCATGTAGAAATCTCAGTAAATATTGGTAAAAACTTGCCTTGATCAATATCTAGTGAAGGCTCTTTTGTCTCAGCATATTCTTTGGGAATCTTCCTTTTATATCCCCAGGCTTCCTCTTCCGCAGGGCTTGTTCTTTTAAATGAACAAATATTTATCAAATAGATATGTTCTATCATTTATCAAGATAGAAAGACATAAGCCTTGTGCGGTCACTTCTGATTTTCAGAATTTGTCTTCTATAATATATAGTTCCAGACATTTATTTTTATCATTATTAATAAGAATCAAATATCATAAAGACTTTTATTCTGAAGAGATGTCGGCAAGGTACATACTTTGACTTGCCCTTCATCCTGACCAAGAAGAAAGCAGCACCAGCGATTGCCCCAATGCCGGCCACAGCAGCAACACCCACTGCAAATAGCAACTTATATCAAGCTTAATACCTGACTTAGTAGATGCCGCACTGCAGGAGACGATTGAGAAGTATGATAGAGTCGGCAGTTTGTATTCTTAAAGGTATCTGGTAGTTGCCATTCTCTTGATTCTACTTTGATGTAATCATAATGTTAGGGATATTGAGGTAAGTCACGATTTTTGTCATTATGGTTTACAAGTTAAATGCGTTCACTGTTTTACTCCCACAATACCAAACGTGTTTACCCCAATGTCACAATGCCTGCAAATATTCTCCTGAACACTATTCAACTTTTTAATCTTTCATGCTGGAATTTATTTCCAACGAAATATTTCTCGTCATGTTATAATTACTCCGAAGTATGAGTAAACATGAATATGTATTTATTAAATACTCACAAACCCAAGGCATACACGCCATCAGTCCGCTGCAGCTATTTGTCAAAAGAAAGGCATTATAGTATCTATAAGATCAGTAAACATCTTAGTTATCATTTGACATCGGATTGAATAATTTGATAAATAAAACTAATTTAATGATTTGTACTTGACAATTGACAAAGAAAAGTATTGAACATTGACTTCATTGAACTTTTAGCCGCCAATCCAATTAAAATGTTGTTTGTTTTCGAAACATGATATCAAATCAAATTAAAAGAAAACATATCTTGGGAATGTAGCAATAATGATATATTATCAAATATAACATAACGATTGGTAATTAAGGGGTAATTATTATACTTAACAGAATAGAACTTAAATATGGATTGGATATATTAAGAAAAACACATCGTTAAAAAGTCGTCCGATGTGAATCGAGCAAAATTAAGATTCTCAAAGGACCTGGACCAAAAAAACCCCCAAAAAACAAAATCAAACAACAAGAACAACGCATTGTATCTTCTTCAACTCATTGTGTTGTTTCAGCCAAACCCGGATGTGTTAATCAATAATATATAGATATGTCATGATAACTTTTTTCTTGTCACAATAACTTATTTCTTTCATTCATATAGATAAACGCATATTACCAGATCCTTAACAATCTTCCCAGATCAAAACTCTATTTATCCTACCTTTCAGCTGTACTTGCACCAAAGTCCGGATCGACTGTAATTGATAAGCATACAATAAATCATGTCTGGCCGTATGTTTGGTGTAACTTAGTTATAACATCGTTGTCACAATTATATGTCCGCAGCCATAAGAATATGCTTATTTCATCATCTTATGATTACCTACACATCATTTTACTAATAACATCGATGTTTACTTGAATAATATACGTTATCCGTTGGTAAAAAAAAACAAAGAGTGTTCAAATTATAGTAATTTTTAAACGTTTAATCAAAGAAAAGAACCACTAGAAAGAATATATAAAAATGCCTGGGATTTTTTTGAACTTAAAAGCCAAAATAACAAGTTTGTAACTGACCTACACAACTATTATAATCCACAGCAGCCATGAAACCTTCCTCACACTGACAGGTGTTATCAGTACAGGTGCTGTTCACGATGCCCTCCAAACAGTCGGCAATGGACGAACAGTTACTTGTGCCTATTAGAACTGTGAAATAATATGGGAAAAGCAATTCAATCGCAATGTTGATGATTAAAACTAAACAGAAAAATAAGTTATGTAAATTGATGATTGGGTAATGATCTAACCTATTTCACATTCATTTCCGGTGTCATCTACCCTGTATCCTATTGCGCATGCGCATGTTCCACTCGTGCCACACGCAGCGTTAGCAACAGTAGAACAGTCAATGTCAACTGTGCAGGGGTCTCCAAGCAGGTTGGCAATACAGATGCTTCCTGATTGGGAATATCCGTCAGAACATTCACACACACTAGACGCACTTCCGCAAACAGCATTAGAGACAGTAGAGCAATCGACATTAGCGCTACAGGCATCTCCAAGTAAATTGACGGTACAGTTGCTCCCAGATTGACTATATCCGTCCCTGCATTCACAGACACCAGATCCACCTCCGCAAACGGCATCTCCTATGGTGGAGCAATCACTGTCTACTGCACAGTCATCTCCCAGTAAATTGACGGTGCAGTTACTACCAGTTTGTCTAAATCCATCAGTGCATTCACAGACGCTAGACACATTTCCGCAAACAGCATTAGCGACAGTAGAGCAATCGACATTAGCACTGCAGGTATCACCCAATAAATTGGCGGTACAGCTACTACCAGATTGACGATATCCGTCTGCGCATTCACATACATTCGATACACTTCCACAAATGGCATCTGCTATGGTAGAACAATCACTATCTGCTGTACAAGCATCTCCTAGTAAATTGACGGTGCAATTATTTCCTGATTGTCTATACCCATCTGCGCATTCACATACATTCGATACACTTCCACATATTGCGTCTGCTATGGTAGAACAATCACTATCTGCTGTGCAGGCATCTCCCAGTAAATTGACGGTGCAATTATTTCCAGATTGTCTATACCCATCTGCGCATTCACATACATTCGATATACTTCCACAAATGGCGTCTGCTATGGTAGAACAATCACTATCTGCTGTGCAGGCATCTCCCAGTAAATTGACGGTGCAGTTATTTCCAGATTGTCTATACCCATCTGCGCATTCACATACATTCGATATACTTCCACAAATGGCGTCTGCTATGGTAGAACAATCACTATCTGCTGTGCAGGCATCTCCCAGTAAATTGACGGTGCAGTTATTTCCAGATTGTCTATACCCATCTGCGCATTCACATACATTCGATACACTTCCACAAATGGCGTCTGCTATGGTAGAACAATCACTATCTGCTGCGCAGGCATCTCCCAGCAAGTTGGCTGCACATGTATTATTAGATTGTCTGTAGCCGTCTGAGCACGCACAGACCCCAGTTACATTTCCATTTCCACAAACAGCATTTGTTACTAATAAGCAATCAGCATCAGTAGAGCAACTGTCACCAAGTTCCCTATCTAAGCATATATTTGACCCATTAGTTTTGTACCCCACATCACATGAACAACTGCTATTGACGCATACAGTATTGTTCATCGAATCGGAACATTCCGCATCATTCGAACAGATATCTCCCAAAATGTTGAGGGTGCAAGCCGTCTCATCAGCTATTGACTTGTATCCAGAATCACATACGCATATATTTGACGAACATATACTATTTGGTACTTCTGATGAACAAAATATATCATTTCCACATGATGTATTTCCCATTAAGACTGAAAAAATAACAAAAATGTGATATTGGTCAAATGTATGGTTGCAATATATTACTATCAATTATAACTACCTTATCCTTTGTCCTCAATAAGTCTAATCTTTATGAGACATATTTAGAAATATAAATATAATATATATATATATATATATATATATATATATATATATATATATATATATATATATATATATATATATATATATATATATATATATATATATATATATACATATAATGAATCGTTACCTTGAGTACACAGATTTCCATCTTCATACAAGCCTGCCCCACATCCACAGACAGAGTTCAGACATGAACTATTATCAACAGCAGCAGAACAGTCTATGTCACTTGTGCAAGCATCTCCAATCATACCTAAAAATTGATGCACATTTATATTAAAGGCGGTAGTCCTATATAGATGTGAACAGGGACATATTGTAATCTTGATGTGTATTAAGATATGCCATTTCATACTATTCTTACATATGACGCCACCTGAGAATTATAAAATTCACAAATCATCTTTTTTACATCGTCTGTCAAAAAACAAGGATTAACTGAGTTACATAATGTTTATCATTCCAATTGTTGTGCATGTCAGATGGAGTGGGCATTACAAGAGTTATACGTGAATTAGATTATCAAAAACCTTTGCTTAAATTTCAATTATTTTTCATGTATGCATGTGTAAAGTGGGGCTTTGAGGAGATGAAATTTGAAGTAAACATTTTAAAAATGGGTTAATATTTATTTTATTTTATATATAAATGTACACTGTCTTGTATCTATAACAATTTTCATCATGTAATTTGAAGTACCAATATATGAAACAAACTCATACTTAACATTACGTGTTTTTTCCCTTAAGCCAACATACCTGACAAAAAGAGGAAGGGTACCAACGGTAGATATTAAAAATGTGAGCTGGCATCATGCTGAGAGTGCTTGCTTACTGAGATTAGTACTCAGATTAGTGGGGTATGTGCTCACTTTCACATGTCCAAAATACAGGGCAAATGACTGTACACACATATCAGCAATATTACTACACATATTTCTGTATTCATATTGTGATTTTATTTGACAATTAAAATAATGATTGCAATATGTAATCATTATTTTTGAATATAGAAAGTTTAATTCTATTTTGTTAATAGGGTTCAATCAACTGAAACTAGAGAACTATTTTGGTGGAATTGACATCATTTCTGAGAGGTGGTCTTTGCATATGTGAGCACATGCATTGTTGGCTGATCTCACTGGAAAACAGAGAAATACACATACAGGTAACATGTGACCTGTTGATTTCCATAATGACCAAATACTGACAACTCCACATTTTGAAGGTCTTAAATATTGTTTTGGAATAAATGATATATCAATCTGATGGAATGTATTTAAGAATGAGCATTGTTTGCAGGTATGTGTTAAGGGTTGATGACTTGTATATAGCACCTTGGATAGGTACAGTTCATGTTTATTTTGATATGTGGATCAGGCAAAGTGTTGAGTGAGCAATCTTGCCATGAGAAAAGGTCAAATCATATCATCAGACCCGTGAGACACATGCTAGTGCTGAAACATTTTATAACTATTGCATTGCATTGGATATAGTCTTAGATGCTCAAGGTTGGCCTTATGTTCAACTTACTCGAAGATTAAAGTCTATGATAAAATCTTGAAATTGGATCCATGTTATAATTTCTTTTGTCTGAACTCAAACAAAATCAGAATATGAACATTTCATATTTGTTTTCTGCCTCAAGTTACTATATTTTATATTTTCTATGTTGTCAAAAACATATTCAACTCTATATATTCTTACATGCATATTGCTCGAATATTACCCCAGTTTGAAGATTTTATATTTGTTTACTGTATAAAGTCATTATCATTCATGTTTTCTATGTTTGCAAAAAAAAATATATTCTTCTGACACCCATATTGCTCAATAAGAACTTCAATAAAGATTTAATTTTTTTTTGGTATCAGGTCATTTCTATTTTTTCATATTCTTCTTCATTTGCAACAGACAAATCAATTTATGTTTTCTGAAGTTCATATTTCTGAAGTTCAGAACCCCAATATGAAGATTTCACCTTCAACATGAAAATTATACTTTTCCCAACTGGGATTCGAACCCTGGACCTTTAACATTGAATACAGACATCTTAACCACTGAGCCACATATCACCCTATGGCAGTAGAAAAATTAGGAGTCATAGCATTGTATGAAAATTGAAATTGGCGCTATTTTCCATTTCTTTGCTGTCATTGCTCAAACTTAACCCAAAGATTTGGATGCCATCTTTGTTTCTGTATAGAAACATTTTATTATTTAATTTTTTTTGTATTTACTCAATTTGCAAAACAAAAATCATATTCCTCAAAAAAGATCCCAACATGAAGATTTCACCTTTGTTTATTGTATAATGTCATTATTTATTTACAATTTCTATCAAAACAAAAAAAGTTTCAATTTTATATGTTTCGATATGCATATTGCTAAAATAAAACTTCAAAATGAAGATATCAGCCAAGCATAAAAAAATACTTGTTCCCACCGGGAATTGAACCCAGACCTTTAGCATGTCAGACATATGTCTTACCCACTGAGCCATGTTGAAGAGTATGATCTCACCCTCTCACTTGTAAATCACACAAATAGTCAACATCACTTTATCTTGTTGTTTTATAAAGGGATATTCAGTAATTTCACACAGCAGCCTTAGGTCAATTTATAGACTAAAATGTTCCAAAAATATGTTTGTCTAAGATGATATCAATAGTAATGAAAATAGATCAAAAGAAACAGATATCGATAACTTATCGCTTATTTAGATCTACCCATTTTCTAGGTGATTATCTGCAGGTAGGCATATAAGGTTAGCATGTATTTATAGATATTGAATAAAAGGTGTGTCATATAATGTCCAGACATATTTTATATATTCAACTTGAACTCATAAAATAGAAAATTGTAATAAGCCAAAGAAAGTTAGTTACTGGAGTGGTGCATATTTTTCTGGAGAAGTCAAGTGGAAAGTAGTCTGGTAGGATGTGAGTTTCATAGGGAGTTAATGTGTTAATATGTACTCAATGAGTTCACTCATAACAGAAATCAAGATGGCCGAATACTGGTTGAGAATGTGCGTACACGTCATGTAATCCAAACTTAGCTAAACTTGCATCATTTAAGTGCTGATATATTACATAAACATCAGTGGAGGTTGACTCTTGTCAGTCAATATATGAATGGATATTTGTGGAAAGAAACAATTATCTAGTTGCTATATTTGTGTTTGGACTCAGCTTCATATTGTACATTTAGACACAATGGATTAACAAGGATGATTAAAAATTGCTGATTGTAATGACAAGGACAAACTATCATTTCTGTTGTGTTCTCAAGTTGAAGAAAGAGAAAAAAGCGATTGCACAATGGAAGACATGGAAATGGCAGCTAATAAAAATAATCAGACTGTTGCAAAAATTCAATAAATGTAATGTAACTAGTGCCATAACATATTTTTATAAAATGATTTATCATGTCAAGCACAGAGTCATACTAACATACACAGTGAGAAAGCTATGGGTAAACGTTATGATGATATGAGCAGAAGGAAACAAGACGAATTTGACGAAGGTAGCATATTTGTTGTATATCATGATGTATGATTTGATAAGAATGAAATTATAGACGGACCTAAAGTCATGATATATGGATGAGAAAAATCTCATGTGAAGCATTTTGTCTTGCATTAATGCTGTAAAGTTAGAGGTTTTATTTGAAAAATATATACATACAGGGAGTTTAAATTTAGTATAAGCTTTAATTTTTTACTTCACATAGCTATCCAGTATAATTATTACTTTGATATATCAAATATTGTTTGGCCAGTTGTTAATAAGAGTATTAAATATGTTAAAATCATCATGATTAAATGTGTTATAATTAAGATAATTGAATCTTCACAATGTTTTCCTTAATCGATAAAGCTGGAATAATCACATAACTATTACTTACGTTGTGTGCAGTTCAATAAAAGTGAATTGGTGTAATAACCATATTCGCATTTACATGTTGAATCTCGACACTCTGAGTCAGTCACATACAGAGGACAATCGAAGGTACTGGTACCGAAACAGGGAGATCCAATCACTTTTCCTGCACGTGACAAAATATAGAGAAATAATATAGGCTATATATATATATACTCAAATGGACAAAAATATGGTGTTTTTTAGTCTAAAGCTTTCTAATAGTTTCTATTCGTGATTGTCACCAAAACAATAATAATGTAAAGCCATTAGATTTAGATATATATCTAATTATTTAAACGTTGCGTTTGCGTTAATTTGATTTGATTGAACATATATGAAATTGTAGAATACACCACATGATATCGGAACAGATATTGCACAGTATTTTAGCTCTGGACAATCTCTATCACGTCTGCATGTTGAATGAAAAGTTTGATTTGAATTGAGTGGTACGGCTTACTTTCGTCAGAATCATCTCCACAATCGGCATTATCATCCCATTTATAATCTAAGGCAGGACCACACGTGTCATCTCCACAGTGATATTTTCTATCACCGTTTGGTTTAGGGGCACAGACTACCGACACTGAAAACAAGATATTACAAGGAACCATTTTATTGTACGAGTAACATAGATCAGTGAAGGTCATATCATGATAACTGCACTTCAAAGTAACTCAATATCGTTTTATGCCAGATATCCACCTCGAGGCAATATGTCTGATATATTTAGGGTATAAACCTTCATCGGAGTTGTCCCCACAATCATCTACGCCATTGTTTTGTTTGGAGAGGGGCACACACTCAGCTTCACAGTTAGTTCCAACCCCTCCACATACACAAGAGAACTCGCTCCCAGAGCACGCAGCTGCAATCATAATACATCCACTTATCAACTGGTAAATCTAACTGAAATACAGATATAATTTCTTTATTTTGTTAAAATTGTAATGAACATAAATACTGAATACGATGTTTTGTAAATCCCACGGAAAATTGTAAAAAAGTAGCATTGGTTCACATGGAATTTCTACAAAGTGTGTGTACGTTAGGAATCTGAAAATGCCTGATTTCAAACTTTCTGGAAGAGAATGGGACACATTTATTTTCTCCTTAACAAAAGAAGAGGAAAAATGTACGATTGTATTGACAGAATATTTTTTTCATAAATATTTTATAATCCTTTTCATGTATTAAACATACAAGTAATGTATAGATAAGTGAGGCGTTCCCTATATCGGTGTTCAACATAGCCAACTTACTCTATTAAGTGAAGATATCAACTAGATTATTTCATTCATCAAATTCATCCCAAAAGTTCTTTTATCAAATTTCTCATATTGAATGTTTTTTTTTCTGATTTCGGTTGCTTTATTTCCTATTATGATTGCTTTTATTTAAAAGCGTGATAATTTACACCAGTAGGGGCATATTTCATGAAGCTTTCAAAGTGAATGTTATGAAAGGTGTCGGAGAATGTCTTCCTAAAGCAGCCTGTTGTTTGCCATGTCTGAGGATTTAGGGGTTTATGGGATGGAAACTGTTTTGCCTACATTTTGTCTAGCACAAAGAACATTACCTTATTATGTAATATGTTTATTATGTACTATGTTTGGTATGTTTACCAGTGATTTTTTGTCCTTTGACGCACATAAAAGACAAAGCAAAGGAGATTGCATTACAATAGTGACGTAATGTAGATATATTCTCGTTTCATAATTGTCATATTTTTTCATGATTCCCACTCTAAAAGAACTTTGTAATTTCAAAAGATAATAACTTGCTTCGTGATTTTAACACGCTTTCAGGTAGGAGCAATATGGAAAATATGCTATAGCAACTGATGAAGGAAAACATACACTCTTTTTTTCTGTAACATTCTTTGTAATGTTTCACGATGTTTTGTATTTGTCTTAGACAAGTGCATGAAAGAAAGAGTTACAATTGGAGAACAACTGGTAATCCAAGACTGTTTTAAACATACAGGTAATGTACAAAACAATGAAATGGATTAATTCTGTATTTAAATTTAGATTTTTATATGGAAAACAATATAAAGTGTAGGTATCATGTAAATACCACGACAAAAAAAAAACGTTTTGGTGTATCAATGGTAAATTCGGTGTATATTTGATATAGAATGTCTAAAAGGAATAAAATAAATATCTATAGAAAATATGAAAACTAAACGAAACAAACATATCAGAGCTGTTATTGAACACTTACCTTTCACTGTTGGTATAGCAATGAAGCAGAGCACGGTAAACCTCACCAGGATTCCCATTTTGACGATAACCATCTCATTTGTTATGCTGTTTTCAGAAGTTTATATCACATTCCGTCGAAAAATCCATTTAGTATAAATACATCAAGACTTCATGTCACGAAATTCAAAGAGACGAGTTCCTGTCTGCTCAAATACCTAAATACAAACCAGTAACAGATAAATTTCAGTTGAAAACAACACATCAAATATGAAGCTTTAAGGTGTATCCAAAATGTAATCAAAAGTCAACTGGCTGTAATTCAGACAGTGCTTTCCCATATTGCAATGTTGATGACCCTTGTTTGCACTCTTCTTGTGGTCAAGGTGCATGAGAGTTTATATATTATATCAGACTTAAATTTGATTATATGGATTCCAATGAAGGATAAAATGTTTCATTTAGTTACTGCCTTGTAGACTTATGTATGAAGCGCTTTGTGCGGTGTTTGATTCACACAGGAGAATTATGGAATATATGTTATCACTAATGTTTTTAAAGACGATTAACGTGCAGTGATCCTGTAGCCAGTTCCATTGATCCGTGTAATCTCTTTATCCTCTGAATATTCTCTTTATCCTTTACGGTTTGTAAATGAAATTTCCCACACAAAAATCCTGAAAACGAAACTTACGTGGAATATTTGGTTATACTTATGTGTTTTATGGGCAATAAGATGTGACATTTTAAAATATATTTTTGGCTTTTGACATATATTTTACATTACCCTGCACACATATGATGATAGTTATTAATAGGTATTTAAAATTATTGTGGAAAATTGTTTGACATCTACATATGCATTTTTCAAGATTTTATTTTGTATAAGAAAAATAATGAATTATCTTTGCAATTGTGTTAAATCATATTTTCCGTCATTTTAAACATTTTAGACGCCACATACTACATGACGTGTTTCCATTAGAGAATATACATGACTTTGGAAGTGAAACACTGGAATAAGGAAAAGTTGTAGGGAATCAAAAATATGAAAAGGACATAGCAGCGAATGCATTCGCCTATATTGTGTTAGCCTCTTAATTATGTTTAATAGTTGTCGTGAGAATGTGGGAGCTCTGGTGGCTTTATGTTGGTCTAATATTGCATCACGGTCTCCTAGGGGTGTAACATATAATGTATCTGGGCCATTTGGAAATATGGAATATATAGTAAACACCATGGTAAAAGAACACAAACTGGATATCGTGGCAAGGTAGGTGGAATAAGTGTATCTATTGCTGTCTGCTAAAATTACATCCACATTACATTTTAATTTATAAATAGTGGTACAAATGCCATTTTGATAAGGGGTCATTGTTTATGGAGTATTAAAATTTTCGATTATTTCCGAATAACTAGCAAAGCCAAAAGTTATATCTTCTGGAGAGCATCCGTTCGGTCTGTCTGACAACACACTATATTTCTGTTAAAATATCGTTTTTTTCTTTTGTTAGATATCAACTGTTCATCAGTATATATGGTCTGTGTTTGCTTCTCATCCTCATTTTGAGCATTCCGCCGTTGTGTATCGGCCTGCCGCCTTCAGATTCTGTACGAATTGCAATATCTCACCTGTGTGTGTATCACTCTGTTGTGATCCATTGTGGCTTACTTATTGGCCCTGGTGCGTCTGCACCTCACCACAATGGATGGCCAGTAGGGTCTAGAAAGTGTCTTCCGGTCACCACTTTCTACATTATTTCAGTCATTTCGTGATGAGACCTACTTGTAGCAGATATAGCGCTGCCTTAATTAATTGTCTTGTCGTAGGTCCTTGACCTGACGACCCACCCTTTCACAGATTTACAAGGACATTATAGGTTAACATATGATAAATAAATGACATGAATGTAATCTTAGCATGGTCAGGAAATTAACCCGTGACCTTTGGATTATCACAGAGGAACTGGGGCTCACTAGTACTATTTACACTCTAAACAAATACCTTGGTCATAAGGTTCATTGTACATTTATATCATATATTGACTCTTTGAGAACCAAGAATGATTGTAAAAGGGAGATGCAAATAAATCTTAATAAGCCTGAACTGGGGCAGACATCAGGCTTTTTAACCCCCCCCCCCCACCCCCTAAGATTTAGATATAAGATTCAAAGGTTTGTTAACTCAAATGTGAAATCAGGCCTTAAACTTTATGCTGAAAGCTCCGACGAGGGGCGTGAGTTTATCGTTTTTATAATGACATGGTTAAACATCTTTTATGGGCCCAACACGTAAAGCGTGCAATGTAACACCCTTATCATAATTTGTAAAACCCACCATGAGTCTCTGTCTGACCAACTATCGGAACACAAAAGTCATAGCTTTTTCAATTTTTATTTCATTTTGGATTGTTATATACATGGTACAAAAATATAATTGATAAGCTAGAATGTCGCTAATCAACTTTATTGTCTTCATTAAGCAATTCTTGAGGAAAATTGTATTTCCTTTGCACAAATGTTCTCTCCATTTACAATCTTCCCTTGATTCGATTAGAATGTTTCCGAACCTTCACTTTACTTAAGGCATTTCCATTGTAAAGTTCATTCAAATGTTTGTCCCTTCTTTTTAATTAAGCCCTAAAATATGTTCTTATCAATGGGTCCAAGTCATTCTTATTTTTATTAGTTTTGATGACTATTGAGAACGAAAACAACTTCCAAAGATTTCTTGAATTCTCAAATAAAAGAGTTTCTTTAATGTTTTGCCTTCCAAATTATATTTGTATTTTAAATTAATCTCAAATATTTCCACAGATTACCTTTCCATTACCTCCTTGCGTTCCGTTGTTATAAACAACGGTTTTGTTGAATTATTATTCACCATGTATAGAATTATAACTATACACCTCAATATGATTTTGATATTTCAGAAACATATAAATTTTAACACAAAAAGTAGCGATCAAAATTGAATAAGTGAATACATCTTACATATATCAGTGTAGTGCAAATTAATGTATTACACTTTAATTTATATGGTGGGGGATTAGGAGTGGAACATGGGGGAGCGGCGAAGACATTCGCAACTATTGTGCTTCCGGGAAAACCATTTATGATAGCTGTTAGTGGGTCGTATTTTGTATCATGATCTGTTTAGGGCCTAACACGTTATGTCATAGTTAATATACTTATTCATTTCTCGATACTATAACCTATTTGGATGACAGATTTGCTTTTTCAGTTAAGTGAATTTGGTTCGTCTTGTGTTCGTAATATCCTTGGTTGCATTCATTCAATACTATTGGAAAACCTGAAATAAGATTGAAAAATATCTCCACAATTATGACACATAAATGCTATTTATAATGTTTGTGCATAATATTAGTATTTGAAGTGCGATAGACCATTTGTAAGTTGTTTTATTCTACTGTTATGTTAATTCTTTTAATTAGTGAATAGCTAAGTCATTAACATATCCTTAACGAGGCAGTAACACAGGCATACAATTAACTACAACTTATACAGATGATTTAGATTTATATGTACCAATTGGAAAGATTGAATTGTGTAGGAGTTGGAAAATGTCAAAACAACATGCCTAGTATATCTTACATGTCTCTTAGGTTGTGCACAAAATGTCTAAGATATTTAAGTGTGTCAAAATGAATGTTTTTTTTTTAAATTGGTAAAAATTGAACACATGTAATTCGATGAAAATAAACATAAATTGAAAAAGATTCAAAATTAGAATTAAGTTAATAAAGTTCACCTGAGAGCTTTTAGTTAGCATTCACATTTATTGTAAATATTGGGAATTAAGTCCACTATTCTTCATAGTAAAATCTTATACATTGTGAATCTAAGTGAACCTACCTGATTCTTGTGGATTGGTCTCATTGACTATGCTCCCTTATGTATGGCGCTGGGGAAGGCCAAGGGGGGACATATTCCTCTGAAAATGCAATAAATGTAACGTAGTGTGCAGAAAAATAAGTCAAACATCACTTATCAATATATTTATGCTCTTGAGAAATGTCATTCGAATCTAGTATAATATGTACAGAAATATCATTTTAGGTATATTTTCTATAAATTCAAAATGATTCACCAATCCAGGAAGGTTAATTCACAGATGTTCATAATAGCTTAATGAAATAATCAATACTACGCCCTGTAATTTATCTTAAATATATTTTATGTCAAGTTTTGTTAGCTTGACGTTTACGAATATTTGAATACAAACGAAGATAACTATAACCAAAGCCAAAATTTGCCAATCCTCGGTTATCGAAATGCGCCAAAAGTTTTCCATTAGTACTTAATGTGGGAACAAATTACAATATCCTGTCATAAAAATAATATAAAAAAGATATTCTGTCATTAAAGATTAAATATAAAAGTCAACTGTTTGTAGTAATATATACCTGATTCCATATCTACTGTGGATGTTGTTGAAATATCATGTGCATCTAAATATTTCCTCGGAGCAGTATTCAGCGCTAAACTATCAGACTCCTTCTGTGATAATGTTCTGTTAAACACACGATATTGAAACACATATACATTAGTTAACATGTTGCCATCTTTCGATTATTTGATCATCTACGAATGTATAAATGTGATGTTAAGCTATCTTACCTATCATTTCCCTGTGCATAATTGTTTGCTTTTTCATTTGGGTCAGTCTCAGTTCCTACTCGAGACCTAGGCAAAAATAAAATAAAATAAAAGAGAACATATTTTCAAAAACTGTCTTGACTCTATACGTCAAATATTGATGCTACTCTTTCAGTCAAAATACCGAATTGATTGCAAGTTTCAATTTTAGACATTCTAATAAATTAAAAACCAAATCATAAACGATCATAATCAGAGGAGGGAGACACAGAGGTCGCTTTCCTTGTAAAAAAGAAAATGTCTTCATCAGAAGTGAATGACATTGTTATGATGAGCGACACAATCAGACATTATTCGAAAATTATAAATCTCTGGACAATCTTTGACACAGTGTTCCTACCGATATATATGATTTTCATTAACATAAACAATACTGTACTTGGATTTCCCTTTTGCGACAACACATGCCATTGCTATACCAGCAATCATTCCTACAACGACCACAACAGCAATCCCCACTGCAAATAAGCATGACACACAATATATACAGGGTACACTTTCCATTCATGACAATGCAAGATCAATTCAAAATATATGTGCTGTAATTTTCATTTATTTTCAAAGTCCTTGATAATTAGGATAATATACTCACCCACCCAAGGCATACATTCCATCAAACCACTGCAACTGTAAATAGATATATAAGATATATAATAAACATCAAATCAGAGAACTTGAGTTTGAAACGAAAAACCTTGTAGTGATACATACCTTTCCGTACTTGCACCGAAACTTGGATCCACTGCAAGTGAAACAATTCAAACACATTATCATTATTATGAAACAGAATTGCCGATTCATTATATCTCATATTTCATATTTCCAATGTCTTGATATGTATAAAGGTTAAGCTATAAGGATAGTTTCTAGTTTCATGTAAAATGTTAACAATCTGGCCTACAATATAGTACTAACCGATGCAACTGTTGAAGTCCACGGCCATGAGATAGCTAACATCACACTGGCATATACCAGTAGTACAAGTGCTGTTAGCGATACCCTCAAGGCAATCACTATCTGTGTTACAATCGCTTATGCTGATTAATACTGAAAAAAACAACATTTTGTAAATGATTACTTAAAGTAGGGAAAGATAGAGTTGATTTCACTATTGTTTGTCAAAAATTATAATCACTTTACAATATGGGAAGATTACCTTGCTCACAGTAATTGTCTGTACTGTTCACTCTATAGCCTGTTGCACATCGGCATATTCCATCGGTCCCACAGGCAGCATTTGCTACAGTAGAGCAGTCTGTATCAGATGTGCAGGCGTCTCCCAGTAAATTCACTGAACATGTATTTCCAGCCTGACTATATCCGCTTTGACATTCACAGGCATTTGATATGGCGCCACAAACTGCGCCAAACACTTTTGAACAATCGCCGTCAACTGTGCACGCATCACCAATTCCGTTGGCGGTACAAACGGATGCATCACTTCCATTTTGGCCGTACCCGATTAAACATTCACAGACACTGGATACTGACCCACAACTTGAATTGGATATCAAAGAACAATCACTATCTACTCCACATACGTCGCCAAGTAAATTAATAGAACAATTCTTTCCTGTTTGGCTATAGCCTCCTGTGCATTCACAGACACTAGATACATTTCCACAAACAGCATTAGCTACAGTTAAACAATCGACATCATTTGTGCAATCATCTCCCAGTATATTAACGGCGCAGGTGCCATTTAGTTGTCTAAATCCGTCTGTGCATTCACAGACAACCGACACATTCCCACAAATAGCGTTATCTATGGAAGAGCAATCGTCATCTACTGTACAGACATCATTAAGTACAATGGCTGCACAGGTACTATTGGATCGTCTATATCCTCCCGAGCATTCACATAGACTAGAGACGTTATGACAGATCGCATTTGCTATAGAGGAGCAGTCAGAATCAGAAGAGCAACTGTCGCCCAGATGCCTCTCTATGCAGAACTCTGAGCCATTGCTTTTGAACCCTGGACCACAAACACAACTACTACTGACACATACACTGCTGTTTACGGAATCTGAACAATCTGCATCGCGAGAACAAGGATCCCCCAGAATGATAGTTTCACATAGCGTGCTGCCGTTGGTTGCTTTGTATCCAGATTCACAGACACACAGATTAGATGTTGAACAAATACTGTTAACCACCTCTGAGGAGCAGAATATGTCATCTCCACATGATGTATAATCCATGATCACTGCAGATTTAAATTTGTATATTTCTATTATTAAAAAGGTGATTTGATTTTCATAATTGACAAAGTTTATTTGACAAAAATATATCAAGGTAAAATTAGTATAAAGATTATGGAAAGGATCCCTTCATCTTGAAATTTTCCTGTTATCTTATATTCTTTTATATCAGTGTTGCATTAACTACCTTGTACACATGAAGTTCCATTTTCATATATTCCCTCACCGCATCCACAAATGTTATCAATACACGAACTACCATCCATAACTGCAGAGCAATCTGTATCGACCGTGCAATTGTCTCCAAATATACCTAAATTTGAAATAAAAAAATACCATGTTTCAATCAAAAGTTGTTTTTTTTTTGGATAAAATAAGAAATGTTTACTATTTGGAGTTGATTCGCAACTCACAACTCATCTTTTAACATGGACATGGATACATGTAAAGATAAACATAATGTGTAATATTCAAAATACAACGGAATGATCCACAAAAACTCAATGTGTTAAGATGTAAAAATTCTGATTTACAACTGAGAAAGCCCAAATTTACGAGACGGATCGCGAAAATATATCATATTCAACAAGAAGCAAAGTCTATTTCTACTCACGTCCGGTGCAGTTGAGCCCAAGGTCATTTGGATAATATCCTAGTTCGCATTGACAAACTGAGTCCCGACACTCAGAGTTATTGACATATAACATGCAATCAAACTCACTTGCAGCTCCATAACATAATGTTCCTATAACCTTTTCTGAAGAGAAAACCAAATATGGAATAAAGAAATGGTAAGAAGGTAGCTAATGCTGTCAGCAGAGTATGAGCTATATCTGCCCTGGCTGTCTTTGAGTGACTTCTGGGTGACCATGCACATCATGAGCAGGCTTCATTTTAGCAGCCAATAGGCATTGAGTCATATATTTTATCACATGTAATTATATCATGACCAATGTGTGCCACGGTTATGGTCAGAAAGTGCATTTGTGTTTGGATTTTGATCCAATATTCCACCAACTTTTTGTTCATCTTGTTTGTTGGTGTTTTCACAGGGGGAGACCTCTCTATGGTGCAGAACTGTAATTCTGAACGTATATATACAATTCCAGTCATGTCCGGACATTCACAAAATAACCGGGAATAATCTGAGCGGTACCGTATTCCCTTTGACATTATCAAGTCAATAATCAGATAATATTAAGTGAATCATTAGTTAAACATACAAACATTGCAGAGATTAAATTAATTCATTTTCGCAGCCAAAGTATTTTGACAGATGTTACCCTCCAATTCAAATTGAATAATGTTTATTGGGTCAAATCATAAATTTTACCGTATGGTGAACAGTATGGTGAACAGTGGCTTAATTGAAAGTTTTAAAAGTTTTATTTTTAAGCTTCAAACGTCAACTGTCACATCCATGATAAGAATAGATTTGATCTTAGCTCATGTCTCTTATCATATGTCCATATGTCTATATTGGGCTGAGCTGTAATCGCAGCATTGCCAAGTTATATGACATCATACCATTGTTCTGCATCAATTCTGCACAAATTCGGATGATTCTCTTAAATAGCAACTTCTTGAGTTTACACAATAGACATCAATATCACATCAGAATAATCACAAAATTTAACAAATTTCATTATGGTTGAGTGAATAGTGTCTGGATTATTAATGTGTAAATTTTCATATCACATAATAATGTTTTAATCATATCAAGTTCGCCCTCAAAATATTCATTGTTGAAACAAATAATTGATTTTGAAAATTGCAATATTTTTTTTAATTTTAATTTTCCTGTCGTTAAAATGCAAATATCAGCAATATCGCATCCCGTATTCAGTACTAGTAGTCCTGTAATGACGTACGTGTAGTGCACGCTTAATCAATAAATGTAGTGTACATTTAACCAATAGGTCTAATATACAATTAAACAAGAAGTGTACACTTAATCAAAAAGTGCACACTTAATCAAGAAGTGTACACTTGACCAATAAGTATACACTTGACCAATAAATGTATCGGTCTTAACCAATAAGTAAATTTAACCAACACATTATTATTAAGTTATTGGTAATGAGCTCATTCTACTTTTAAAGTGTTTCACCTACTTTCATCGGACGAATCTAGACAGTCCCTGCTGTCAGATAATTTGAATTCTATTGCCACACAATTTTCATCATCGCAGTGATATTTCCTATCACCATTCGGTTTCGGTTGACACACTGCACTAACTGAAAAGCACAATAGTTTGTCCTTAAAAAGAGTTATTATATATTACAAATTCAGTGTAAAAAGTGTGTAAAATTGTTCTCAGTATACTGACCAGATCAAAAGGGTACTCATTAGATGAAGAATAAAATCTAAGATTTGTCAAATCCAAAAGTGATAATTTACTGTTATTTGTACCTTCATCTGAATTGTCTCCGCAGTCGTCCACGCCATTGTATTGCTTGTCCAGACTCACACATTCTGCTTCACAATTAGGTCCTACACCCGCGCACACACATGAAAATTCACTTCCGGAGCAAGCAGCTGCAAAATATCAAGAAGTCATTTTAAATGGAAAAAATATTATTGTAATATTTATAGAAACGGGTGTTTTACGCGTCCCCTCCAATACAAATTACAATCCTCATTTAAAGAAAAACGAATTTCATATACTTCAAACTGAAATCCAGAATATATATGTCAGTAATATCTGTGTATCAGATATGTCTTATTTTAAGAACTTAAAGCATTCATGAAACCTGACTTTCAGACACATTTTCTTTACATAACATGAATGTTTATACCCTAAACAGTGCTTTTATTTAGTAGTACCCAAAATATTCCCTGTTAACAACTTTCTGTGGCACTTGAAAGTTGATCAGTTGTCGGCTGAAACCTACACCAGCAATTGAACACTTTGTCAACATGTTATTTTTAGCTGGTCTGTGATCTTGTGTAAACACCTAATGAGTTACCAGTTGTGCACCTGTCTAGCTTGGGAAACAGGGTGATGTTTTGTACAATTTATGAATTTATTGCCAGGAGTATACTTCAGAACAACATAAGATTATTTTAATATTATTTGAATCAATGAAATAACTCATGGTTGTGAAAAATATTTTATGGTTGTGACAAATATCTTATGGTTGTGAAAGATATATCATTTATGGGAAAAGTATACTATTTTTTTGAAAAGTATATTATGCATGTGAAAAACTTTCTGTCAAAAAGGGAAGACATGACTCAAATGCTGCATGGAATCCCCCTTAACTTAAAGGCTGTGATATTGAAAAAGTGACATTAAACCCTTTGATCACTGGTTTGGCCTTAAATTACAAGGACTTTGAATGGCAAAACTGTGAATGCTGATGATTGGTATCAGTAAAATTTATGATTTGACCCAATAAACATTATTCAATTTGAATTGGAGGGTAACATCTGTCAAAATACTTTGGCTGCGAAAATGAATTAATTTAATCTCTGCAATGTTTGTATGTTTAAATAATGATTCACTTAATATTATCTGATTATTGACTTGATAATGTCAAAGGGAATCTGTGTTTCAATTTCAAGAAAGCTTAATCTGTGTGTTCATCATTTCTACAAATGTAAATGAATGGTGGCACAATTTAATGAATGGTGTATACAGATGCAAAGCAAAGCAATTCCCTTACCTTCCACTCGTGGTAGAAATAATACACATATAATTGCTGTCGTTTTTAGCATCTCCATTTCCAAAATGGTATATTGTTGTGTTAAACCTTAATATAATTCTGTATGTTCAGCATTGGTATCAATAGTCAAGTGGAAAGATCTTGTTTTATAAACACAGACATTGTACATTATACAGAAATTCGGTGTAGGTGTATATGTGGTGACGTTAAAGAAGATTACTAGAGAGATCCTCATGATTCATATACTAATCATACACAGTATTATCCTTAATAATCTTTTTATTTAATACAGCAGCCATAAGAGATTATATCTTTTAAATATATATATGTATGTCGATATACCATGAAGCAAATTCTTAAAACTTCTGCTTATCCATATGGGTAATGTATCAAGATTCACAGAAAGAATTGTAGGTATATCTAAAGAATGATGGCAGCTGTTGTAAGAGCTGATGTTTGCCGACATTTTGTATTTTGATACATTGAGCAAAGTTGGTATTTCTTTAAATAAACTTAATTATTCAATTTATCAAAGAAAAGTGTACAATTTATTGCACATGAAGTATTACATGATTTATAGTGTAATAGATTGAGTGAATGATTATTTTTTTCTTCTTTACTTTTATGTTTATTTATTCTTTTCAGTAGCTTGATGGCTGTACACAAATTAATGTTTTTGTCCAACGCACCCAGAACTCGATACCTTATTGCAATTCTGTGGTACTTGATAAATTTGAAGGGCCATTTTTTTATATAAACTGACACCAAACAATGTCTGCTCCTAACGCTAAGCAGTATGTTCCGATTGGAACAGTAATTGCCTTGTAGGTATGAACGATACCTTAGTGTATTGTACTTGCCATACACATTTCCTGCACAACTTTTTTTAACACTTCTTTCTAGGTCAGATCATGATATGTTTGGTCGAAGAAATAATCAAATACAAAAGAAATGTTTTATTGGCAAAATAGTGACCATATATATTTTCAACTCATAGCCACGGGCCTTTGCGCAGTTGGTGAGAGCGCCAGCTTATTAGCACCAGTTCCTTTGTAGTGATCCAAAGGTTGTGGGTTCGATCCGCGGCCGTGCCGAGATTACATGAGGCCCGTGCCAAAAGGGTTAACCCGTTGTCCTTGTAAATCTGGAAGATAAGATGAGATAGATAAATGTTTATTTTACATTGACATGAATACAACAAAAAACACGAGCTAAAAACTATTTGTCAATAAAACAAGTTAGACTAAATAATAACATTAACATCATATCACATCACAAAGCCTGGATTAGCATCTTCCTCGAACTTCCCAGATATGGGGCAGCATTTTAAAACATTTTAAATACAACTTGCATGGTATGCTGATTTGTTGACATTTTCTGAAATTATATATATATATATATATATATATATATATATTGAAGGTGATATTGAAGGTGATAATAACAATAAACTTGTATCACAAGAAACTACGTAACAGTTCATTCATTATTATTATTATTTGTTTATTCATTCCATTCAGAACAATACGTCTTGTCCATCAAATTCACTTTATTATATAGTAATATAGTGAATTTCAGCGCTATGAACAGACTTGTCTGGTATCAGCGCTATACAAATTTTATTTATTATATATTATATATTATTATATATTAATTAAGTTGCTGCATGTCGCCATTTTCTGTAGTACTGCAGCCACCAAGTTAACCACCACAATGTTTCTTCTACGTCCTCACAATGTTGTATTGACGTTGTTACAAAATTTTATACAAGGCTAAGTCTAAAGGGAATAATGATAGCTCAAAATCCAGATCCAGCTGTCAACACGGGTAATACGTGTGTCTGGTATCAGCGCTATACAAATTTTATTATTATTATTATTATTATTATTATTATTATTATTATTATTATTATTATTATTATTATTATTATTATTATTATTATTATTACTATTACTATTACTATTACTATTACTATTACTATTACTATTATTATTATTATTATTATTATTATTATTATTACTATTATTATTATTATTATTATAATTATTATTATTATTATTATTATTTTTATTATTATTATTATTATCATTATTATTATTATTATTATTATTATTATTATTATTATGATTAGACACTCACAAATGTAGCATCTCACAGATGAGGTGAGTATTATCCAAATATTAGAGATCAAATATAGACCTAAATGCAACTTTATGCCAATTATAGTCATCTATGATATTACCCTAATTAAGTGCAGGTGTTAAAACAAGCATGCATGCTTACCTATATACCATAGTGCCACCTATTGGCTCCCCTGGTCTTACCAGATTAGAGTACCATTCAGGGCATTTTGGTGCCACACAATAAGGGATGATTAAAACTAGTATTTCATTTTATATTGACTTCAAACTTTCAGAATCAAATTGTAAAGTAGGGATGCACATGTATAAATTTTAAATAACTACGCAAAAGAATTTTTTAACGCCAAAAAAAATCAAAAACTTTTTAAGAAATCATGAAAAAATGCTATTTTGTGCTGTAAAATGTTGTTTTGAGTCGATATTATAGGATAAAGAGTACCAAATGATACTTTATTATGCAAATTATTTAAATTTGAATGTTACCTTCTGATTTCATGCATAATTTATGAAATATTAAAAATAGAGATCCCTCTAAGAGCAATATATTAGGATGTTACACAGAAAACAGAGAGTCTGAGAGCATGCATTTTGCCTAATTGATGAGCATGAAGTTCACAATGGACATTTTATACAGTTTTTTCTTATACATCTTCACATTGTAAACTCTCTCTGCTGTGTATATTTATGATATAAAATACACCTATTGACTTGTGCAGCATGTGGTCCAGGTGCCAATAGAGCATGCACTTCAATATAGAGGTTTATAGGGGTTGTTGGCATTGTCATACATTATATCAGGCAAAAAGGGACCTGATATGGATTAAACTACACTGGATCTATTTCCTATTTACATAAATTTACTAAATTAATTGACAAATCACTGCTCAAAAGATTCACAGTTGAAAGTTAAACTCCATGCTGTTTGCCTATTAGGCCTCGGACCACTATTACAATGTCCCATTGAAAACCATAGTAAATGCCTCACCTTCAAAAATTCATAGAAAATATTCGTATCGACCTAGGGTATTTTGAAAAATACTTATAAGATGGCAAAAATATTTATCTTTCTAAAAGCAGAGTATGAAGTTAGGTTGACCATTGAAATTTTTTGCTAGGATCTGTTAAAGCGCCACCTACCTTGAAAACAAAGAACAGAACATGGCAATATAGAAATGAGCCCCTGATAGCAAAGATCAATATATAGTCCCTTCAATTATTCTCATTATTTTTCTAATAACTTTGACAAAACAAGCCATTATTGTGCTATTAAATATCACTATTCATTTTATGTCTAATGTGATCTGCATCTCGTTATTATCATGTATAATAAGGGGGAGTAGGAAATTATCAAGCACTACTTTCGTATGCCCTGGTCCCACATATCAAATAGTAGACTCAGGTCATATTGCACCTCATTATTAGACCTGGGTCTACTATTTGATATGTGGGACCAGGGCATACGAAAGTAGTGCTTGATAATTTCCTACTACCCCTTATTATACATGATAATAACGAGATGCAGATCACATTAGACATAAAATGAAAAGTGCGATTTAATAGTACAATGATGGCTTGTTTTTTCGAAGTTATTAGAAAAATAATGAGAATAATTCAAGGGACTATATATTGATCTTTGCTGTCAGGGGCTCATTCCTATATTTCCATGTTCTGTTCTTTGTTTTCAAGATAGGTGGCGCTTTAACAGATCATAGCAAAAAATTTCAATGGTCAACCTCACTTCATACTCTGCTTTTAGAAAGATGAATATTTTTGCCATCTGATAAATATTGTTCAAAATACCCTAGGTCGATACATATATTTTTTATGAATTTTTGAAGGTGAGACATTTACTATGGTTTTCAATGGGACATAGTAATAGTGGTCCGAGGCCATAACAAGCGCTTGACCACAAAGTTATCATGCAATGTGCTCTCGACGTAGTGTGTTACCTGGGTAGGTAGTTCCACTCTAACAAAAAGATCCTTTTTCGTGTCTTTACATGATTTATGGATGGATTTTACATTGAGTGCTTATGTCCAAATGTTTTTGACCAGTTATCAACATTTGTGAAAAAACTAGATTTATCCTGTGGGCGATAATGCGGAGTTTGTCATTTCCCATATGGACATATCTTTATTAAAGGCACGTTATCATGGTGTTAAGAAACCATATGTCCATACACTATTTCAAGCAAGAATGAAGTGATTTCCTGGTAAACATCTTACCAAAAAGACATCATGTCATAATATAAAGCAAACCAGAAGAAGCGATTTGAATCAAGTTGCGACCATCGTGTCGGTACGTGATCAATTCCACATTTTTGTAAATATTCATTTATCAGAGTGTCAATCTCTTTTATATCAAAGAATTGCTCCCATCGGTCTGACGTCATGTGTGGCCACTGAGCATGCTAAGAAGTCATCACAGTGGGAGAATGATCCAACAAAGTGGCCTAATGTCACTTATCCTGACATTTACTGCTACCTAGTATTGATCCCAGGTAAGTTGATGCCCAGATTATAATTGTGATTTGATTTATATGAAAACTATCATGATTTGACACTTAAATTTACGATTTTGTAGTGGTCTATAATAGGTGAACTTGCTCATATGTTATGATGTGGCTTAAAATTGAGCTGTCAGTGAAAGATCAGAATGCTTTAATATTTACAAAGCCAATGCCAATAGCTAGATCTTTGCAGATCAAATGATTTTTAAACCAAACTTCATCTTTCTATCTCAAAAAATTAAAAAGTTAAGGTAATTTTTGTTTTGAAACCTGTTTACCTTTATGTGCTGACATAGTTTTCTTAGATGTGTCTTACATAAATCTTAAAATGAAAAACCATATTTCATTGACATTCATGTTTTTTTTCTGTGGTTTTTTGTTATAGTTATATATAAAAAATATTTATTTTTTTACAAAAGAGAAATATGTTCATTGCAATTATGTTTTATATTAGAGTAACACCCCTTGCCTTTGATATCTTCATCATGTCAGAGGCAAGGTGACAAGACTGAATCATAATGGTGTGATCAACTAAAATCAAAGAGTGTTGACATCAACATTTGTTCAAAGACAGTGATATTGTGTCTGATGCTTTGGTAATTTTTTAACAGCAATTGGCCACATTTAAGATGACATGATTTTGAAAACTGTACATCATTTTAAATGGCTTTAAATAAATTGAGGAAAAAATGTTAAATCTGCCAAGGGCACATATTTACAACATATTGAGAAAGATTTCCACTATATTTGTTAGATCTTTTCCCCATTATATTTGTTAGATTTTAAATTGAAATAATTTCTTTGTCAAATAGTTGGTATTTTCTTTAGTTGCTATGTCTCATATAAAATATCTTAAAAAGATTTCATTTGTAAAATATTTAAATTTGTTTCTTTTATTTCTGTTCTTACAGGAGTCTTAACCAATGAGATGATGAAAAACTTCCGTAGTCTGGAGGGATGGAAGATGTTGCAGGCTGGATGGGTGCAGACTGTCTATCATCTACAGTTAGCTAATGGCAGTTATTTCCTGAAGACCAAGGTCATGCCTTCTATGAAAGTCAATGACCCACCACACAACCCTTGGGTAGTAGTCGACAACAAAGGTGTTGTCTTGCTGGGCCACTGCGATTGTAAAGCTGGGTAAGTTAAATTGATAAGAAATTGATAACTAATTATTGAATATTTAGTTCATTTGATCTAATATCTAAAATGTGCACTTTCATGGTTTTGGGTTTTCATATTTTGTAGCAATAACAAGGTAAATATTAGCTACCCTTGAACAACAACAGAAGCTGTGATCATGATCATCTTGACCTGACCCTTAATGCAAATTTTTCTTTATGTATTTTCAGGCTTGGAGAATCCTGCATGTATGTTGCCGCTTTGTTGTTCAAGGTGGAATGTGCCACCCGCCTTGCATATTCCCGGCAAGCCGTGTGTACAGACCTGCGGTGCAAGTGGAATAATGAATTTGTCAGCAAAGTCCAGCCACAGACAATAAGAAGCATTAAGTTCTACCAGACATCCGTCACCGAAAAAGCCCAGCTTACGCAAAATAGAAGAAAGAAGTTTGCGCCATCCACATAACAGGAGAGAAGTAGTTTTGAGAATGCTCTAGCCATGTGCACAGTGGAACCTGTTGTGCTGAGTACATTTAACAGATTTGCTGCCATTTTTAAGAGTAGTCCTGTAGCTCCGGCAACTACTTTACCAACAGACATGAGGTCATTTTATACACATTCCAACAGACTTGAGCCCAAGCCAACTTAGTGATAAGTGCACAGATATTTTATCTAACTAATCTGTCACTCAAGAGCAAATTGATTATTTATGTAAGGTGACTGGTGCCCAGGCCAAGAACCTTGTCTGGTGGAGCATGCGCACTGGCCGTGTTGGCAGTTCAGAGGCACATGATGTAGCACACACTAACAAGGACCACCCAGCACCTTCAGTGATAAAAAGAATTACAAGTGGCAAGCCTCAATGTGGTCAAACACCAGCAATGAAATGGGGAACTGATCATGAGGCTGATGCATTGAAGGAATATCAGGAGGAAATGGCACCCAAACACAAGAATTTCAAGATACAGAAATGTGGCATGTTCTTACATAAAGACTTTCCCTATTTCTCAGCCTCACCAGACAGTTTGGCATCTTGTTATTGTTGTGGTGTGAAATGTGTAGAAGTTAAATGCCCAGCCAAACACAAAGATAGTTCCCTTGAAGACATGGCTGCAGATACTGGGTTCTGTCAGACCAGAGACAATGAACTAAAAACAAATGACAGGTACTACACACAGGTACAGTGGCAGATGTTTGTGCTGGGCATTAATGATTGTGATTTTGTTGTTTGGACACCAACATATACCATAATTGTGCCCGTCAAAAGGGACCCAGTGCTGGAAGTAAACCTAGTGAGGGACATTAACATGGTATACAGGCAACATATTCTTCCAGAACTATGTACAAGGAATCTTGAACGTATGCCCCAGACATCTGTCTCCATGAGCACACCACCAATGGCCACACTTGTGGCCAGAGACAGTGAAACACTCTTCTGCTACTGCCAGAGCCCTGATGATGGCAGCGAGACAATGGTGGGATGTGACAGCAGTGACTACAGATACCAGTGGTTTCATCTGAGCTGCCTAAAGAGAAAGCGTCCACCAACACAGGATGTGTGGTACTGTAAAGACTGCAAAAAAGGCATGGAAGAGAACGTATCGGCAAGGAAGAAGAGGAAAACCATTACATAAATGTATGCTAATGTGATGCACAAGTGTGATAAGGTTTTAAAGAATAAAATGTGTTTCATTGGTACTGTTACCCACTAATGGAGAGTACCCGTCGTTTGGGGATGTAGACGGGGAGTCAATACTCTACCATAGATAGATACTCTACTCTACCGTACTGTACTGTACAATAAGCATAGCTCACTAACTCGCTGGCTGTGAGTCTGGGCACGGATCCTAGCTACCCTATATACCCAGGTGAAAGTGGCAGGTAATAAGGACTGCAGATACAGGATGTACACGACACAATAGTTACCTTTATTCGGTGCTGTGAGTCTTCCTTGTCTGGCTAGGCCGGCATGGCAATGAGCGAGGCATGTGAACTACCCAAATGCATGATACTTATGAGATCCTATCTATACACAAAACACCCAAGTCTATGCAGTCACTATACTGAGAGTCGTGGATCTTCTGTGGCAAGTGGTCGCTGGATCTCTGTTTCTCCTGTCTCCAGGTTCTGCTCTCCTATCTCTATCTCCGAGGATCCAACGGTTGCGGGCCTCTTTGAGGGATCACTCTGCATCATGTGTGGAGTTAGCCTACGTGGCTCCCTTACGCGACACCGAATGGACTCGTCTTGCCTGCGTATCCGACATGGGCTCGTCTGCCTGCACGTGATCTCTCAGTGTGGTGGTTATGGTGACGCATCAACCATCAATAGCGTTCGTGATTGTCTATGAATGTCTATATGTTTTCAAGAGTCTCTGGGTGTATAATCTATATCCTACAGTACATCACTGGAATAAAAAAAATAACAAAGAATATTAAGTGGGTCTTGATTTTTTATTTTATTCTTTGACAAGCTCATTTCAATGCATTTTGAACTATATGCTAATGTTATGCACAATTTTTATAAGGTCTTAGAGAACAAAATGTGTTTCATTGGTACATTGTGTACAAAAGTAGAAACTTAGAAGTAATGCTGCTTCCTATCCATGTTAATGTGATGTGAGTATTTATTAATGGAATAAATCAAAAAAAGAATGTAAAGTGGAGTTTTTATTTTTTATTTTATTCTTAGACAAGCTTACTTCAATGCATTTTGACCAGGCAATTAATGACACTTTCTAGTGAAATTTATTCCATAAATGACATTTATTCCATAAAGGACATTTATTCCATAAAGGACATTTATTCCATAAATGACATGATTAATGATCATAGATGAATAAATAATTGCGATTCATAGACAAATTGACAATATCAGTAACCATGGAAACACAAACAAACATGTAAAATCTATCTTGCAATCCCCCTAAGATATCATTTAATGCTGCCACTGTCTGTGATGTTACTGTGGGGGAATCATCTTTAGTTTTTATAAAGAGTTTACAAATAATTTAAAAGAATTGAAAAAAAACTATTGACAAAGCAATTCATTTTAAAATAAATATTTTAATAAATAAAATAAATATTGTACAGAGTACATCATTGTTTACAAAGAGTTTACAGATATAATTTAAAAGAATTGAACAAAAAAACTATTGAAAAAGCAAGTCATTTTAAAATAAATATTTTAATAAATAAAATATTAAATATTTTACACAGTATATCATTGTTTTAAAAGAGTTTACAAATATAATTTAAAAGAATTGAACAAAAAAACTATTGAGAAAGCAAATCATTTTAAAATAAATATTTTAATAAATAAAATAAATATTTTACACAGTACATCATTGCTGGTAATACAATAATTATTAAAAAATTTGACACTTTTATTGCACATTATGAGGTTATAGTCTTTACGGTCTTTACACAACATATTCCTGTGTCACAATACTAGGGCCCAAATTGCAAAGGATGGCACATGCTCTGATAAGCTTGTCAATGCTGGCCAGCTCTGCATCTGTAGCTTCATCCTTTATGGTCTTCACCATGTTCAATGGTAGAGGGCCATTCAAAATTGTATATCTACATTTGATTAGTCCAATGACACGCTCAATATGTATTCTTATCTGTGCCAGTATCCTTGACACTTCCACTTCCTGGGCTGATAACTGGTCTTTGCCCCTGGTAAAGGCAGGTATAATGAGGTCACACCCACACATAGCAGCAAAGTCATCTTGGAGGGTGAATGACCTGTAAGCTAATATCTGGTCCCCTGGAGTATGATATGTTGGACTGATGAAGTCACTGCCCCTGACAATGTCTAAATCAGATGCCCTACCACCCCAACACACTGACAGGTAGGTAACTGACCCCAGTGGTGTACAAGCTATAAATGCCTTTACAGTACTTTGTTTGTTTGTTTGGGGTTTTACATCACTTTCAACATTATTTCAGTCATTTCGTGATGAGACCTACTTGTAGCAGATATAGTGCTGCCTCACTGAATTGTCATGTCGCAGGTCCTTGACATGACAACTCACCCGGTCACAGATTTACAAGGACAACGGGTTAACCCTTTAGGCACGGGCCTCAGCTCATGTAGGAAATTGTATCATGAGTTCAATCCCGGCACGGCCGGGGTTCGAACCCACAACCTTTGGATCACCACAGAGGAACTGGTGCTAATAAGCTGGCGCTCTAACCAACTGCGCCACGGCCCGTGGCCTCTTTACAGTACTATGTTTCTTATAGTTTGAATAAACTTGAGCACGACACTTGCGGTCTGATGGCTTGTCTACAAATATTTCAAAACAGTCTACAAGGGCAGTAAGTTTAGGGTAATGGACTTTAAAATGCTGTTGGTATTGTGCTCCTCACAGTCTCTCTATCAGGTCAGCATATGAGGTATGCCAGCTTGGCCACCAACAGGTCTATCCACACCCAGAAGTTGGCCTGGACGGTGGAAGTAGCCACACCTGTGTTGTGGGCCATCACATCAAATGGCATGTCCAGTCGCAAACGCACCAGCATCTGGTAAAATTGGTCTCTGTAATGGATGACTGGTGATCTGGTTGATGATAGAAACGTGACGAGGAAGGTGAAGACAGTGACAAATACATCCCAGTTCAGTCCAGTGTTGTACCTGGACAAGTTGTTATCACCTTCGATGAAGTTAGCAAAAAACTGCTGAGCTGAGACCTGCCTCTCAAGGTGCTCCACCTTTACCTTGAGTGCATCTCGTTCTTGTCTGAGGGCATCCATCTCCCTATACATGGCTTCCCTCTCACTCTCCTGAAGAGGACGCTGAAGACCTACAGGCTCTGTCCGTTGCCACGGTCAAGTGTGGATGGAGGTTAAAGGCATAGACTCCGGCACAGACTCAGGCTCAGGTGCAGACACTCGATCGGACACTGACTCAGGCTCAGGTGCAGACACTTGATCGGACACAGACTCAGGCTCAGGTGCAGACTGAGAGGCAGCAGGCAGGGGTCGGCCAGGTTGAAGATCTTTCTCTGTATGGTCAGTACACTCTATGGCCCTTCGGGGTTGATTCAGCTGTCACCCTCGCCCTCTGCTGACGCTCTTAAGTTTTGACATAACGCGCAACAGCCTTCTGGAGCCGCTCCCTTACCCGAGCAGGTGTGTGACAAAATACCTGCGGGATGTAGTCTGGATGAAGGGGATCACGCTGAGGTTTTCCTGCAAAGACAGAACAATTGGATACTGTATACAGACAAATTTACGCGACCTTTTTATTTTCGCGTTAATTCGCGCCAGGACGTCATTCGCGAAATTAAATGGACGCGAAATTGAAGATGCATTACGCAATACGAGGTCGTCATGTTAAAAAGCGGGAGTGACGGGGACAAGCTCTTATTTTTGGCACGAAAACAATTTGAGTCTATGAACACGCATTGAAATATTAATATATTGCGCAATGATGGATCCCTGGCCTCTCCTCGTGTTGCGGACGTGAAATATCGTGACATCACGTACATGATATTTGCGTTTTACTTCATGGATAAATTCTCGACCTGCGAAGCATAATTTGTGATAATATTGGGTAAATACCTTTATTTATCATTTAAAACGCAATTAAAATGGATCCACGTGTGAAGGTATTTCTGTCAAAAAGGGACAACTCAACGCAACACGTGGTCGCAATTTTGAAAGGCGGAAGTGACGGGAAGAGGCTCTTGTTTTTAGCACGAAAACGATAGTAAATATATTGCGCAATAATTTATGGTTTTGTTCTGTTCTCGACCTGCAAAGCGTAATTTGTGATAATATTATGTATATACCTTTATTTATCATTTAAAACGCAATTAAGATCGATCCACGTGTGAAAGCATTTCTGCCAAAAAGGGAAGACACGACTCAAAGCAGTGGAAACAAAGACGAAATGCAAAACTGTGAACGCTGATAATTGGAATCAGTGAGAACAAAGTCAAAACAAAGCATTTCGAAATAATATGTTTTAAATGATATATAAAGGTATTTACCCAATATTATCACAAATTAAATTGCAACACGTGGTCGCAATTTTGAAAGGCGGAAGTGACGGGAAGAGGCTCTTGTTTTTAGCGCGAAAACGAGTTTGATATTTTAATTGCATTTTAAATGATAAATAAAGGTATTTACCCAATATTATCACAAATTCGCTTTGCAGGTCAGGAACAGAACAAAACCATCCATTCATTTAACATGCATTACGCAATACTAGCGTGAAAGCAAATATCGGACAGGCGGACTACTGTCTACACGTGTCTTCCCTGTTGACAGAAATGCAAAACTGTGAACGCTGATAATTGGAATCAGTGAGAACAAAGTCAAAACAAAGTGTTTCGAAATTTTTTGTTTTGTTCTGTTCTCGACCTGCAAAGCGTAATTTGTGATAATATTATGTTTTAGAAATCCAAAATTCGCGAAAATAAAACGGCGCGAACCTGTCGAAAACGGCGATGCCGCGAAAATAACTAGGCGCGAATTTTTCTCGGTATACAGTATCAAATTCATGTGTGACAGATCTGTGAAACAGTCAAAGCATGTTTAATATGTTACATGACTGTGTATTTGTGAAATTCGATAAATCCAAGACAAAACTCTAACATGTAAATAAACCAAATACTGCCAGTGCTGACATATGAAACAAGAACATGACAATAATTACACTAACCCAAGACAAAGTGATCCCCACAGACCCAGGCATTCTGTGGATTAGGAGGCACATACTCAGTCCCATCTGGGTTCAGCCTCTCGAGGGATGTCATCCACTTCTGACGCCTTGCTGGATCTGCTGGAAACCTGTGGTAAGAAATACCAAGGCCCTCCGTTTTTGCATAGTGATTACAACAGCCGTATGATACACAGTGCTTGCCCATAGTGGTGCCAAAACTGGTCTGATTTGACTGAGAAAGCCACCCCCATATTTAACTAAACTAAACCAGAACTGCTCTAAAACACTCACCACTTCATGCTCCAATGTATTAGCACATCTCACACCAATGTGCGATGCTTATTGGTCATGTTTATGACAGATTTGCTCAACTCCATTGCCTGACAGATTGTGCTCCAATGGTGTGAACATGTCTTCCACTCAGTGCTGGTGGCTCCGCCAAGTGGCAGACATAATGAGCGATAATAGGTGAGTTAACGATGGGAAGAATATCACATTAAAGGAAAATACATCAGTTAATCGCGATGTAATTATCCCGAAAATAGATGTGAAATATATCCATTAACTATGGAAACACATTGCATTGAGATGTAAATCTAATTTTTGGAAGTGCCATATTTTCTGTATATTTGTCCACATTATGTGGTATTGTTTCCTATTTACAACGGAATAGTTAACAATTCCCTTGTAAAGAATAGTCTGCCATGGCAAATTCATTAATTTACATTAAAATGGAGAAATCAATGTCTCAGGTAAGTGCTGAATCAAAATGTATTCAGTCCGTTTGTCCATCTGGATGTCCCTCTGGATGTCCATCTGGATGTCCCTAAAATCTATAAATGTGGAATGCATTTTTGATGAAAAGTGTTATGGTTGGTACAAGTGTAGTACTACAAATGTTTTGTGAGAAATTTGAAAATCTTTAATTATTACTTATGATATATACTCAAATATCATATCAGGTTGACACAGGTGATCAGAACATAAGCTCATTAGTGCCAGTTGTGATAACCCATAGGTTGTGATTTTACAAATTCCTGGCCATGTTGAGATTGAATTTATGTTACAATTTTTCAAATGAGTTAAGGCCCATGCCAAAAGGGTTAACATGTTGTCCTTGTAAATCTGTGACTGGGTGGGATGTCATGTCAAGGACCTGTGACATGACAATTCAGTGAGGCAGCACTATATCTGCCAAAGGTATGTCCCATCACAAAATAACTGAAATTATGTTGAAAATGATGTAAAACCCAAGCAAAAAAACCGATCAGGTTGAAAGATTGGACCTATTAGTGGAGTGAATATACATTATCGTTTGTTTTCTACGTCCATGTACCTTATTTCTTGGTATTATACAGGATTATCAGTTTTTGGGTATCCCAAAGGCTTACCCTTTTGTTCATTTCTGCTATATTAATACATGGCCTGTTTTACAGGCGATTCCTTGTATATAAAATAATAACTAGTTACCAAATATTGAGAATATTCCCTTATCATTGTTTTCAATGTCAATGTACCTTATCTCGGAGGGATGCGAATTGGTTTTCCCGAGTAAACATAAAGATGTAGAGATGTCGATTATTATAAATTATTACAATAATTTGTTCTTGTATATTTATGCTACTGGTTAGGATGAAGGTGATCTAATGTGTGGGAACGATGCTATGAAGTTCGAAATTACTTAAAGCATTCATGAAATGAGGTTTTCAAGCACATTTTCCTTGCATATATAAAAGTTTATACCATACATTTTGCGATCAAAAGTTATTACCCATCATATTTCCCCTACATATACTTCTGTGCCATTTGAAAATGGATGAGTCTTCTGCTAAAATTCAAATCATCCATTGGACACTTTGTCAACAAACTTTGTTTAGCTAAACAGTGATTTTGTGCAAACACCTACTTAGTAAAGTCTTTCAACAATGGGGCACCCTAAATTGGGACAATGGAGTGATTTGGCTTATACATCCCTGTTTGTCCATCAATGTTTGTCCAATGGTACAGGCCTAATTACAACCTGGCGGACCACAATAGGGGTCACATTATTATTATTATTATCTTTATTACGTACTCAAGGTACACATTTAAATACAATTACAATGATAAAACAATACACACCATTAAAAAAACATTCAATTCATATAGTACAAAGATATTCGATTGTTAAAAGGCAATCATCACAGTTTAAAACAGAAGGAAGTAAGCCATCCCTCATCATGACTGATTCATGTATCACACTAGAATAGTCAATGTAAACATCATTTATGGAACAGGCCCATTTTTGGTTAATCATATATTGCAATTCACATATGCTTTTACTCTTCACCTCAAACAATGTCATGTCATATTTGACCAGCAAATATTTTATATTGTTGCCCATGACAGAGTTCTTGCACTGCATAGTATTCCTTGCCATAAGACTGAGAACCTTATTATGGCTTTCAATAGCCTGTTGAAAGAATTTAAGCATGCGTCTCTCTGCAATCACTTCCAAAGGAAATGTGTGTGAAATCAAATGTAGGATATCCCTGTGTGTATTACTAGGAACTTTCCAAATACGCCTCAGTGCTTTCCTAAAGCTAATTACATACATGTGGCCACCTGGTGGTCAAAAGAGTACTGGCAGTACTTGGCACTTTCATCAAAACACAATAACCATGGTCAGTGTATTTCTGTTGATTTTAGTGAGATAACTTAATTGTATAACAGTTTCATGGACACATATCATTTAAGCTTACCCCAAACCTCTGTAAAACTGCCTGTGACCTCTGATGTTTCAGGAATGCTTTAATTGTCTGGAGAAATGCAACTTATTTCATGATTATGATAGATTTTAGTTTTTGAACAGTTTTGTAATAATTAGGTTGTAGTGTGTGTGTATAGGAATTTGTATATATCGATTGATATATGCTCGAATTTGTGTTATATTAATCATTGCACTTATTTGTGCTTGTGTATTTAAAGAGGGAATTCATCAATTTTAAAGTCAGATGCTGTGGGCTTTCAAATATTTGAATTAGTTCTATAGGACCAGTATTTCTTGATCATGGTATTTGGTAGGATCAAAGTATCTTCAATAACATATATTCAATATTGTTTTATTTAGTGAATGTAGTTTGCTATTATGGATAATATAACATTCATATTTATGGTTACATTTGTGTGGCTTATGATATTATGAAGCATAACATTTGTAAATCCTTGTCTGCAATAATTTGTGACTTGAGTGAGAATGTTTTCTGCTCCCAGTTTTCGGCGAAATCAAATGAACCAACAATAACAGGAGTCCAATTACCCCCAAATGGTGTATGTCCTAAAATAGCTCTTTGTGGCAGCTTTTATTATTTTGATATGTATGTGCAAGGTCAACGGACAAAATACATTGACTTCAAATATCCAACCATGCAAAAAAATGCTCTTGTTCCTGTTCCAACTTCGTTGCTTTTCATATGACAACAGATCAGATATTTATAAAACTGAATTTGGTTGCTCCGTTTAGCTTAATTAAAAACCAATGATCGGTTTTCTAATATTTCCAAGGATCAATTGGAGAGATTGACCAGTTGATATGTGAGGTCTTTTTATTCCATAAATAAGGTATTTTTATTTCAAAATAAATCCTCATGCACCTTGGTTTGGTTATCATTTTAAACTTTTGAAATGTGTTTTGTGGAGAACTGAAAACACAAATTGTGAATTCCTAAGTGGTCTGTTTCCAAATGAGGATTGATTTAGCAGTGAACAAAATAGTTATTTAAAAACAGTAATTGTGCCGTTTTAATCGATTTTTTTAATTCAACAATATGAATTATATTGGAATTGTTCAATATATGGATTGGAAATTAGTGACGGTCAATGCTAATCATATTATCATTACTAATGTCCATCATGCATATATAAAATTTAGGTAAGTCCTGTTTTCGGCTCGTATTGACCCTTGTACGATAGTATATAGAGCTTCGTGAAATGACCAACTCAATACATCTTCAGTGATAATGAACTGAACTAAACTTGTTTATTATAAAAATATGTACAGGCTTTGTTAGACCACATTGAATTATATACCATATAGTTTATTAATATCTATTATTTATTATTGCTATCTAATAGTTTTAATCATACGAAACCTTGATTTCACAAAGATTTAACCATAATTCGTGTATTTCCATTTACCAGAAGCAAAGAAATCCAATCTTATCTAATATAAAGACAACGGACAATGCTATAGCAACAAGGAATGTTGAATGTGTAATTCCGCCAACATTGAAAGAGGGACAGTCACATTTGCAGTTACATACTACAGGATTTCCATTAGAGTCTGAAAGGAAATAATAATATATTATATCAGAATAGACACCACCTAATATATTACTGTTACTTTTGGTCTATTATACATATACATATCATATATATTTTGGTCTATATATATGTATATATATACATATTACATATATATATTACATATCATATATTACATATTACATATGATATATTACATATTATATATTACAGATCATATATTACATATTATATATTGCATATTATATATTACATATTATATATTACATATTATATAATTACCAGTGGTGGTCGTTGCTCCAGGCATCTGCGTAGGAACCGGATATTGGGTAGTTTTATCATCGGGTGAAGGGGTGGACTTTGTAGTGACTGGGACAGGCTGGGGACTGGGTGTAGGGACTGGAGATGGAGCAGGTGTAGCAGGTTCAGGTTTAGCAGGTGCAGGTGCAGGGGAGGGGACTGTGACTGGATCCGAATCTGCACCTAGCAGACAAGAAGAATAGACACATATTATAATCTATTTTGGTCTATTTATTTTTAGACAATAACTCCCAGACATTAATAACAAATGCGTCATGTTTATGCATCAAAGTTATGATAACATAGGCAGGCATGTCTTTCTTCAATATTACTTTTAATATATTATACCATATATTGATCTGTTAATTCAAATTATATATATTATATATATATATATATATAAAAGGTTTTTGAAATATGCACCTTTTTCAACTTTACTAACCTAAATCTGTAAGAGGAAGTGATCTCGTTGTAAGAATGTTGTCTCTCTCAGTTTTACTTGCCACAATATCAACTTCCCAGCAACTGGAGTACATGTCCTGGTCGTTGTTAAACCACCAACCCCAAAGAATAGTATATCTCCCTGAAAGTTTAAAGCAGATTAATCCTTAGTCAATCATATACAAAGACCTTAAACTACAATTTATCAGAAAATATTTCTAAATTTAGTGTATTATTCCAATGGACGACATATTGTGACAATATAATATATCTTACAATTGAATATTTTAGGCAGTAGTGGAAGATCGTTCCTAAGTAAACTTAAGAAAAAAGCTTGAAAAAATAAATTTTACAGTGCACATACCAGGGCTCAGATTTGGCACTGTGAAGGTATTTGTGGCCAGTGATTTATCCGGATTCTCACAAAACTTTGGAGCGTTCTGATAGCCCGGTTTAGGGTACGTCATTGTGACTGAATCTGGTATCTCGTGCCCAAATGGAGCTACACCAAAATCGAAGATCTCATTGGCCAGAAACTGACTGAGTGGCACGTCAGCTGTTGCATCTTTGGGTCCAGCAAACAACTTATTACCAGTATCAGGTGTGTACTTATTTGTACATCTGACATCTGCCACATGGTTCTGGAAATGGTCAAAAGAAAAATGTGGTTATATCACATTATAACGTTAAACATAACAAAAATATCAATCGGGTTTGTGGTAAAAGAGGACGGAGGCACACCTACTTAAAACAGAATAACTTAGCATTATTTATATTAATGATTTCAAATTCAGTCACCAAATCAAATACAGTCACCAGGCACGGGTCATATTCTGCTTTTTATTTGTAATATATTCCATTATCAATGATTAAATTTTGAGGAGTTGAACAATTCTGGTTCCTGTGAAGTTGTACAGTCGCGTCATTAACTTTTTAGAAGAAAAAAAGCAAGTAGATCGGCCATCGGCTAGTCGGTCACTTCAACATTAATATGTTTGTTTCATACCATATCAAAATTACAATTCAGACTAATTACTAATATTAATAGATAAACATATATCTCACATATAAACATAAGCAAACCAAACTGAACCTAAATAAGTATACAGATATGTAATCCTAATTAACTTACCTTAGTCGGGTGCGAGATGACCACCTTCTGTCCTGGATAATATACCGCCATTTGGTGGTCATTATCGTAGGCTTCTGCATCATTCCTCGTGGTTCTGCAAGGTATGTTTTCCTCTGGCCTGTTATAATCATAGCCTTTATCCAGCCCAAACTCTCCACTCCTCGGGGTGTAGATGTGTCCGTGTCTCGCAAATGCCCTACAGAGAGCCTGGTCCCAGTAGTCGCCGTTCTCGCCCAGGTAGTCTGTGCAAGTAATCCATGAATGTGCCGAACACATCGGAACTAATATAACAATTATCGCCAACGCGCAATATGCCATTTTCCTCATGTTGCCTTGAAAAGTGTTCTAAAAAAAATGCACTTTGAGAGGAAATATATATACAAGTATCTTTCTACATCACTGAGCAATGCGTGCTTAATGGTTATTATTGTAGCTGGTTTAATCTAATTTTGGATACAGTTATCACATCTTTATTCACCTGTTTGAATTAGGACTAAACTTTGGCAGAATCCTTAATGATCAAAATATTATTGTGATGGGTTATTTTAAGCAATAATGGAGATCAGATTTATGATAAAACTATTTGTTGATACATCTGATTAGATTATCGTGCCCTGTTCAGTCTGAATAAAATAGTTCCGTGTATTTTAAACACAAAATAATGCTCTTTCTGCATGAGTGAACATCACGTATAGATGCGTGTCTATTGCCTCAAAATGGGCTGGTTTAATAAAATATAATATTAAACAAGATCACATCTGTCATTATTTTCTTCTTGGTGAATTAGGACTAAACTTTGGTAAAATCCTTATCATCATGATGATTTTATTTTAGGCAAGAATGGAGATGAGATTTATGATAACAGCGTTTTGGGATGCACCTGATGTTATTGGTGTGCCTTGTTCAGTCTAAATAAAACAGTTTTATAAGTGTATATTTGGAACAAAAATGATAATGATAGATTACTATGTAAATATTCCGTGGGAGAGAACGTCTGGCAAAAATGACGTGTTCATGGTTTGCATTTGTGATATCATACAATGAACCACTGACACAACAATTGGAACCTTTTAGTAGTATATCCCTTATACTACATGTATAAGCAAAAATAATTACATATATAGAAACTAGTGCCACTGCATCGCATTGAACCACATTATAACGGTATAGCAGAATATATTCTGTTTAGAAGTTATCAGAATCAATGAAAACGAAAACCATCGAATAGCATTTGCATGAATCTCTGATACTTTGTCTAATGTTCAAAATAAATACATACATTGAAAATATCTTTTAATACCAAGAATAATCCTCCTTTTACATTTCCTACACTTTCTTGGCTTAAAGGAACGTGCCTGTTATATATGTTTTCACAGACATTACAGCAGTGGTCGCATGTATGAGAAATAATCTCCAGCCCAGTTTATTGAAGTCAGAACTTCTATTAGACATCAATTCTCAAACCTCTCGTAATTTATGTATCAAGTTGATTTCATGGAGGGTTTTGGCTTTATCATATTAAAATCGATATCAGTTCTAATCATAGTGTGGCAAGACAGGCAATCATCTCCAACATGACCCTGGGAAGTGTCCTACCCAACTTCTGGATTGGTGAGTTGACTCATCATGTCATGTCAATAATGTCCAGAATGTCAAGAAACTTAACCACTTTTAGGTGACTTTTTTAATTGTGACATTTAACGATGCCTACAATGTACATGGCTTTCAATGGCATCCGTCATTTATTTGCGTCTTATATGGAAAATTGTGGAATTCAAAACGGCGTTGCTCTAATTTGCTAATTATTCGTTCTACAATCTCATGTTGGTTATAAAGACTGCATCAAGGCTAACTGAGAGGAAAACGTTTCTGAGGGCCAATACCTTTTATCTCGATGGCTATATCAGAGTGTCACATAAACAAATGGCAATATTAATAAGTCTGCTCTCAGATTAGGTGGTCTTCAGTTTCCTTACTATTTTTTTTACTTAAGGTGACACATAATTAATGTTCCAAAACTACTGTTTTGTTGAAAGAAACAATATTGGGTCAAAAAATGGGTCTGTTTATTGTCTGCCTCTGTCCAGAGTGATTGTTCACATTCTACCAATATGATCCTAAGAGGCCCTCGTGCCACGGGATTTCCCCTTGCTTTGACGCTCCAATAAGCTATGTTTTAAAACACAGGTTTTCTTGAAATTGTTAGAAATACACCATTATAATATTGTTTAGACCTGTTATTCCGAGGCTTATATACCATAAATAAGGGAGCGGCTCACGATTGTGCTTAATAATTAGCATAAGATCAGTCGTGAGCTTTTCTAAATATCTGGTCGGCCAATTACACACGCAGGTGACACAGACAACGTCACAAAACAGAGTGAGCGTACAGTGAATATGTTGAATGATCTTGCTAAGGAAAATCTATTATTTTAAGAAAATGTAAGACAGCATATTAGTTTCCATCGATGCACACGGTGTGTGGAGTAAGCTTTTGGCCTTATGAGGAACAGACAAGGTCACCGGCAGTAATTTTTTGAATCCACCAGGGTTGACCCTAGTTATAGTTACGGTAGGCATCGTTTTGTTCTTTCTACTATTCCAAATATGCCGTCTACTGTCAAATAGTTGACACATTTCTGGTGCCTAAGTGTCAAAGACATCTGAATATGTGATCAGACAGATATTTTATCACCTAAAACATTTAGTTATATGCATACTAGGCTCTGACCTATTGGCCGCCGGTCAAAATGAGAGCGCAAATCAAAATTGTGAGAAGATATCGGAGCAATTTTATCAGGTTGTGTTTCATAAGAGTAGACTGTAAATTAATAAATTTTGGAGAAAGTATAAGAATTTTGTCATATCAAATTTCATATCTGGGACAATATAACAGTGACTTTCATATTCTGCAGCCTTTTTATTACACAATTAACAGTATCTGTATTCATCTGTATTGATATGTACCAGTCTCAATGAGTAAATATTACACATCTAAATTAAGGCTTTGGAAAACTCTGCAGCTGTTTATGATACATTTTATTGTCTCAATCATAATTACTTCCTAAAACATGTCCATTTCAGGCACCGTTATTGCAAATGAGTGTTACATCTTTTGAATATGTTTTGTAACCTTATCCTCTGTATTTGCGATATGCTGCTTTTTATTCTGTATCACCCAAACTTTTGCCGTGCTAATATTATTCAAGGATGCGTTTAAGACAAGACCAGTATATTTGTATTTATCAACAGTTTAGATAATACCACTTAAACATATAAACCGATGATTAGTTTCTGCCGGATTTCTAATTCTTAGATGTACAGTTTTGCTTTAGAATTCACGGTCAGATTTGCTTGAACATTTGCAGGGAATATTGAATTTGTTATTCCTTTACAAATATGCCTTTAACTGCCTCAACATATGGACAGGATGCCGCTTTCCTTAGGAAGTCTAACTACACAAATACACGAATACTGATTATGCAAAGCATTTCCATTATGCTTAATCGACTTATTTTTGCTGAATCTAGAGTATCATTACACCTCATTGACGGATCCTCAGGATGCTCACAATTGATCTTCGGTGCTCGGTGACCAAATAATCATACCCACAATGCGCATGCCTTATGTGGATATCATTCACTTATTAACATAATTTATGAAGCTCATTAGACTTCCTACCGGGCAGAGGCAAACTCATAGCCGGTCTACCAGCCAACTCCATCTAGCGGCAGATAAATCTGTGCGATCCAGTAGGGCTGGTTGAGGGCAGCGGCCATTTTAACAGGAATTCCTGTTAGAATTGGTGATGTCATAATTTTATCTCTTCCTTCCCGGGCACTTTTATGTGTTGGAAATCAAAATTCTCACATTCACTTCCAGAAATGAACTTCCGGTTTTACGAGTGAGCTGTCAAAAGATGTTGCTTAATTTTCATTGATTTTGAAATGTTGTAAGTTTGTCACCACACAAAATATAGTTTAATTGAATGTTTAATACTTACAAAACATATCCCAATCATTTTCACATCATCGTAGCACTGTATAAAATGGGAAACACTTGTGGTCTGTGATATGTTACACATGCTCAAACAGTAAATGAAACAATGGCGATTGATACACTGAGGTCAGTGAGGACAGCGAGGTCAAGGAAAGAGTGCTGTACCTTTGGCAACTGCTGAGAGGGGAATGTAATAAAATGTATCGATATATTTGATACATTAGGCTTGAACATGTTTCAATGCTTGATACATTTCCCGATCAGCTTTTAACCTAGCTGTCAATCATTTCAAAGAAGGGTACATACCACTTGGGGAGTTGTGATCTTTTTGTAAATAAAGATTGGGTACAAGTATAAGATATAAAAATGTATATATCAACATTCATCCCCTCTGAACAGATATATGTTACCTTTTCAGCTTACTTTGGTATGTTACAAAGGTGCACCATTCCATGTAATTCAAGGAGTAATGATGTCATAAAGGTGCTGTGATTAAATGTTTAATACTTAATACACAACACATTCCAATTATTTTCACATCATGGTAGCAGTTCCATAAAACGGGAAACACTGGTGTTCTCTGATGTTATATACGCTCAATATGCACCTGTAACAATGCTGATAGATACAGTGAGGTTATGATAATGCGTTTGCTTGCTGAGATATTGAACTTTTAAATATGAGAAAATTTGGTTCCTGTCTGTCAAAATATAGTAAATTTTTTGACACATACAAAACCTTCAGAATGTCATTAGGATGTTTTGTGGATGTTATAGTCATAATTAATGCATCTTTTGGAATAGAATACAATATCTTTTATATAAAATAGTTTTTGGTTGAATTTGGAAATTATTGATAACAACTTTTTTTCAATTCAAAAGTCACCAAATTTGGTTTACAGGTAAAGGAGGGTCCCATAATGGTCAGTCTTACACGCTGACATGTGTTATTCCTACATTGTGCAACTTGCGCAATGTAGGAATCACGATGTGACAATTATTTGGCATCATTTTGGTCACTCTTACATGCTGGCATGTGTTATTCCTACATTGTGCAACTTGAGCAATGTAGGAATCCACCATATGAAATGTATGAGACTTGAACCTCTTCATCTGCAGTCACGTGGCCTGGCCTCAGGAGGAATTTCTCACATAAGTCCTTGAAGAGTCTTTGGTTTTGTTTTTGTTTTGTTTTTTTTGTAGATGGTGGCGTTGTATCCGGTAACATTAATTAAAGGGGAAGGAAACCTTCATAAATTATGGATTAACAATTTAAATTTTATCAATATCCACCTATTTTATATTAAGAGATTTTGAGATATCACTTTAATAATGTTTGTCAACGGGATTATAATAATACCAGCCAATCAGAAACAAGTTATGAATTAAATGCAAATTATGGCAAACACGAAGTTAATGACAGCATGACACCTTTATCCCTTATGCTGACCACAGGAAATTATTTTTCAAGTGCAGACACTTTTGAGACTTGTTTCTAACATAATGTAATAATTTAGAAGGCTGAATTCTGAATTATAGACCAGGCATGTTAGCAATAATAGGGAAGTTAGCTTTCTCTCGAATGTAATTGATATTCTCTCGAATGTAATTGACTTTCTCTCAAATGTAATTGATATTCTCTCGAATGTAATTGATATTCTCTTGAATGTAATTGACTTTCTCTCAAATGTAATTGGATTTCTCTCAATTGTAATTTACTTTCTCTTGAATGTAATTGGATTTCTCTCAAATGTAAGTGCCTTTCTCTCGAATGTAATTGACTTTCTCTTGAATATAATTTTCTTAATTGACATTCACTCAAATGTGACTGATTTCTCTTAAAATTGGCTTTCCCTCTAAATTTACTCTCAGCATATCACGCCCCCATGTGACTTACCATAGCATGTGACTGTGACTTACCATATAAGTGACTGACCACAGCATGCGATTTTCCAAAGTGATTTACCACATGTGATTTGTCATATTATGTGACTTGACTAAGTATGTATCTTGTGACTTAACATAATATGTGATTTAACATAATATGTGACTTGCCATCGTACCTTATCATGGTATATGACATGCCACGGTATGTGCCTTACTATTTGTGTCTGACTTGCCACATAATGTGACTTGTTAAAGATGACTGATGTGATTTGACAAAGTATGTGACTTACCATAGCATATGACTTGTCATAGTTTGTGACTTGACAAAGTATGTGACTTGTCAAAGTATGTGACTTGACAAAATATGTGACTTGACATAATATGACTCAACAATTTATGTGACTTGTCATAGTATATCGACAAATTATGTGACTTGACAAAGTATGTGACTTGACAACATATGTGACTTGACAAAATATGTGACTTGACAAAATATGTGACTTGACATAGTATGACTCAACAATTTATGTGACTTGTCATAGTATATCGACAAATTATGTGACTTGACAAAGTATGTGGCTTGACATAGTATGTGAATTACGGTAGCATGTGTGTGACTTGTCATAATGTGCGACTTGACAAATTATGACAAAAAATGATTTGACAAAAAATGTGACAGATATTTGACATCATTTTGGTCATTCTTATATGCTGCCATGTGTCATTCCTACATTGTGCCGATTGAGCAATGTAGGAATCGATCATGTGCATGTATCTATTAAAAAATATGAAGTACTATTTCCAATTTGATCCAGCATAAAATTACATGCATATCTATGAGCAATTGGAACTCAAACTTGTAAATTGTTCCATTTCTTTAAATAATTTGAACCATTATATTTGATAAATTTAGTTATATTGATGCATGATTTCATGTACTTGAGAATATAAAATGATTTTAATTATATTCTTGTTCAATGACTGACACATACCAAACTGATAGGTATGGAGAGCAAAAACAAAAACAAAAAACAAAAACAAAAGCTATATACCAAATATAAATATTTATTTAGAAAATATAAATAATGTATTATTCACATTTTTAACCCAACATAGAATTACATTCATATCTGTGAGCTATTGGAAATCAAACTTATAAATTGTTCTTAACTTTCCATTTCCATTGATCAACTAAATGCTGCACACAATATTTTCATACCTTTAAAAAGAATAGGCTCTAAAGTAAAATCTTATGTTGATGCTTTAATTTTTTGGTATGCTTATCAACCAGAAGTTTACAAATCATGATAAATGATTTACATGAGTCAACAATTGAGTCAACAAATGTTGCAATTTTACACAAATTGAGTTTTTTAATTTAAAATATTACAATATGACCACTTAAATTAAATTAGCTGTTGATAGAGCATACATAGTGACCACTAATCCATAAAGCTGATGATGCATGTTCCAACTGGTGATGTTGAGTGAAGCACGATGACCATCTACCCAAACTGAACTACCTGGTGATATTGAATGATAGACTTTGAAATTGGTGAAATAGTGGATACTTTATAATTTTAAAGAAATTTACCCTGTAACTTTGAGATATCATACCAAACTGTAAGATAACAATAGTCTTGTTTGTCATCTTTGTGATGATCAGAGAGGCATAATGGCCATCTGACTTTACAATCATATCATGTCCATATCAGCTGGTGACAGAGTGATGCATGGTGACTGCCCCCCACCCATATCAGCTGGTGATACAGGGTGATGCATGGTGACTACCTGTCCATATCAGCTGGTGATACAGGGTGATACATGGTGACTGCCTGTCCATATCAACTGGTGATACAGGGTGATGCATGGTGACTGCCTGTCCATATCAGCTGGTGATACAGGGTGATGCATGGTGACTGCCTGTCCATATCAGCTGGTGATGGATGTTCCTACAAATAATCAAATAATCTGGCCAACCCTGATCATGCTATCGCATCTGGCCAACCCTGATCATGCTATCGCCTCTGGCTAACCCTGATAATGCTATCGCCTCTGACCAACCCTGATCTTGCTATCGCCTCTGGTCAACCCTGATCATGCTATCGCCTCTGGCCAAACCTGATCCTGCTATTGCCTCTGGCCAACCCTGATCATGCTATCGCCTCTGGTTAACTCTGATCATGCTATCGCCTCTGGCTAACCCTGATCATGCTATCGCCTCTGACCAACCCTGATCTTGCTATCGCCTCTGGCCAACCCTGATAATGTTATCGCCTCTGGCCAACCCTGATCATGCTATCGCCTCTGGCTAACCCTGATCATGCTATCGCCTCTGGCCAACCCTGATAATGTTATCGCCTCTGGCCAACCCTGATCATGCTATCGCCTCTGGCCAACCCTGATCATGCTATCTCCTCTGGCCAACCCTGATCATGCTATCTCCTCTGGCTAACCCTGATCATGCTATCGCCTCTGACCAACCCTGATTATGCTATCGCCTCTGGCTAACCCTGATCATGCTATCGCCTCTGACCAACCCTGATCATGCTATCGCCTCTGGCTAACCCTGATCATGCTATCGCCTCTGGCTAACCCTGATCATGCTATCGCCTCTGGCTAACCCTGATCATGCTATCTCCTCTGGCCAACCCTGATATTGTTATCACCTCAGGTTAACCCTGATCATGCTATCGCCTCTGGCCAACCCTGATATTGTTATCTCCTCTGGCTAACCCTGATCATGCTATCGCCTCTGGCTAACCCTGATCATGCTATCGCCTCTGACCAACCCTGATCATGCTATCGCCTCTGACCAACCCTGATTATGCTATCGCCTCTGGCTAACCCTGATCATGCTATCGCCTCTGACCAACCCTGATCATGCTATCGCCTCTGGCTAACCCTGATCATGCTATCGCCTCTGGCTAACCCTGATCATGCTATCGCCTCTGGCTAACCCTGATGATGCTATCTCCTCTGGCCAACCCTGATATTGTTATCACCTCAGGTTAACCCTGATCATGCTATCGCCTCTGGCCAACCCTGATATTGTTATCTCCTCTGGCTAACCCTGATCATGCTATCGCCTCTGACTAACCCTGATCATGCTATCGCCTCTGACCAACCCGGATCATGCTATCGCCTCTGGCTAACCCTGATCATGCTATCGCCTCTGGCTAACCCTGATCATGCTATCGCCTCTGGCCAACCCTGATCATGCTATCACCTCTGGCCAACCCTGATCATGCTATCGCCTCTGGCCAACCCTGATCATGCTATCTCCTCTGGCTTACCCTGATCATGCTATCTCCTCTGGCCAACCCTGATCATGCTATCTCTTCTGGCTAACCCTGATAATGCTATCTCCTCTGGCTAACCCTGATCATGCTATCTCCTCTGGCCAACCCTGATCATGCTATCTCCTCTGGCCAACCCTGATCATGCTATCTCCTCTGGCCAACCCTGATCATGCTATCTCCTCTGGCTTACCCTGATCATGCTATCTCCTCTGGCCAACCCTGATCATGCTATCTCTTCTGGCTAACCCTGATAATGCTATCTCCTCTGGCTAACCCTGATCATGCTATCTCCTCTGGCCAACCCTGATCATGCTATCGCCTCTGGCCAACCCTGATCATGCTATCTCCTCTGGCCAACCCTGATCATGCTATCTCCTCTGGCCAACCCTGATCATGCTATCTCCTCTGGCTAACCCTGATCATGCTATCGCCTCTGACCAACCCTGATCATGCTATCTCTTCTGGCTAACCCTGATAATGCTAACTCCTCTGGCTAACCCTGATCATGCTATCTCCTCTGGCCAACCCTGATCATGCTATCTCCTCTGGCCAACCCTGATCATGCTATCTCCTCTGGCTAACCCTGATCATGCTATCGCCTCTGACCAACCCTGATCATGCTATCGCCTCTGGCTAACCCTGATCATGCTATCGCCTCTGGTTAACTCTGATCATGCTATCGCCTCTGGCTAACCCTGATCATGCTATCGCCTTTGACCAACCCTGATCTTGCTATCGCCTCTGGCCAACCCTGATAATGTTATCGCCTCTGGCCAACCCTGATCATGCTATCGCCTCTGGCTAACCCTGATCATGCTATCGCCTCTGGCCAACCCTGATAATGTTATCGCCTCTGGCCAACCCTGATCATGCTATCGCCTCTGGTTAACCCTGATCATGCTATCGCCTCTGGCCAACCCTGATCATGCTATCACCTCTGGCCAACCCTGATAATGCTATCGCCTCTGGCCAACCCTTATCATGCTATTGCCTCTGGTTAACCCTGATCATGCTATCGCCTCTGGCTAACCGTGATAATGTTATCGCCTCTGGCCAACCCTGATCATGCTATCGCCTCTGGTTAACCCTGATCATGCTATCTCCTCTGGCTTACCCTGATAATGCTATCTCCTCTGGCTAACCCTGATAATGTTATCGCCTCTGACCAACCCTGATCATGCTATCTCCTCTGGCTTACCCTGATCATGCTATCTCCTCTGGCTAACCCTGATCATGCTATAGCCTCTGGCCAACCCTGATAATGTTATCGCCTCTGGCCAACCCTGATCATGCTATCGCCTCTGGTTAACCCTGATCATGCTATCACCTCTGGCCAACCCTGATAATGCTATCGCCTCTGGCCAACCCTGATCATGCTATTGCCTCTGGTTAACCTTGATCATGCTATCTTCTCTGGCTATCCCTGATCATGCTATCGCCTCTGGCTAACCGTGATAATGTTATCGCCTCTGGCCAACCCTGATCATGCTATCGCCTCTGGTTAACCCTGATCATGCTATCACCTCTGGCCAACCCTGATAATGCTATCGCCTCTGGCCAACCCTGATCATGCTATTGCCTCTGGTTTACCCTGATCATGCTATCTCCTCTGGCTAACCCTTATCATGCTATCGCCTCTGGCTAACCGTGATAATGTTATCGCCTCTGGTTAACCCTGATCATGCTATCCCCTCTGGCCAACCCTGATATTGTTATCGCCTCAGGTTAACCCTGATCATGCTATCGCCTCTGGCTAACCCTGATCATGCTATCGCCTCTGACCAACCCTGATCTTGCTGAATTGTCCCACCCAGTCACAGATTTACAAGGACAACGAGTTAACCCTTTTAGGCACGGGCCTCAGCTCATGCGTATTCCTAGCCAGGGATAACATAAAGACTGTGAAGAGATAAAAACAATACGGGCAAAGCAACAGCTCTCAGTAGGAATCGTATTGTTATGGATTTTAACATTTGTATATTGGTCCAAACACTTGTTTCTTTAACTGACAAGAGTTTTATATTGTCCAAGAAAGGAAACCTTGGTGGACCATTGCAGAAATTGATAAACAATTTGTGTCAATCCAAATTCAAAAAGAGTTTATCTTACATGTAGGCATTGGGTCGCTGATACCATTTTATCATATGACGGCAATTGGTTTACAAGCCTGATAATTTTAGTTTATATATTGCAATTGAAGTGATCACTTTGCCTGCAACACCATGGGTAGATGAGTTATGAAGGTCTAGCTTTGCAGTGGCAGCCATGCATGCATTCAGCTCTGAAATAGAAAATTGGATTTTGTCATGACATGGAGTTGACCAACAATGCCACTCTCACAAAGGTTTATCCCAACAATTAAAGTTTGTAGACAAGCTTAATTTATTTCAATCAAGAGGCCAGATAGACAGATGTATAGGTCTAATAGTCAGCAAGCCAAGTCCAAAAAGGTTACTAGGTATGGGTTTAAGTTGCACCGGGTTTAGGTTTCAAAATTTCCCTCAGAGTTACTATTTTCACAAAAAGTTTTTATTATATGAAATACAGCGAATTTTTGCCTGATTTTGTGTACTAAATATATAATTCTTAAAGTTCCCTGTAGTTTTTAATTTTAATATCACTTTATAAAGTTTCGGATTTCTATTGCGACAGTCTAGAATTTTAGATTAACTGGCCTCTGACTTCACTGATTGATTGAGTGGCCTCCGACTTCCACTGATTGATTGAGTGGCCTCCGACTTCCACTGATTGATTGATTGGCCTCTGACATCCATTGATTAATTGATTGGCCTCTGACTTCCACTGATTGATTGATTGGCCTCTGACTTCCACTGATTGATTGATTGGCCTCTGACTTCACTGATTGATTGATTGGCCTCTGACTTCCACTGATTGATCGATTGGCCTCTGACTTCACTGATTGATCGATTGGCCTCTGACTTCACCGATTGATTGATTGGCCTCTGACATCCATTGATTAATTGATTGGCCTCTGACTTCCACTGATTGATTGATTGGCCTCTGACTTCCACTGATTGATTGATTGGCCTCTGACTTCACTGATTGATTGATTGACCTCTGACTTCCTCTGATTGATTGATTGATTGATTGGCTTTTAACTTCCACTGATTGATTGATTGGTCTCGTACGGTATTGTATACATTTTGAATAATGAACAATTATAGAGACAACAGTTTTGACATATTTCAGTTTATGGACATTTTGACGAATTTCATTGCATTTCACATCACACAAATCTTTTTAATGTTGGTACAAAAATTGAATTGTGGAATTGATAAAAAAATGGTGCAACGTAAAAGCATATTTCCATACAATGCCTGCCTACTATATGAGAGTAAAATTTAATGTCAATTGCAATTCTGTGGTGAAAAAAAAACACAACAAGGAACTCGATATAATAGTTGCGGATAAATTTTGATGTATTTAGAAACACTCAATGCATCACAGTTAATGGAAAATACCTGTCGGCCCACTGTTTTCTTTGGTGCTCAGGAATATGGTCAGGGCCATTCAACAATCCAGAGCCAATTAACTGTCAAAATAGATATCAAAAATCCAATGGCATAACAGAACCAGCTTCCACTGCTCAGTACACAAACACACCTACAACATATAAATTATGCAATTTTGCTTTTAAATGATTGTTCATAATGAGTGAATTGCACTTGAAACATATTGATTTCTTAGTTTAATTATTGTTTCCGTTTTGTTGGCCATGTGGTTTAGGAAATAATAGGTTTTGCTACCATTGAATGTCATAATTAAATGTCATTACAGAATATTACTTTTTATAATTTTAATGTGAAAGATATTTCAACTGTTTACATGTCTTGCATAATACATATGTGTATATTTATCTAATGAACAGTCTGATGAATCTCAGTCACCCATTTTGGAACACTGAAAATTACAGCTTCGTTATAAAATGTCAATTCCAAGGAGATTCAGTGTACTCATGTGTTTATCAAGGATAAGCTTACTCACTGGTGAGTACATTTTCATTTTCTCAGAATTAATGTTAAGAAATTTCTGATAATCACTCTATGAGAATCAATATGAAGGTTTTTGTTTTTACAATTGCCAGTTTTTTTAGGAATGATGGATAATTCAAATTTATAATTTTGATATTTCAAAATTGCTATTGTATAACATTAAACACATGTATAACAGTTATATATTATGATTATTGCTGATACTTTCCATGAAGCTTAATACTCTCCATGAAACCATAAATGTTTTATGGATCATTATGAAATTCATGACTTGTATTATATGTTGAGGTAAACCGTCACAGTAAGTAAATCAAAACATTGTATTCCTATGGTTCCTCCATATACTTGGAAGAATCGGTATTGGCCCTTACTCTTAAATATAGCAAGACTTTATCTGGTTTTGTGTGTTACACAGGGATTGATAATGTGATAAGATTGGACATTAGGCAATTGATAAATATCAATAATTATTTTTCAAATTGTAGGGTATCCATACCACAATATTAACAATACATGGACAAAATACCAAATGCATCAAAATGAAATAAGTGGAGTGCCATTTTATGAATCTATAGTAAGATATCATATAAGTTGTTCATTGATATGTTTGAGACAACATTTTGAATGTTGGGCATATCAAACTTTGAAACTACAGGATGGCTACCAGTGTCAAACCTTTAAAGATTGGGTGGACAGTTCTAACTTTAATCCCTCTATTCAAGTCGGGATTAGATATGGAGGTAACTAAACAACATTTTCAGATATATGAACTATTGTTAATGTGCAATTTGAATAATAATTATTTTGAGAATTCTACAATACGATTATCAACAAATGTAATCTAAATATATTTTCATGATCAAGGGCAAACATAAAAAGTCAAGGTGTGGTATTAAACACAAACAGATGGTGATTTCTTCATTACACCAGGAATCCTTGAAAAAGCATGCTTGTCTATCTCAGAGGTGCCTTTAATCTCGGCCTCGGTAAACAGGGCTATGAATCTCCAATAGAATAGCCAAACAAAAATGTCAGATTACCCTTGTGGATAAATGGCACTAAATTACAGATAACAAATTATGCAAATAATTTATTTCAGACTCTTTAAAATTATTTCAAACTTGTTACCAAATGCTGGCACAAAGTAGCTAATGTATCGTTTATCTGACCTAAATCATGAATGTTAATCTTGATAACCTGTTTTGACAATAATTAACAACAATTATTCAAACATTCCAATACAATCATAGGATCATAAAGCTGGGAATCAGAGCAAGAAAAGTATTAAGAAATAAATATATTCATATAGTTCAATCTTAAATTGACAAACAATTATGTATGAATACACAAAAGCTTGTCTTTAAAAGGCAACATAAAAAACAAGCATTCAATAAAAAGAAATTGAAATTTAAAACAAATTTAAACAATGGCATTACAGAGGTTTCAATCAAGAGTAAATATCATTACTACTTTGAATGTGTTAATAACATTGCCTTTAATGTCCATAGCATAACATGATTTTTGTTCATTAAAGACTAACAGAACCCCTATTTCAAACTTCAGTCACTTAATCCTCGCCAGTAGCCTTTTTCAAACCATCCATTTGTTGACCTAAGATCCCTTTGTATTTTTGAGTTTTTTACTCTGAAAATCGGACATTTTCCTATTACTGCTCATATGGCCGGTCTACAATTCAGAATCCAACCTTCTTACTTTTCATAGTAAATTATTACATCATCGTTGAAACAAGTTTCAAAATGACTGCAATCGAAGCACAGTCTGCAATTTGAAGAAGAAAAAACATATGGACTTTTCTTATTACTTCCTGTGATCAGCATAAGGGATGAAGGTATATTTTTCCAAGAAAACAATCAACAAATTTAACATTTTATAGGCCTCAAACCTGTACCATATAAAACACCAAGTTTGATTAATTATCTACCTGTTAAAATGGCCAGCTTTTGTCAAAGGTGTGAAGGCACAACACCGTTCTTAATCGCAGTTTAAAATGACATAGATCAATTAATTTATGACTTGTTTCCGATTGGTTTATAATACTATAATCCCCTTGACAAGATGGCTACCATCAGCAAAAGATGATTACAAATTCAGAAAATTTGACCAGAGTAAAAGTACTAAAATGATATCTCAAAGTCTTCTTTTCATGCTATATATATGTGTTCATATTGATGAAATGTAAATTGCTAATCCATAATTTGTAAAGGTTTCCTTACCTTTTAAATAAATCATATTTCTTATTTTTTCAAGATCAATATTTTGACATCCTTGATGGTTATGATGCAATTTATGGGCTGGCCCCTGTATCAGAAAGGTTTCTGGATATGCGACCAGATGTCTTTTACTTTGGCTTGTACAGTGAGATGAATGATGATGCAGCTATCTCAAAATGCATGCTAGAATGTGCCAAGGAACCGCTGTGTGGTGCCTTTGTCTATCACAGAAGAGAAATGAATTTACCTGACTATGCTGGGCACTGTTATGGACGAAAGGCTGGAGATGTAATGGTCAAATTAACAGGCACCATCAGTGGAACAAGAATTTATCATTAAAGCAATGTCATTCAGAAAATAATTTCTTTTTTGCTATATATTAACTATATAATAAATCATATAATAAATCATATTCCCAGTATGTGTAATTTGATCTATCATCTAAATAGCAACCATTGAGTATGCATACATACACTGTATAATAATCATGATAACAGATTACAAAGCAATGATAATTGATTAAGATAAACATTACACATGGGCTTGTGTGTCAACGTTAACCTTCCGTCACCGTCTACAGCTGTCTAAAGTGTCTTCAGAGTTCTCACGTGAAGATACACATCTTATATATTTAATAAAAGATGCAGCCTTGGTTAAACCATACACACCATGCCCTCCTACCTCAAGAATTATGACCACATCAGAGTAGGAATATGACACTTTCCTGCACTCACAGGTACAGGGACAGAGGGAGCCTTAACCCGGTCAAAAGGCATGTGAGTCAGAAGGGGGGGGGGTGTAGACAACTACTTTAACAACCTAAAATACACTTACAAGTTTGCAGAAAATAGCACATCTGCCACCAGTGCCAAGCATCAACATCTGGGGTCACTAGCAAAAAAAGTCACAAAATAAAGTGATGCATAGCCATCACAAAATCCACCTCTGGCACAAAAATAATTCATTTAGAATCACACAGATAAGTGTCAAATATGGCACATGGTGCATTAAGTGCTGAAGATTTATCTGTTGCTGACGGAGACTCCTTGAATACGGAATCGCTAGGAATAAAACAGAACCCTATTATCTGGTTTTGTAGCTCTAAGAATGTGATGCGTATGTATCAATTTTGGAAAATATACCATGATCATAAATAAATACCTTGTATGTGAGTCTTGTGTTGTCCATATTAAGAATACGGTTCTAGTACCTTAACATTTGCACTAAATGACCTTAGTGGTTGGTGTGCCTCTAAGCAACAACCTTAACATGTTTGTCTCCTGATTTCTCATGTTACCCAACCCGTGTCTCACTCTATTGCAAAGAGCGGAGCTTTACCATATACACTTAGATACTTTCTTATAGCTCTTTGTTGTACTTTACATAATATATAAAATATTGATTTAAATAATGTAAAGCAGGTGAGTATTTTCATATTAGTTTCTCAAGGTCAAAATGCTTTTTGTAGTTTGGTGAGTTGTTGGAATACCTTCAGTTAATCAACTTAAAATTACCATGAGTCATTAGAATGAGATTCCCAGGAGGCAAATGTAAAATTTGATAGAAAAACGTCACATTTTGCTAGAAGCTGAGAAAGTGATGGCAAACAGTCACAAACTGAAGTCTCGGTTTATCAGCTGGAGCTAATGCATTTTCATGCTTGATTACAAGGTTGACATAACTTTCATCCCCCAGACTATTTATCCATGATGCCTTGATGATGAAAATGTGATGCGACACTGTCACAAATCTCAAGGACATAATAAAGAGTGACACCTGGTGTATGTAAAACTACAATTCCATCTCATCCAATAAATAAAATGCAGTAAGTTAGTGATGGACTATTCTGCCTCCTGGTGAATTAAATGTGCTACATTATTTTATGACACATAGCCATCACACATTTTGTGGTCGACGCCTTTTGCAAGTGGCCCCAACTGATCAAGCTTGTTCGTGCGAACTGAATTTTGGAAAGAAAATCTAAAGGGGCTGTACACGATTGGCACCCAGTGGCGAGTGCAGTAGATCAACGGATCTTTGTCCAATGGAAATCGCAGAGGGTTTTGAGAGGGTGGAGGTTGGCGTCCGTCACTTTCCGCCTTTGGCACCTGCTTAATTGCGAAGAAACAGCATAACCCGGGCTAACTCGTCGAACCCAATCACGTGGAGCCAGGGCCACCTTTTGCAGGAATTTGCTGCATTTGTTAGGTTTCTCTTGGACCAACGATTCTCGTACCTCATATGGTTTACCTGATTTTTCGCCTCAAAGGCGAACCATGACTTTCTGATGATATGGAATGTGTTTATATAAAACATGGTGCAGCAAGCGACATGTAGCTAGGTCCCAGACATGTCTAGACATTATATTGCAAATCTGCCAGACACCATTCAGCATGAAAACAATGGGGTTTGTCTCAGGACAAGGAGTTCCTGTGTAATAATTGGTTCAGTTAAAGAACAACTGAGCATTTCTGAAGAGGATTCCTTATTCTCCTCCGCAACACAGGTCAAATCCCACCGCAAACAGGATGCCTTTCGAAAATATTTGATATGAACTGAAAAATCTCACTGTTTGGAATAAAGGACAAACCAATTGTTATAGATTTTGTTCAGATGTAAGGAATGCTGACAGGAAAATACTTCTCATTGGGTCGATTGAGGGATAAATATAAAACTGTCCTTACTTTTTAAAAGAGAAGGAAATTCAGCTAATATGCCTTTATGAAAACATTTCATTTCCAGAGACATGTAAACAAATTGCTAGTTTTAACGCTTTCAATTACGTAAAAGACCAAAGACCAGTTCAATATCAGTTCAGGCCAATATTAAAACATCGGGACCTATTAAAGACAATGATTATATCATTTTTAAAAACACTTCAAAACCTCAAGCAGTGTCAACTTAGACTCCCACATCCACAACCCTAGAAATAACATCCACTAAATCCTCTTCACAAACTCCAGCAATAAGAGCGTAATGTGTAGTAGATCAGTGCTAGTTAATAAGTCTAAAAAACAAAAAGCAAGGAAAATGTAAAATAAATAGAACTGAATAACTAGCAAGAATACAGACAAATGATTCTCCTTAATATATACATTTTACTTCGGTGCACTCAAAACAACCATAAGATTAATAAGTGATTCAATCATATATTAATCTATTCTCATTATTCTTAATATGTTAACCAGCAACATCATACAATCATATATTTACCAACAAATGAAGCCACCAATATCACAGATTAAAATTCTAAAAATCTAGCTGCAACGACCACATATTTTAGTTCGTGAATAGGGGTGGCGCAGTTGATTAGAGCGTCAGCCTATTAGCACCAATTCCTGTAGTGATCCAAATGTCGAAGGTCTGATCCCCAGCCATACAGAAAGTGAATTCATATTACATTTCTCATATGAGCTGAAGCCCATGTCCAAAGAGTTAACCTGTTGTCCAAAGGGTTAACCCGTTGGGTCGTGTCTAACAATTCAGTGAGGCAGCACTATATCTGCAACAATTAGGTCTCATCGCTATATGACTGAAATAATGTTGAAAGCAATGTAAAACCCCAATCTATCAAACACATCAATCTAAATATCAGATCTGCCAGCACGCATACGATAACAGCTCCAACACCACTCATATAGAACTATACAATAAGCTGATGAGAATGGTTTAAAGTTTTCTTCGAGGAAAACTGTATGTATACATTTTTTTTCTGTTTTCATATTTTCTTTCTTTTTATTTACTTCGATTATCAACACCTTTTTTACTTAAGTTAACTGTTTAATTATTTAAGCTTAAAATGGAGATGTAATCTATTCTAATCTAATCCATTATAGTATAGGCTATTCTAATCTAGTCAATGCAGGTTGGTACTAATCGAGGAGTCTCCTTTTCATCTATCACAAAAATGAAAATTAAATCCCTACCTACCTGCCCTATTTTTAGACATGTTACCTGAAACAAAGGTATTATCTTATTTGGCCTTAGAACAAAGTTGAATACCTGTTGTCAAAGAAACTAAGATTCTTGGACTTATTTTAACAAGGAATTATCTTTTTATTCCAAACACTAAATCATTACTCCAGCTCCACATGTAAACTTCACCTCGTCCTGTCCAAAACAAAACCTAACCCTGATTCGTAAATTATGAAACATTTCAATACATGGACATTTGAGTGTGAAATTCTGACTTTCTCTTTGAAAAAAAAAACAATTGATACATTGAGTAAGTGACATAAGTGAACATATATCAAAACAGTTCATGTTAACTCATGTACCAATAGTTTCAGTAATAATATATCAGATTTTAGATGAGATAGAAGATGATATTGCTTGTTAATGTTAGATTGTGTTGAGGTTTTGTATTTCAATGTTGGTTCCCACATAGTCTATGTAGCCAGTAGCACACAATGGAGGATGTTCGAGATTATGCTAGACAATTGTTTCAGAATGTATCAGAATGATATTTGATACTATATATTCACATTCCTAAACCACAGTATTTGAAATTTAATCACTCTTTGATTCAAATGCATGCCATAAAAATGAGTCCACCTCTGATGTATCCAGATAAGAATTATGGTATTTGGTTGAAGAAATTTACATCACATATATTGAAATGTCTGTATTTAAAAAATTATAGGCCGATATCTCACAAGGGAGAATTTTTACGACACCAAGTAGGCATGCTGCAGCTGCAGCTACACCCCTTGTCAGAGCTGCAAGCACCACAGCAGGAAATTCCACGAGTCAAAGATAGTTTTGATTAGGGGTAAGTTAATTAGTGTCTTATGCTGGTCTCACTTATTTGTTGAATGGACTTATAACAAAAAAGATAACAACAATCTAATAGTATATAACTGTGAATCGAATAAATAGTTTTGAAGAAAGTGATCGTTGCAAAGCAACATTACAATAAAGAATCAGATTTTGCGAGAGATGATTTTAAATAAAATCTTAAAAATGTTATTCCCATTATCTAATACAATGTTTAATATGCTCAACTTATGTGTTGCAATGGGTGCTTTTTACAGGAACACATGGGTGCCCGTAGGAAATGGTATGTATCCTACATAATAAAACAATGCATTTAACAGATAGACATCAGAACATTGTTTTACATTATCAGCTTTCATTTTGTGAGGAGTTTAATGTCTTTTAATGAGTAAATATTCTAATTGTGAAAGGATGTCAAACACCAGGGTTGCTGCTCTAACTTAATAATTATATCATAAATCTATACTGGTGAAAGTAACAATCCCTGTTGAAAAGTTGGCCAGTGAAAAGTCAAGTTGGAATAAATAACTTTAATAACCCTATAAAAATCCTAATTGTTATAATCTTATCAGTAAAATTCTATTAAAAAAGTTTTTCAGTGAAATACTATGAAAAAAGTTTAACATATCTGGGAAGTGGCAATCATTGGAAAAGAAATAAAGAACTTTTCAGTTTTCAATTCCAATTTATTTTTTACTTACCACTTTTTACCAAACATGTAAGGGAAGTGGCCATTATTGAGGGATAAATTATAAAGGTTTCCTTGCTGAGGGGAAAGTTTGCTATTTTATACTTAAAATGAGACAAAACACAATGCAGGACTACATGCATGGGATTTACTTAGCTCTAGCTCTGGCAGCACACTACATCTTGCTGCTTGAGAGCACCTTGTGGAAGTGATAGCAAAGGTTCTCTCATTTGTGACGTAAGCGCTGCTGTTCACTATTCTCCGCATTATGTCCTTTCCTTGTGTTGATGCTGGCCGCAACAACTCCTTACTTTCTACGTTTCCATGCGTTCTTATGTTTTTTCAATGTCTGTCCATTTACTGTTCTTAACTCATCCTCAAGTCATCTTCAAGAATTTCTGTTTACCTTCAATCCTGACCACCTTCTTTTATTATTTGTTTCACCAACACCCTGCAGACGGCAGCGATCATTTTTAGAGCCCATTCAGCATGAGATACGAACAAAGCGTTCACATTCCTGATCCAGTCAGCTTGTGCAACGAATACAGCTGCGAACTAGACATTCAGATCTCCTCCTCACAAAATTTTCAACATGATAAAAAAACTTTGCGGACCAAAGCGGCCATACCCATACTGCTCTGAGTCCTAAATGCAGTATTTTAAAAGGAGATAGGAACAAAGCGTTTCAGTTGTGTAGACATCCGAACTCATTCGAAACGCCCATATTTCCCCATCCACTTTCATCTGCTTGGCCTGTTCGCTCCAATGGGACTTCCACTTTATATAAATAATTGTTAGAATGAATAATGAATTTAAGAATTTTTAAGGATTGGGAGGAGTGCAACAATGGTACAGTTTCTGAACCTAAGGGATGGGAACATTCAACCTTTTACCATCAGAGAACTTTTATACTTGCTAAAAAATGCTGCGTATTCTGGATTTAAACCCACAAATTCACCTCCAGCTCCAGCCCCAGACATATATGCCCGTTGCTTGTAAATGTGATGAGAAATAGTGAAATGTCAACGTTGCTGGCCACATGTTGAAAGAATTTGTCAAAAACATCATCATGTCTTGCTCAGTCAGTGGTTATTTTATGCATTCATGATTTAAAGTAGCACAAATTGGGCAGCACTGAATGACCTCATTGTGTCATTTCCCTTTATACCTATGCATCTCTTGGAATAGGGTGAAAAATAAGTCACTCCAGCACTTTTTGTGTAAGAAGATTTTTCCGGTATCTGTACTTAATAGATTACAGTTGACTTGGATCAGAAAAAACAGAAAATTGTGATTTCCTGAGATTTCTACATGATCTAAGGCTAAATAAATAGCATGAAGCAGAATAAATTGAGCCAATAAGCTTTCAATATAGATATCAGAAGCCCAATGGAATGCAAAAACAATGTTCCCACAAGCATACTTACAACATATCAATTATGGATTAATGCTTTTAAATGACCGTTCATAATGAGTTTACTGTGCTTGAAGCAAATTGATTTCTATTTCATATTGTTTCCTTCGTGCTGGATATGTGATTCAGGACATAATATATTTTGGAATTATAAAGTGTCATAATTGAGTATTTTACTTTTGACAGTTTTAATATGAAAAATAATTCATGTTTTGTATCACAAATGTTATAATAATTTATATTTATATTTGATAGACAGTCCTGATGAATCTAAATTACTGGAAACACTGAATGTGACAGCTTCTTTAAACAATGTCAATATCAGGGACATTCAGTGTACTCTTCTGTTTATCAAGGATAAGCTTACTAATTGGTGAGTCACTGACCTTAAATCTCTTTCAGAATCAATCTGAAGGCTTTTGTTTTACAATTGCCAGCTTTATTTGGAAATGATGAATATTTCTTTTTATTGCAAGGCTTACTTTGGTTTAATTGCTTTCAAATATAGCACCCAATGGTGGTTCCTTACAGATTGCATTTATGTGGGCATATAACTGTCATTATTAATCTTAAATATATATATATGTATGTGTGTGTTTGGATATTTTTTTTTCCTTTAGAAATTCATGACTTGTATTTTGTTTTATTTCTTATGATGAATCTCCACAGCACGGGAAACCTTATCAGGTTACCAGTTAAGTTTCAATTGTATTCTAATGGTGCCTTTATACTTGGAATATTGTGCTCAAATGAGGATTGTAGAGTATGACAATGCTTTTTCCTTCAATATGTGCACGCATCTGCTTGATCAAGACGAGTGTCAATCTAAACACAACAGCCTTAGATTCGAAGATTTTTTCTTTAAATCAAAGGATATCCATGAGTCGTTAATCTCTACAGTTCTTTAATTTATCAAAACGATTTCTTGCAAAGTGCTTTAAAAAAATATTTGAACTGTAACATGGATGACAATTAACGAATTCAAACAAACTGATGCACACAAAAGGAACCCAAACAAAACGCATAGGGATTAAATTGAATAATAGATAAAAAGATTAGATAGCTAGACAGACAGACTGACTGACTGACAGATAAATATTTTGTTGAGAAGGGTCTGTATTCAACATTTTTGATTGATACTTACTCATAAAAATAGCTGGTATTTTTTTATGTTAGTCTCATGTAATTGTTAATAATTATTTTTCAAATTGCAGCATATCAATGCAACAATGAGAATTATGCATGGGCTAAATTCCAAATGCATCAAAATGGTATAACTGGATTGCCATTATATGCATCTGTAGTAGACTACCATACAAGGTGTTCATCGATATGCTTAAGACAACATGAGTGTTGGGCTTATCAAACTTTGAAACTACAGAGAGGCTATGAATGTCAAACCTTTAAAGATTGGCTTGACAGTTCAACCTTCGATCCTTCTATTCAAGTTGGGATTAAATACGGAAGTAAGTTAAACAATGTTCTCAGATATATAAACAATTGGTAATGCGCAATTTGAGGGATAAGGACAACAATAAATGTTTCATCATTCTAAACTAGAAATAAACAGTATGATGATTAATAAATAAAATTTATAGATTATATCGATTATAGTTTATATTTTGTTTAGGACAAACACAAAAAGTCATGATGTTACATAAGCACATCATCATCATCATACTAAGCTCTTAATTTTATTTGGTCATTTGACTTCATTTTACATCGAATGAAACTTATTAATTATATTCTATTCGTCTCTTCCCAAATTATTTTCAGTCATATAATGTGCCATTTTGTCTCACTGAACACCTTATTGGCAAGGCATGTAAGCTATAAAAAGCAAGCTACATATTCACCTTTTCAAAAATTGTAAATATAAATCTTAGAATATTGAAATAACGGTTACTGCTGGCATGTTATTTGAAAAGCATTAAGAAACAAAAGAAACTCCATTCAAATTAATCTTCAATTGAAAGAAATTATACACAAATATAAAAAAAACATATCTTTATTGGACGAAATAGAAAAAGAGACAAACATAGAATAAGGAAAAGATTGAAAATATAAAAATAACCAAATAGTGACAATAAAGTTTCAATCAAGAATAAATATTATCCACACTGACTACTTGTAGCTTCTTCATAACATTGTTTTTAATGACAACAGCACAGTGCATATTGTTTATGAAATTAATCTCTCTTGTTTTTCATTTCTTTGCTCAAGGTCAATATTTTGATGTCCTTGATGGCTATGATGCAATTTACGGACTGGCCCCTGTATCAGACAGGTTTCTGGATAAGCGACCTGACATATTTTATTTTGGCTTGTATAGTAATATGAATGATGATGCAGCTATCTCAAAATGTATGCTGGAATGTGCCAAGGAACCACTGTGTGGTGCCTTTGTCTATCACAGACGAGAAATGGATTCACCTGACTATGCTGGGCACTGTTATGGACGAAAACCTGGTGATGTAATGGTCAAGCTAAATGATACCATCAGTGGAACAAGAATTTATCATTAAAACAATTTCACACAGAAAACATTTCTTTTTTTCTTTATATTAACTATATTTTAATTCACGTAAGTGTTGTATCATGGAAGTAGCAGGCATCGTCCCTCCTTAAAATTGAAAAAAAAGCATGTAGTAAAATGTTTTGGGTTGACATTTGCCCAACCAACTACTGAATGTCATTTCACCACAACATTATCTATTAAACATTTATTCCTTTTGACGACTAGGTGCAAATATTCCTTACCTGAATAGGTATTATTGATTCAATGGTTGATTAAGGATTTTATGTGTCCCCAGACATCAATCAAGACTTACATATTTAATATGGTTTTTATTGATTGAGGGGAGAACTAAACAATTTTTTGATGTTATAAGACTAGAATGTGTACCTTTTATTTTATTTTGGAAAAGTATGATTTGCATTACTTGAGTATTTGTAGCTTTCCATTTGGTACAAAGAAAAAATATGAAGATGAGTGTTGGGCTTATCAAACTTTGAAACTACAGAAAGGCAATGAATTAAAGTTTGTTAAGTTGTTGGAATACCTTCAGTTAATCAACTTAAAATTACCATGAGTCATTAGAATGAGATTCCCAGGAGGCAAATGTAAAATTTGATAGAAGAACGTCACATTTTGCTAGAAGCTGAGAAAGTGATTGCAAACAGTCACAAACTTAAGTCTCGGTTTATCAGCTGGAGCTAATGCATTTTCATGCTTGTTTATAAGGTTGGTATTACTTTCATACCCCAGGCTATTTATCCATGATGCCTTGATGATGAAAATGTGATGCGACACTGTCACAAATCTCAAGGACATAATAAAGAGTGATACCTGGTGTATGTAAAACTACAATTCCATCTCATCCAATAAATAAAATGCAGTAAGTTAGTGATGGACTATTCTGCCTCCTGGTGAATTAAATGTGCTACATGTTTAATGAAATATAGGCATCACACATTTTGTGGTCGACGCTTTTTGCTAGTGGCCCCAACTGATCAAGCTTGTTCGTGCGACCGGAATTTTGGGAAAGAAATCTAAAGGGGCTGTACACGATTGGCACCCGATGGCGAGTGCAGTATTTCGACGGATCTTTGTCCAACAGATATCGCCGAGGGTTTTCAGAGGGTGGAGGTTGGCTTCGCTCACTTTCCGGCAGAGGGATACTATATGTCCCACCACATGTCCTCAGGCAATACCCTCGCACACCACACCACTTGACCACCTGACCCACTTCTGGACTTGGCACTTGGTCTCTTTGGTCCTCCGCCTGTCCTCAGGACATCTTAAGCACATATTCACTTATAATCCATTATTTCCTGAGGAAATCATAGTGCAAACAATATATCCCAATTTCGTGTCCTCAGGACATCTAATGTACATATTCACTTATAATCCATCATTTCCTGAGGAAATCATAGTGTAAACCAGACAAAGCTCTGGCACAATGCCTAGACATCATTGACTTCAATGATAGCCACTACGGTGATGAAATCATCACAACTGTGATCCCAGATGGCTCAGCCAGAAAACTGATTGGCGTGGGAGGATGACTATCATACAAATGTCTCAGAAATTTAACACACATATGAAGAAGATAGACTCAGAAAAAGATGGAAACAACAAGAACAAGATTAAAAGAATGTGGATATCTGGTACACCTCTGAGAATAGCACGAGCTTTGGTGGAAATGAGGAGGGTCCTGAATGATGGTAAGGAGCCAGCACCAAGGCAGAAAGACATCTGCATCTACTATGCTCAAGGCAGGTTTAGGAACGGCCACAGATGCCAGTAATCTCATTTCTGGCAGTGCATCAACTGGCTCAGCGTTTACGTCATCAGCATTTTTCAGACCCAGAGACCCCCGTCCAAGAAGCCCTGTGAAGTTAATTACCGCAAGAAAAACACAAAAATTCTGACTTTTGCTAACAGGATGGAGAGAAAAATCAATGGTATGTGACAGGAAGAATTGTAGTATAGATTACCTAGAAAATATATGTCTAAACAATATCTACTGGTTATGTGAAATGAGTCTATTGTCAAATGAAATAAAAATCATAATGAAAGGAATTGATTGTGTTTGCCTCTTTACCCTGTAAATGTTATCATAGTGGTAAGATCCCTTTAAAACTAAATAAAAATACTATGATCACTAGAAATATGAATAACCTTTAAAAATTAGTTCTTTCAAATCACCTATCAAAGGATTATGATATTATTGAAACCCGAAAAAATTATTATTACATTATCTCCATCCATCGCAAACTTTTTGCATATACGCAAGCAGAACTAAGAACAATTATCCAAAATAGGAAAAAAACTGAGAAAAATATCGAGAACAAAAGTAAAGTGAACCATTATTATGATTTTACTATGTCAAAAAACGAATTTACGATGCCACCAGACTTTTACTACAAGTCGGCTAAAAAAAGCACACTATGTACGAAAAATAACCAGAAAACACGAGGTAGTGGCTGTGGCAGGCCCATTCTTAACGTGGTGCAGCAAGCGACATGTAGCTTGGTCCCAGACATGTCTAGACATTATATTGCAAACCTGCCAGACACCATTCAGCATGAAAACAATGGGGTTTGTCTCAAAGAAAGGAATTCCTGTGTAATAATTGGTTCAGTTAAAGAACAACTGAGCATTTCTGAAGAGGATTCCTTATTCTCCTCCGCAACACAGGTCAAACAGGATGCCCCTTTCGAAAATATTTGATATGAACTGAAAAATCTCACTGTTTGGAATAAAGGACAAACCAATTGTTATAGATTTTGTTCAGATGTAAGGAATGATGAAAGGAAAATACTTCTCATTGGGTCGATTGAGGGATAAATATCAAAATGTCCTTAATTTTTAAAAGATAAGGAAATTCAGCGAATATGCCTTTATGAAATCATTTTATTTCCAGAGACATGTAAACAAATTGCTAGTTTTAACGCTTTCAATTATGTAAAAGACCAAAGACCAGTTCAATATCAATTCAGACCAATATTAAAACATCTGGACCTATTAAACACAATGATTATTCATTTTTAAAAACACTTCAAAATCTCAAGCAGTGTCAACTTAGACTCCTACATCCACAACCCTAGAAATAACATCCATTAAATCCTCTTCACAAACTCCAGTAATAAAAGCATAATGAGTAGTAGATCAGTACTAGTTAATAGGTCTAAAAAACAAAAAGCAAGGAAAAAGTAAAATAAATAGAACTGAATAACTAGCAAGGGTAGAGACAAATGATTCTCCTTAATAATATATACATTTTACTTCGGTGCACTCAAAACAACCATAAGATTAATAAGTGATTCAATCATATATTAATCTATTCTCATTATTCTTAATATGTTATAATTATTTATATTTAATTCGTAAATAGGGGTGGCGCAGTTCATTATGAAGCGTCAGCCTATTAGCACCAATTCCTGTAGTGATCCAAACGTCGAAGGTCTGATCCCCAGCCATACAGAAAGTGAATTCATATTACATTTCCTATATGAGCTGAAGCCCATGTCCAAAGGGTTAACCCGTCGTCCAAAGGGTTAACCCGTTGGGTCGTGTCTCACAATTCAGTGAGGCAGCACTATATCTGCTACAGTTAGGTCTCATCGCTATATGACTGAATTAATGTTGAAAGTAATGTAAAACCCCAATCTAACAAACACATCAATCTAAATATCAGGTCTGCCAGTACGCATACGATCAAACAACAGCTCCAACACCGCTTAAATAGAACAAAACAATAAGCTGATGAGAATGGTTTAAAGTTTTCTTCGAGAAAAACTGTATGTATACATTTTTTTCTGTTTTCATAAATTAACCATGTTATTTCATTTTTATTTTTCATTTCTTTTCATTCCCTTCGATTATTAACACCTTTTTTTACTTGTTAACTGTTTAATTATTTAAGCTTAAAACACGGAGATGTAATCTATTCTAATGTAACCCATTATAGTATAGGCTATTCTAATCTAGTCAATGCAGATTGGTACTAATCGAGGAGTCTGCCCTTTTCCTCTATCTCAAAAATGAAAATGAAATCCCTACCTGCCTGCCCTATTTTTAGACATGTTACCTGAAACAAAGGTATTGTCTTATTTGGCCTTAGGACAAAGTTGAATACCTGTTGTCAAAGAAACTAAGATACTTGGACTTATTTTGACAAGGAATTATCTTTTTATTCCAAATACTAATTTCTGACCATCTCTTGTATAGTTGTGGAGAGGTAAGAGGACAGGTAGCCAAGCTTTTCACTGCTACAATAACTCATGGACATCAGCCAGAGGAATTGCTCTTGGGTACCACTGCCTCAATTCCCAAAGACACTAGAGCGGATATCTGTTCTGGAAAGAATTACAGAGGAGTGACACTGTGTACCTCAATAGCCAAATTATTGGAAATTGTGATGATTTTAAAATATGGCGAGCTTTTGAATTCATGTGATATGCAGTTTGCTTACAAAAAGAGTCACAGCACTGTCATGAGTACACTCATACTGAAGGAGGTTATTAAATACTATACAGACAATGATTCAGAGGTCTATGTGTGCTGTATAGATGCCTCAAAGGCATTTGACAGGATTCGACATGACAAATTGTTTCAGGCTCTCATAGACAGGGGAATGCCAGCTATAGTGCTGAGAGCTATTATGGATATGTACCAGCGTCAAGTACTAAGAACAATGTGGAAAGGTTCCTTTTCAAGGAAATTTAGAACCAGTAATGGCATTAGACAAGGAGGAATCATGTCCCCGTTGCTATTCTGTGTCTATATGGATATGCTGTATGAAAAGCTGCAGAAAGATGGAATTGGATGCTGGGTTGGCAATCATTACTTTGGTGCTATGGGGTACGCTGATGACCTTTACCTGCTGGTACCATGTGTGGCTGGCCTAAGGCAGATGTTGAGAACTTGTGAATTGTATGGAGCAGAGTACTGCGTGGAGTATAATCCAATCAAAACAGTCTGTGCAGTATTCAGTAGGAAGAAAGTTAAACTGCCTGTTGTCAAGATGAATGGGATAACGCTAGAATGGGCAGACACATTCAAGCATCTTGGCAGTTATGTAAGGACAGACCTCAGTGAAAAGGAAGAGATAAGAAGAAAGAAAGGAGACATGATTCAGAGAGTGAACACAATACTAGTGACTCTGTATCACAGTAAGGATGAGATCAAAGCCACCCTGTTCAAGTCTCAGTGTGCCCACTTCTACAGCAGCCAAGCATGGAACTTTGAGGACAAGGAGGTGGAGAAGTTCCAGACCATGTGGAACAGGTGTGTGCGGCGAGTGCTCCGCCTACAACCTATGACCCACCGCAGGTTCCTCCCAACGCTGATTGGGTCTGGCACTGCCAAGGACCAGATCTATGGGCGGTTCCTGAAAATGGTTTGGCGCATGGAAAACAGCAAGAACGAGAGAGTGAACTTTATCACAAGGATGGGAATGGCCTCATCTAGGAGTATCATCGGTGGAAACCTGAGGGTGGTTGCCAAAAGACTTGGAGTGAATGTGGATGTTGCGAAAAGGGAGGGTCAATTCAGATTGAGGCATGTGCATGTAGAAGAGCTGACAGAAATTGACCACACTGCACTACATATGATCAAAGAATTAAAGAAGTGCATGTATGGTGACTCTGTGATAAATGGTTTTAGTGTGTCAGAAATTGAGTACATTTTAAATGATATATGCGTCAATTGAGAATTTTAATTTGGTTTCACAGTCTGTGATATATAGTTTTAAATCAATATTTTATGCTAGTCATTTCACCTTTTTACTCTTGTCAAATTGAATGTTTTATGGTAATGTATATATAAAAACTAATGTACAACCTCTATTCCAGAACGCTTTCAATGTGTGATGTGAATGAATAAAATGATTTATTATTATTATTACTCCAGCTGCACATGTAAACTTCACCTCGTCCTGCCCAAAACAAAACCCAACCCTGATTCGTAAATTATGAAACATTTCAATACATGGACATTTGAGTGTGAAATTCTGACTTTCTCTTTGCAAAAAAAAACAATTGATTCATTGAGTAAGTGACATAAGTGAACATATATCAAAACAGTTCATGTTAACTCATGTACTAATAGTTTCAGTAATAATATATCAGATTTTAGATGAGATAGAAGATGTTATTGCTTGTTAATGTTAGATTGTGTTGATGTTTTGTATTTCATTGTTGGTTCCCACATAGTCTATGTAGCCAGTAGCACACAATGGAGGATGTTCGAGAGAAGGCTAGACAATTGTTCCAGAATGTATCAGAATGATATTTGATACTATTTATTCACATTCCTGGACCACAGTATTTGAAATTTAATCACTCTTTGATTCAAATGCATGCTATAAATATGAGTCCACCTCTGATGTATCCAGATGAGAATTATGGCATTTGGTTGAATAAATTAACATCACACATATTGAAATGTGTGTATTTAAAAATTTGTAGGCCGATATCTCACAAGGGAGAATTTTTGCGACACAAAATAGTCATGCTGCAGCTGCAGCTACATCCCTTGTCAGAGCTGCAAGCACCACGGCAGGAAATTCCACGAGTCAAAGATATTTTTGATTTGGGGTAAGTTAATTAGTGTCTTATTCTGGTCTCACTTATTTGTTTAATGGACTTAAAACAAAATAACAACAATCTATATAACTGTGAATCAAATAAATAGTTTTGTAGATAGTGATCGTTGCAAGGCAACATTACAATAAAGAATCAGATTTTGTGAGAGATGATTTTAAATATAATATTAAAAATGTTATTCCCATTATCTAATACAATGTTTAATATGTTAATTGCTCAACTAATATGTTGCAATGGGTGCTTTTTACAGGAACACATGGGATGCAGTTTATGGTGCCTGTAGGAAATGGTATGTACCCTACATAATATAACAATGCATTTAACAGATAGACATCAGAACATTGCTTTACATTATCAGCTTTACATTATCAGCTTTATCATTGCTTTACATTATCAGCTTTCATTTTAATGTCTTTTAATGAGTAAATATTCTAATTGTGAAAGGATGTCAAACACCAGGGTTGCTGCTCCAATTCAAACAAGAGCATCCATTACTGGAACGCAGGGTACTCTACCACTAAGCAATAGAAGAAGTATGTTTTTTCTTCCCCATTCATTCATGCTTGGACATAGAAAATGACATATGTAGGCCTTGGCTATTTTGCAGGTCACATTAAGGGAATTATGAATCATCAATCATCAAAATGGGATATTTAATCTGAAAGAGCAAATTACCATCAACTTAATAATTATCTCTCAAATCTATACTGGTGAAAGTTACAATCCCTGTTGAAAAGTTGGCCAGTGAAAAGTCAAGTTGAGATAAATAACTTTAATAACCCTATAAAAATCCTAATTGTTATAATCTTATCACTAAAAGGCTATTAAAAAAGTTTCTCAGTAAAATGCTATAAAAAAAGTTTCTCAGTAAAATACTATGAAAAAGGTTTAACATATCTGGGAAGTGGCAATCATTTGAAAAGAAATCAAGAACTTTTCAATTCTCAATTCCAATTTTTTTTACTTACCACTTTTTACCAAACATATAAGGGAATTGGCCATTATTGAGGGATAAATTATAAAATATTTCCTTGATGAGGGGAAAGTTTCCTTTTTTATACTTACTTATTATCAACATTTTTAACTTTCAATAAAAATAAGGAAACAAAACATAATGCTGGACTAGATGCATGGGATTTCTGTACTCAGCTCAAGCTCTGGCAGCACACTGCATCTTGCTGCTTGAGAGGACCTTGTGGAAATGATAGCAAAGGTTCTTGAGGGCAATTTTTTATATATCATTTGTGACGTTAGCGCTGCTGATCACTATTCTACGCATTATGTCCTTTCTATGTGTTGATGCTGGCCACAACGACTCCTTACTTTCTACGTTTCCATGCGTTCTTCTGTTATTTCAATGTCTGTCCGTTTACTGTTCTTAACTCATCTTCAAGTCATAAGCATTCGTTTCTTCATTTGTTTCAGCTAGAATTTCTGTTTTTTTCAGCTAAAATTCACCAACAGAGACAAGGGTCTAAAGCACTTTTACTAACTCCATTTTATGGCAAATCTACAGATGATCCACTACGCTTCATGAACAAATTCCTCACATATGCCCAACTTTCACATACGCCTGAGGAGCTGAGAGTTTCAGCTTGCCGTATGTTACTACACAGTGCAGCAGATGTATGGTATGCTTCGCTACCTACAGATGTCACTACCTCTTGGTTAACGTTCCATGCAGCTTTCCTTAAATTTTTCGGCAGTGAGACAAATGCGTGGTTATTAGAGCAATCCCTAGATAATAGAGTCCAGAACAAGACCGAAACCTATATCAATGATGTTCTGAGTCAATGTCAGAGGTTGCAAAAAGATGACATGGAGACAAAGAAAATTTTAATTCGAGGCCTTCTCCCCAAATTGAAAGCTTTCATGGTAGGCAAATCACCAAAATTGCTTGAAGATACTATTCAGCGGATTAAGTTAGCGGAGACAGTCTGCACGATGTCTGGTGACTCTTCCATGACTTTAAACGGTCTAGAGACGCCCGACATGACCTCCCAGTTTCTGTCCCAGCAAAGACCGACGATACTTTCCGTTTCTTTAGCAAAAATCCTGGCCATTGGCTTCGTGGTTGCAAAGCCAGACATGATTGCATACATTGTGGCAGAAACAAACACATGTCCGTTCATTGCATGATGAAATCTGGCGGACCACGAAACCATTTTGCTCATGGCCCCGCTAGATTTGGAAACAGGTCAAATAGGTTCAATGATCGCTATGGGTCCGGAGACAATCGAGACCGCCAGCGTTCTTTCCACAATAGGTCCTATCAGGGAAATAGATCAGACGGTATTGGTCAAAATAACTTCAGGCACCCTTTCTGGAATGATCAGCGTCGCCCTATGTGTGGACCCAACAACAGACCATGGCGACAGGAAATCTATTAACTCCTGTCCCGACCTGTGAGTCACGCGAGTGATTTATTTAATATAGCACAAATTCAGAGCAAATCAGAAATATTGAACGAGGTTCACTGTTATCTTGAAGAGATGCCCTCGAGTTCTCTTTGTTCACAGGACACACATGAGGTGCCTGTCAATCCATTGGTGACGGAGAGATCAATGCCTGACAATTCGATTGACGACGTTGATTTCATCCCTCTCTCTCAGGACAGTAGAATTGAGACCAGTACTAAACTTAGTATTATCTTTGTTTTATTAGACACAGGTGCACAACGTAGCATTATCACTTTTGACTCTTTGCACAAATTGTATCCAGACAAATTGTATCCCGTAGAATCATCATGAGTAAGCAAGTAGTTGTTGAGGAAGGTAGCTCTATTCCCATTCAAATCGAAATAATAATTGGTAATCAGCCATGCACTGTTTGTTTTCAAATAGTAGAAGACCTCCAATATCCTCTAATTTTAGGCAGAGACTTCTTTGTTGACTATGGTGTAGTTTTGGACTACGAACGTCGTGGAATAGCCCTCAAATTGAATCACAAGTTACATTTATCAGAGACCCATCAAAATTCCTGCTAAATCTGAATATATCACACAGGCTCGTGTTAAACCAGGAAATATATCAGGTGTGCTAGGAGTGTGCACCATGAAAAATGAATTGCCTTTGTATCCTGAAATTGCTATGGCAAGGGTTTTCGCGTCAGTGCAAGATCAATGCGTACCTGTCAGATTGATGAATATGAGTGAAAAACCAGTTACCCTGCGAAAAGGTGTTTTAGTCAGATATTTTGACCTAATACCTCATGGGTCTGAGCCGCATGAGCTTCCCTCTCTCGATCTTGCATGGGGAACTGACAGCTCCGCAGACCATGAAAACATCGAGGCAGCTCCAATATCTGCCCCGCCTGTTGATTCTAGCTCTCGACATAAAATTGACCTCACCGATTCAGATTTAACCCTTGAATAAAAAGATTCACTTAAACGTCTCATTTCAATATTTAGTGACATATTCACAACTAAAGATGGTGAATTTGGTGACACTAGCGTTGTACAGCATTCTATTTATTTGAAAGGTTCGGTAAGCCCCATCAAACTTCGACCTTATCGAGCTGGATACAAACAACGAGGTATTATTGACAGAGAGGTCCAGAGACTTCTTGATAAGGACATTATTCACCCTTAAAACAGCCCTTGGGCTTTTCCAGCTGTTCTTGTAGAGAAACCGGCATCAGACTGTACGGTTTCCTATCGTATGTGCATAGACTTACAAGATACGTTGGATAGTTTAGGTGCTCGTAAATTAAGTCATGTCAGCACAATTGACCTAATGGGCGGTTTTCACCAAGTAAGCGTTCATCCTGATTCCCGACAGCTAACTGTATTCATAACTCACCATGGACTTTACGAATATAAACGTCTACCATTTGGCGTTATCAACAGTCCTCCTACATTCCAAAGATTGATGGAAACCGTGTTACAAGGTCTTACTGACTTTTGCCTCATATATCTGGACGATGTCCTCGTCCAGTGTCCATCTTTCGAACGCCACCTAGCGGACCTCACTCAAGTCTTCACACGTTTTCGAAATGCAAAGTTGAAGCTTAGGACTGACAAGTGTTTCTTTGCTAGGAAACAGGTCAAATATATTGGACACATCATGTCCAAAAATGGTATAGAAGTGGACCCTGGAAAAACAAAGGCAGTTGTCGATTATCCTGTCCCCACTTCTTGTAAAGACGTCAGAGCTTTCCTTCATTTGTCAGGATATTACCGTCGATTTGTTGAAGGATACGCAAAAATAGCACAGCCCCTCAATATACTCACTAGCAAGTAAAGTACCTTCGTGTTGGATGATGCGAAGCAGACAGCTTTCGATGCCCTCAAAGCTAAATTGGTTTCTGCACCAATATTGGCTTTCCCTCGCATTGAGGATGACAATCCTTTCATTATCACCACAGATGCTAGTCTTTTTGCTATTGGCAATGTCTTGAGTCAAATGCAAGATGGAATTGAACGGGTTATAGCATACGGAGCTCGTGCCCTAAACCTGGCAGAACAGAATTACACATGCACTGAGAGGGAATGTCTCAGCATAAACGCTGCTTGTAAAATGCACGAGCCCTATTTGAAATTTGACAAATTCACTATAGTCACTGATCACTCAGCTTTACAATGGTTATTTCGCTCCGAACCGAAAGGACGCCCAGGCAGGTGGATGCTGACCTTATAGCAGTTTCGTTATGAAATTGTTCACAAACAAGGTAATTCTATCCCACATGCTGACAGCTTGAGCCGTCGCACGTATCCCCCTGAATCCGGTCCGACCCCGGAGCTCGAACGTGAGACAAGGAAACTCCTTGCCCAAGTTGATGATTATTACTTGAAAGAAGGTGTTTTGTTCCATCTCTGTATTATGCCAGGCAGAGGTCCTGCGAAAGATAGGTGTAAGACACAGTTAGTCATCCCTCCAACTTTACGCCATACCTTGCTTGAAGCGTTTCATGACAGCTCAATGGGTGCTCATTTGGGTACTGATAAACTTTACTCACCCATACGACAGAAATATTACTGGCCTGGAATGCACAGCGATATCATGAATTGAGTTCAATCTTGTCACGTTTGTAGCAAACATTCCTGTCTCTCGACCCTTTCAGCGGGTCCATACTGATTTTATAGGCCCTCTCCCGAAAACGGATCGTGGAAACAAGTACATTCTAGTTTTCCAGGTTGCCCTCACTCGTTTTCCCGAGGCTTTTCCCTTACCTGACCGATCGGCCGTCTCTGTGGCCGAACGTCTTTTCAAAGATATATTATTGAGTCTTTGACGACTATGAACGTAGTACTTTTTTTTTCTCTTTGTACACTATGTCCTTAGTTCTTGTAAAAAAATTTTTTTTTCGATTTTGATATTTTATGCAATTGTAATCTGGTCTAGGTATGGCAACTGGCATGGGTGTGTTTTTCATTTAAAATATATACTCCCATTCGAGCACGCAGACATGCTTTGTCAAAGGGGAGCCGTGTGTAGGATATAGATTACCTACCTATAGACTCTTATATACAAGTATAGACAATCACGATATTTGGCAAGAGACCATAGAGGTTACTTAGTGCAACGTGAAGGCCAACAAGTGCAGGCTAATGAGATGCATTACTCACCCCGCAGAGAGATGACGTGATGCTCCAAGCCGGTACTACTCCAAGGCGCTGCAGAGAAGCCACGCAGGCAGACGTCCAGGCAGATGCACTCAGATCCCCTTAAAAAGGCCCCGAAATTGCTATTCAAGGAGCAGAGAAGCAGAAACCACTTGCCTAGAAGATCCACGACACTCTGTCTCGTGACAGCCACACTTGTACAGACTTGGGTGTTTTATGCATCCTCAGGACTCAGTATTAGCATTTGGATATCTCATATATCACGCTCTTGCCATGCCGACCTAGCCAGCCTCTAGTGTATACAGCAACTTTTTATAATTTAATAGCTGAGATAGGTATTTTGGGGCAAAGCCATTTTGCAGTTTGATTATTTCACACCCTGGTAGACCAGCAAGAAGTGCATAACCTAACAAAGTAACAAAAGCATGAGCCAGGGTATTTGTAGTCTTTTCATCTAAACAATTTCTGATCTGTGATGAAATTTTTACATGAAAAAAAACATTTTTACACATTTTCTTAACTTGTGATTTCATAGATAATTCTTGATCTAGGATGACCCCAAGATCGTTAACCGTATTTGATGTAGGGATTTTAGTTCCACCTACTAAAATTTCGGTTGGTATATTATTTTTTCTAAATTCACAGCTTTTACCACATAAAAGCATTTCTGTCTTTGCATCATTAATCTTCATTTTATTTTCTATTAGGAATTTTTTAACCTTTATAATACAATTTTCCATCTCTTTACAAGACTTATCTCTAGTTTCCTCAGATTTTGGATCAATGGTGATGTATAACTGTGTGTCATCGGCATAGATATGATGCCTAAGACCATAGTTACCAATAATATCTGATAAAGGCTCCATGTATGCTGTAAATAATAAAGGTCCCAGAACAGAGCCTTCAGGGACACCATATTTAATATTCATATTTTCAGATCTTTTACTATCCATTGTAACACATTGTTTTCTATTTGATAAATATGACCTGAACCATTTCAAGGCGGTGCCTTTAATGCCACATCTTTTTTCCAATCTATTTAATAGTATATTATGATCTATAGTATCGAATGCCTCTGATAAGTCAAGTAATACTGTAGGATATAGATTGCACACCCAGAGACTCTCGAGAATATATAGACAATCATGGACAATCACGGTCTCTGACAGAACATCATTTATAGAGATTGTGTGCTGTGTGAAGCCAACGAGTGCAGGTTGATGCATCGCCTTAACCACCACACCTGGAGATGACTCACCGGACATGAGAGATCAAGTGCAGGCAGACGAGCCCATGCAAAACCCCCGTGTCGCAAAAGGAAGCCACACAGGCAACACGAGTCCATTCAGCGTTGCAAAAGGAAGCCACGCAGGCAAACCCCACACATGACGCGCAGTGATCCTTTAAAAGGGCCCGCAACCGTGGGATCCTCGGAGAGCAGAACCTGGAGACCGGAGAAGCAGAGCTACAGCGACCACTTGCCACGAAAGATCCACGACTCTCAGCATCGTGACCGCATAGACTTGGGTGTTTTGTGTATTCTCAGGACTCTATAAGTATCATGCATTTGGGTAGTTCATATGGCTCGCTCATTGCCATGCCGGCCTAGCCAGACAAGGATGATTCACAGCACCGAATAAAAGGTAACTATTGTGCAGTGTATATCCTGTGTCTTCAGTCCTTGTTACCTCACACCTCATATGGGTAGATAGGGTTGCTAGGTTCCGTGCCTCGCCTCACAGCCAGCGAGTAAAGTAGAGTCAGAGTAGAGTATTGATCCCCCGTCCATGTCCCCCAACGACGGATACTCACAAATCATAAGTAACAATACCAGCATTACCGTTTGACCATCATCAATATCCATTAAGATCTCATTCTTAACCCTAAGCAGTGCCGTCTCAGTGCTATGAAACTCCTTAAATGCTGATTGAAACAGACCTTGTATTTCATTTCCTACCAGATGATCTACAAATTGTGTAGCTACAGCTCTTTCTTTTAGTTTTGATAGATAAGCAAGATTCGGGACTGGTCTATAATTTTTCTTTACCTATTCTAGGCCCAATTTCTTAATTAGAGGTCTAATGATGGCCAACTTCAAGTCATCAGGCATGTTGCCTAATGAGATTGATTTATTTATAATAGCCTTTATTAGTGGCAGTAAATTAGCACTATGAACAGTTCTTAGCGCTATGAACAGTTCTTAGCGCTATGAACAGTTCTTAGTGCTATGAACAGTTCTACCTGGTATCAGCGCGATATAAATTCTTTTATTATTATAATTATTATTAAATTACCCAAACATTCATTAAGAAGCCAGGTTTGGATTGAATCCAACTGACATGACTTCTTTGCAGATTCTGAGTCATTTAAAAGTGTGAAATTTTTTAATCTGACCTCCTCAATCAGCGGTTCTGTATTTTATCATCGTTGTCCATATTTTCTCTTATGATTTGTAATTTTTTCTAGAAAAAAATTATTAAATTCTGAGGCTAGCTCCCTTTTGTCATTATGTTTGGGAAAGGGAGTGTCCTCCTTTGTGTGTAATAATTTATTTAATATTTTAAATAATTTTTTTGGATCAGATTTATTTGAATTTATTATTTCCGAATAATAGCAGTTTCTAGAATCCTTAATGATATTATTGTACTTGTTTCTCTGTACTTGGAATTGTATTTTATATGAGGCAAGACCCGTTTTATCATATTTACTTTCGAGTTTTCTTTTGTTTCTCTTTTCTTTCTTTATATCATAAGATAGCCACGGAGCAGGTTTCCTATTGCTTATGATTTTTTCTACAATAGGTGCGTGTTTATCAAGTACACTTGTTAATTTGTTATATTTATCTTATAAGTTATTAAGATCTGTATCGTTATAGGATTGATTTTCACTTTTCTTCAATATCTCTTTTAAAATTATTTATATTAAATTTTTTGTAATTTCTATATGATACCCTCTTTTTGTTATTCATTTCAGTCTGAAGATCCAGGGCGAGTTTTATTATACTGTGATCAGATATTTTTTCATCAACTATATGATTCTTTACTAAATTACTGTGTATGCTTGTGATTAATAAATCTAGTGTATTTCCCATAATATGTGTTGGTTCTGTTATATGATTATGTAAATAATGTAACTGCAAGACATCATTAAATTTAATTACATTAGGCCTGTTTGGTTTATTCATATGAATGTTATAGTCACCTACAAACAGTACTTCATGAGAATATGTACAATAGAAAGATAGTACTTCACTGAATTCTTCAAAAAACTGTGTATGTGTTTTTATTCCTATCAGAAGGCTCAGGTCTGTAGATAGTAACAATAGTGCATATTTTATTTTTGGTTTTGATATTTATTTCCATCATTTCAATAGTTAATAAGTAATGACTGTGATTAATTTTCTTTATGTCTATTTCAGGTCGATAGATGTTCCATATTGTAGTTATTTTCTTTAATCTTACCTCTTATAATTTTTTGATTTAATTCAATTATCCAAGTTTCAGTTATAAAGAACAAGTCAATATTATTTTCATTAATGTATAGATTAAGAAGTTCTACCTTTTTACCTATGCTTTGTACGTTGGCGGTTGCAATAATTAAGTCTCTATTTATTTTTATGTGCGTATTGTTTTTAATCAGGCTATTTCTTGAATGTCTAGTTGTTTTATTGTTAATTAAGTTCATGTTAGCATTAAGGCGATCATCTGGAGGGAATCCAGTCATCGACCTTCTGACGTCATTGTTGAAGGAATTCCCCCATACCGGGATCGCCCTCAGTGGCCGCCAATCACTAATTGGGTGGGCGGGGCTAAGGTCGTATTGCTTCGAGAATTAGTGCTCACATTAGGAAAGTCAGGAGAGTTTATATCTTGATGAAATTTATGTGTTATGATATTTTTAGCATAAGCTAAGCATTCAAACCGATTTGAGAGCGGTAAGCTTCCATTTGATAATGTATGATGCGTTTTACTTCTACGGACCCTCTTAGAGTGGGCGGGGCCAAATGTGTCACGTGATTTTGATACGGCATGGTTGGTTATCATTTTGCCTTATGTTATGTCAATAATACGTACCATTAAGATGCTTTCCATTAATAGTGACCTTTTGGGGAACCCCCCTGCTTTAATACATTAACTTCACTGGAATCTGAGCCCATTTCATATCTGATTCTCATTTGTCCTGGCATTTATTTAAAGTTAATGGATTTTTACTGCTTAAACTATCCTTTAGAACTTGCAAAAAACTTTTGTTGTATAGTTTTTGACTGTAGGGGTATGGAGATACAACATATCTTAAAGGTTTAAAACATTATCAATTTAATTTTAACTGTTCATATTTATAAAATCATCTTGCACAATAAAACCAGTGGTACTACTTATCTTGTTTAAAAATTCATTTTTTTCAATAAAATTCTTACATTTTTGGTGATCATTAAAATATTTCCAATAGCGTCTGCGTCTTTCACTATATTCCTTGCTACCGATTTTATACATTTTTGTTCCATTCATTTTAAAACCATTACTGTTAATATTTCTAAAAAATGAGGTTATATTATAATCCGATTGATCCTCACATATTGCTATTTCCTTTTCACAATTATCACAATTGTTATCACAGTTTTTGCCATCTTTTATATTTATCACACAGTTGTTATCACAATTATGAGCCATACCTATGGGTGGTGTTCTATTCCATGACTTACTGTAATTGGTAATATTTTTGTAAGCGCCAAAATAAGAATTATCATCATTTACATTAGTAATATTTCCAAATTGAATAATATTACTCTCACTTTCTCTGTTATTTTTTACCCTTAAATTTCCATTAGAGCCAAGAATATCTCCATGTGGAGAAAATCCATTGACATAATCATTTCTACTTTTAATACAATAAATATGAGTTATATCTATACCATCTCCATTTAGAGAAAAGTCACTCATATAATTATCAGAGTTTCTAAAAAATGAATTGTTATTTATACCTGGAAATTCTGTTTTAGAGACAAGCTCCATACCCCCTAAACACCCTCATTTAGCCAATTTCCTCTTTTTGTGACAGAATGCCTGAGCTTACAATTTTCACCAAACCGACATTCTCAGTTTTTTTCAAAATTTTGACAATTAATAGTTTTACTGTCCAGGGGCTTTGTGATGCTATAAGTTTCAAACACATCAGCACCATCCAGGACAGTATCAATTTCATCAAAGGCATTCATCAGGGCTGGTGGTGTTCCAGCAATCAGAAAACCCTGGAGGTCCTCCTTGCTTATTGAGGGGTTACGCCATGATAATTTGCTAATATTAGCAGTACTCATCACTGGTATGGCCTTAATGTTGGCACCAAGCCTACCCATTTTTTCTCCAGATACCTCATGTACTATATGAATATTATCTTTGGTCAGAGCCCACATCAGATCATTATATGTACATTTTCAAAATTTTCCTCAAGAATTTTAGAGTTCAAAACAGCCTGCTCTGCATAGTGTGTTTCGAAAGGAGGTGGCGTGCATAAAACCAATTTGGCACCTGTAAACATCTGTAGGGTTTGTGTGATTTTCCTTAAACAAATACCAATATCATCTAATTTTCTGTTAGACATAATATCAAAGCCTCCTAACATTAGGATAATCACATTGAATTCCCTCAATTTGTCAATGTATCGTCAATGTTAAATGCCTTTCTAAACTCAAACACTAAGTCAGCCTGCATGGCTCGGACTAACTCAAGCATGTCACATTTGTTTATTTCAGAGATAAGCCTACCGTTACCCTGTTTCGCCATTAATAGAACCTTTGGTTTTTTACAGCTAATGGAACAGGTGGCGCTGCAATATCACAAGTTCCTGCTAATGCTTTATTTGTTTTTCTTTCAAACTCAACTTTTTCAAATAATAATGCTATTTCATGATCTTTTCTTTCAAGCTCTTGTTTCAGCTCAACTATTTTATTTTCTCTATATTCTAATCTAGGTAAATGCACATCTTGACACTTTTCTTCGTAATCTGAAAACTCATTGATTTGCTCCCTCTTATCAGTAATATTTAGTTGTAAATGTTCTATTTCTTGTTTTAGCTTTTCATTCGTTTTAGCAAGAGTTGAGCCCTTTTTAGCAGCGGTTGACTTCTGAAGGCGCATGGTGCCTGCTACATCATCCTGAAATGGTGCGTTTGGTGCGTTCTCTTCAGGTATGGGTTCTAGCCCATTGGATGCCTCGCTAGTTGCCATAGTACCGTATTTATCAGTCTATAAATATTAATATACGATAGTGTTCAGTTATATGTTTCAAGCAATTAGATTTCAAATATATTCGCTGTATACCGATGATTTGCTTACAAATTTAGCCTTTAAAATCAGTTTAAAATCAATGTTAAAATCTGTTAAAATTTCAAATCATTCAAGCCTTCCTCCGGAGCTGGTGTACTTGCGTAGATGGTTGCGGCGCTACTGAATATGAACGCTTAGCCACCTAGTATTTATACCTGTCTGATAAAGTTAGTCGTTCAAACTCAAGCAGAGGTAGTCTTAAGTCAGCTTAAAAATGTTTTTCTAGGCCGCCCTTAAGATGCCTTGTTTTTATTACCTATTCTATTTCAAGATTGACCTGTTATATATACGTTGCTTAATACCTTGTTTTTCTGATTAAACCTTTGTCAGTCTCAGTTCTATGCCCGCTTGTCTGTGTTATATGGTGCGGGTTCTTTGTGTTTCTTGTGGTTTGGTGTGTTACGCAATATGTATACAGCTGGAGGAAGAAATGTTTATAATTATTTTCTCAAAATTGAGTTCAAGAAAAATATTTGATTTTGCCGCACGACAAATTATATAATATTTCTATGCTAAATTATAGTATTTCTATGCCAATTAGAATTTCATTAAGTTCAACCGCTTTGTCGCAATACGTACCCTGTATATATACATTTATATACTATCCAACGATGGGTGAAGACTTGTAAAACTTGCTTCAAAATTTAAAAAAAAAAATCCTCCAATAGATATAGAGTAATCCAACAGATATTCGACGCTTGAGATGTATGAAGACAGAGATTGATGTGTTGTGGGGAATTTTTTATTTCCTAGAAATGAGAGCTCCTAGAAAAAGCGTCCATTCCTCCCGCGTGTGCACATAATTAGCATAATTACAACACATCAATTATGGATTAATGCTTTTAAATGACAATTCATAATGAGTTCACTGTACTTGAAGCAAATTGATTTCTATTTCATATTGTTTCCTTCATGCTGGATATGTGATTCAGGAAATAATATGTTTTGGAATTATAAAGTGTCTTTTCACAGTTTTAATATGAAAAATAATTCATGTTTTGTATCACAAATGTTATAATAATTTATATTTATATTTGATGGACAGTCCTGATGAATCTAAATTACTGGAAACACTGAATGTGACAGCTTCTTTAAACAATGTCAATATCAGGGACATTCAGTGTACTTTTCTGTTTATCAAGGATAAGCTTACTAATTGGTGAGTCACAGACCTTAAATCTCTTTCGCTGGTATTCTTTATGTTAGTCTCATGTAATTGTTAATAATTATTTTCCAAATTGAAGCATATCAATTCAACAATGAGACTTATGCATGGGCTAAATTCCAAATGCATCAAAATGGTATAACTGGATTGCCATTATATTCATCTGTAGTAGACTACCATACAGGGTGTTCATCGATATGCTTAAGGCAACATGAGTGTTGGGCTTATCAAACTTTGAAACTACAGAAAGGCTATGAATGTCAAACCTTTAAAGATTGGCTTGACAGTTCAAACTTTGATCCTTCTATTCAAGTTGGGATTAAATACGGAAGTAAGTTAAACAATGTTCTCAGATATATAAACAATTGGTAATGCGCAATTTGAGGGATAAGGAGAACAATAAATGTTTCATCATTCTAAACTAGAAATAAACAATATGATGATTAATATATAAAATTTATAGATTATATCGATTATAGATTATATTTTATTTAGGACAAACACAAAAAGTCATGATGTTACATAAGCACATCATCATCATCATACTAAGCTCTTAATTCTATTTGGTCATTTGACTTCATTTTACATCGAATGAAACTTATTTATTATATTCTATTTGACTCTTCACAAAATATTTTCAGTCATATAATGTGCCATTTTGTCTCACTGAACACTATTGGCAAGGCATGTAAGCTATAAAAAGCAAGGTACATTTTCACCTTTTCAAAAATTGAAATATAAATCTTAGAATATTGAAATAACGGTTACTGCTGGCATGTTATTTGAAAAGCATTAAGAAACAAAAGAAACTCCATTCAAATTAATCTTAAATTGAAAGAAATTATAGACAAATATAAAAAAAACATCTTTATTGGACGAAATAGAAAAAGGGACAAATATAGAATAATGAAAGGATTGAAAATATAAAAATAACCAAATATTGACAATAAAGTTTCAATCAAGAATAAATATTATCCACACTGACTACTTGTTGCGTCTTCATAACACTGTTTTTAATGACAACAGCACAGTGCATATTGTTTATGAAATTAATCTCTCTTGTTTTTCATTTCTTTGCTCAAGGTCAATATTTTGATGTCCTTGATGGCTATGATGCAATTTACGGACTGGCCCCTGTATCAGAAAGGTTTCTGGATAAGCGACCTGACATATTTTATTTTGGCTTGTATAGTAATATGAGTGATAATGCAGCTATCTCAAAATGTATGCTGGAATGTGCCAAGGAACCGCTGTGTGGTGCCTTTGTCTATCACAGAAGAGAAATGTATCAACCTGACTTTGCTGGGCACTGTTATGGACGAAAACCTGGTGATGTAATGGTCAAGCTAATCGATACCATCAGTGGAACAAGAATTTATCATTAAAACAATTTCACACAGAAAACATTTCTTTTTTTCTTTATATTAACTATATTTTAATTCACGTAAGTGTTGTATCATGGAAGTAGTAAGCATCGTCCCTCCTTAAAATTGAATAAAATGCATGTAGTAAAATGTTTTGGGTTGACATTTCCCCAACCAACTACTGAATGTCATTTCACCACAACATAATCTATTAAACATTTATTCCTTTTGACGACTTGGTGCAAATATTCCTTACCTGAAGAGGTATTATTGATTCAATGGTTGTTTGAGCTTTTTGTGTCCCCAGACATCAATCAAGAATTACATATTTATATAGTTTTTATTGATTGAGGGGAGAACTAAACAATTTTGCGATGTTATAAGACTAGAATGTGTACCTTTTACTTTATTTTGGATAAGTATGATTTGCATTACTTGAGTATTTGTAGCTTTCCATTTGTTAAAAAGAAAAAATATGAAGGTGAAATTCAACTTATTAAGTGGAGAATATGTTTGCAAACCTTTACATGACTCAACCTTTTCAACACCAGTGGAAGACAGCATATCAGTTCCAAATTTGAAGGAAATAAAAGGTCTTGTTGTGCATTAAATCAACACAAATGAATTACAAAAATGTTGAGACTTTCAGAAACTGAATACCCTTATTTATAGGATATCCGGTTTCAGACGAGAAATGGGACATTTTCTGTTATCAGTGTCAGTTCTACATATCATCCCCAGCATCATTCCTGAGATGAATTATCTGTCTTTTGTCAAAGTAATGAATCCCAACATAAAGGTTAGTGCCGCACCCAGTAGCACAGTCGGTAGAGTGTAGGATCTGTGCCTTTAATGACTATATAAATGGAGGACGGTAGGTGGTGGGTTCGACTCCCACTGCCAGAAGTGTTACTGTCACAAAAAAGGTTCGTAAGTCGACCTGATATGACCACAGCTGCAGAAAGGGTCGGAAAAACACCGTTTCACAATTTACCATAAAGGTTAACAATGTTTGGAGTCTTACTATTTGAATGTTGATGAAAGCGCGCGCCTCTTTTACAAATATTGTTCATGTCCAACCATCGCTACTAAATACCTGCGACATGACAAATCAGTGAGGCAGCACTTTATCTGCAACAAGACATAGTGCCTCAAGGTATAGGTATTGTCATGAAGTGACTGTAATGACATCGAAAATCACGTAAATCCTCCAACAAACAAACAAATAATTTAACAAATAGACCTATACAGACGTTTGTCTTCTTCTGGATGAGGTATATTCATCAGAAAAACCATGAGAATGTCATACTTAAAGGTATAATTAACCTTTTATGAAAACGGAGGTTTATCTAGTTTTGTCATTTAAAGTGTTATCAACATATTGAGCTCTCGTGATATAGGTGGTTATCTCTAAAAATGCAGGTTTGATTTGTCCATTCTCTGCACATTCAGTCGGTTTGTACTTTTTTGAAGATTAAATACAAAAAGATTTCACATGTGCTGAAGATTTTTATGTGATTTTTGAGTGACCATTATGGAATAATAAAATTTGGGAGTGCTCAAATGGTCATAGTAACCTGTTTCATAGGATGTTTTATGTAATTTTAGTACAAAGAAATATTGACACTTTTTCAGGAGATTCACGGCCCGGAAAAATGCTCTAACTGTTAAATCTATTTTTTTTGCTTATGGAACATCTGAGTGTGATTCATACTTGCGTACAATAGTAAAAAATCAAATGATTCTGAAAAAGGTCATTAGAATCAATGTAAAAGCAATTTCAACTATGTATGTGATGCGAATGACATAAATTTAATATAATTTTAATCCTGTTTCGTTGGGTGTGACAACATATTGTGTTTGTTTGAATTTAAGCAATAAAGACAACATGTAAACTTTCTGGTGAATAATCAAATTTGTTTGTGGTGTAGTATGTATTGGAGGTGCCCTTAACCTCCATTACAAAATTCTTCCATTCCTTCCCAGCTGTCACGTCTCCCACCTTGCGTTCAGTTATATTGTTTAAACGTGACCATTCATATCATGAGCTGTCTGCAAACCAAATGATAAGAATAGTGAAGAAAAAAGCAAGGATCCTTAGGATGATCTCGACGACGATCGCAGTTCCTACCAATACCAACAACTGGTTTCGATCTCTGTGATCTCTTCAGTTGGATGGGGACTGACTGCGTTGTCCTGCGTTTTGTTTATATAGGAGACTGGAGGAGGTGTTCTAAATTAGGCAAAACTTTGGTTTAAATAAAGACCTGTACAAAAGATGCACTTTGATCTTAAAGATTCTATCTAAGATTTTCTATTTCATTTAAACGTAAGATTTTCTATTTCATTAAAACGTATTCACACATTGAGAAACTCTAATTAATCATGGTAGCAAGAATAATCAATGGAGCAACACTTTAATGACAATGTTTTTATTGTGATCACATTAACGTAGTGTATATCGTACATTTTTTTCTATTAAAAATAATATACAGGCTAATCTGGATAATGTGCAAGGCTCAGCACTGATTAAAGTTATCATATTCATTTTTACAAATATTTATTTAACAACTCTCAACCATCCCAATCTCTCACTCTTTTATTTAGAACCTTCATGAACGTACAGTATATGATAGTAAGTGGTAGAGTCACTATCAGCATAATAATGGCTAATGTCAGATTGCAACATGCCACACCGTATATGCCTTCAAAGTTTGTCTGACACCATTGTGGAATATCCTCTCCCACTCCTCCTGCGCATGCGCCTACAATCCAAGCCGAGTATCCAATGTCCAAGCAGCAAACTGTCAAACTTATAAGACAGAAGCAGAAATGGGCCACATACTGATAACAGAAAAGCAACAGAAAGGCAATTAAGAAATAATTTATTTTATTTCACAGTGTCTATATTCATCTTATATCTTTTTTATTTACAGATTTTTTTAAATAAGATGTATATTAACATAAAACCTACTATATGCATAAATGTTTCATCCTGTTCAGTTGTGTGAATGTCAAACGTGCTAGCAATACACCCTAAAAGACCAGCTAGTATTACCTGCAATCAAATCACCTGCATGCAGTTACAATCGAGATTGGCACTTTTTGGCACATTATCGCAAAACAAATAAAACAATAGTGTATTAATCATTTACTATTTTTATATTCTGCTTTACATTCATCAAGTCAATGCGAGAATGAAATATCATTTTGAAAATAAATCAATTTGAAAGAGTATAAAGAAGGAAAAAACACAAGAATAGGTTAAAGATTATAATAGTATATTACCATAATACCAGTCCAGACACCGGCGCCTGAGTTGACCGGCCAGGTGAGGTCGTCGGCGGCCACGCCCAGCATGAGAGCCCCCAATATGACACTGAGCATGCCCAGCACCACCTGCATGCTACTCATGCTCCTCACAGTGAGCAGATACTCACCCATGCTGCTCACGCGATATACACGTGCCATACCGAGGTCTGCTCTATGATCAGGTCACAGAGTCTGGCCAGGAAATACGTATGTAACTGACCAGTCCTTCCCAGCCTTTATAGTTGCCCATAAACTCTACAAGTCGGAATGAAATGGACCAGAACATGTTTATATTAGATAACAAAACAAAACATTCTTCATCTGGGATTTATATTGTCAAAAACACTGAGATAAAATACCTGAAACGGGGTGTTACATTAATTTCATTTAGCGTTTTGATCTTATAAATAATAATGGGAAAAAGACAAATCATAACTCACACCATTGTTAAAGTTGTTTCCTTAGAAAACCATAGTCCATCTTACATTACAAATAAATAAATAACATTCAATATAACCTGGTGATATACACATTTACATGATTTGTTTATTCTTATTTTTCTTTGCTCATTTCAAATAACTAGTTCTAACATATTGCATTCTCCATTACTTGAACCTCAAGTACATCTCCACACAGTTTACATATAGGTCAAGAGTTATGCTGTAAATGATCCCTTTCATGATAAATATATTCCAAAATATTTAATACTTTAACAAGTAGGTCGCAATATGTAATACTTGCCTAATATGTTGAATTCATGAGATTAATGTTTCTTCATAGATGTATCCTCAAACCTAAAACATATGAGAGAATTGTATAGGAGTATTTCACTCGATAAAATATTCGATATCAAATAGATTACTAGTAATATATCTGTACGATTACTTTAAGAATATTTTATTTCTCAATATAAATATAACAAATTCTAGAGTATCGATACGAAAAGATTGAAGTCACTTTTACGAGTTGATCTAATACGGATAGAAAAATATTTTTACAACCCGCTTTTCTTAATCCAGTTTGATAAAACTATTATGTATTTTCTGCTTATTTTACAGATCATTTTGTAATATAATATTGGGAAGTGTTATGTAAAAATGTATTTTTATTCTTCTCATTTCACCTTATCTACGTCAAATTCGTTTTTTTACTCATTATGATAATTGTTTAAAGTAGGCCAGGTGATGTACAATGTTATTGTTATGGATTCAATGACTTTTCAGTGATAATAATCATCCTGATAATTGTTAAGTGATTTTGAATTACATCCAAAATTAAGTATGTAATAGAAAAATCATTTTAACATATTTCACAAACATTGGACAACGGTAACGGTTTAAATGAATAAATTAGGGAAATAAATGATGAATTCCGGTTGGTGTTGAAAATGTGTTACAATCATCACAATATACTTAGGTTTATATGTATAAATTAAATTGTTTTAAATCACCATTGAAAATTCCTGTCAAAAGAGTGAAATGCCCATGGTTAGTTTTATATCGGTCTTTAATGAAACTCATACCTGGACTTTATGATACAGGGAGGGGTATAATTGGCTATATCGGTAATCTAAGGGTAAACAAATCTATAGTATTATAATACCAAATTGAATAGTTCATAATGACTGAATATTTACGATAAGAGCCACTAAGATATATAATAGATAACATTTTGCAAAATAATTAGTAAACGAGAGACATTATTTTCAACATTTCAACTGCTTTAATGCACGATTGTATGTTATTTTTATTTTTATTGTTTTGTTCTTAATAATGCACACAGTGAATGTACTTCAGCTCGGTGCAATAGGATGTTTGCCCTACTGATACTGTACAATTCTTGTGATATTAGGTGCCCCAGAGATACTCCATTTTATGTCTGTTTTTCATGTGTTTCTTGTGCATTGCCGTTGAATCAATTACACTTGGAAGAAGCCCAGTCTTGAGAGAGATTGTTAGAATGGGCCAAATATTAAACTTCCTTCCATCACTAATTTGCGTTTCGTCTTTATTCTTTTATTAAGCCTTTTTATAGACATAAAGAAAATGCTCTAACAGATCTAAAAGGTATTTGTTGCCAAGCTAAGTTCACACAACTGTTGTTTTCCGTATGATGTCTACATGGCGCCCACAATAATTATAGACAGGTTTCATTCTGTTACATTCAACATTACTTTTTTATGTACAATTTTGCGCTCTATTTTTGAAGGGACATGTAGTTTTGGCATGACATGTAAGAGTAACTGATTTCACAGCTTTCGCTAATCATCACTGTTTTGTTCTTTAAGGCAGGAAATATCATCACTGGTTTTTTTTTCTTTAATGCAGGCAATATTGGTTTTTGATAAAATGATATATAAAAATAACTGGAAAGATGAAAGATCTCATGAATGACATTGTTAAACTAGCCTTAATGAGCTAAAAGCTCATAAATTGTACATACTCTCAAGACTTGAAGGTAAATTATGAAGATTGATGTAAGATGATAAATTACCTTTCAAGAACAAATATCTTTATGTTTTAATTAAATATGTAATGCCAAAAACATAGTGCTAGAAGTGTTGTCACAGAATTGTATAGAACAATCTGGAAAAAATGCTAAATATATTTTGAAGATATGACTGTCATTTTTCGCTATAATCATAATAATACTAACAAAGGAGAATACATTTGTTTCTTAATGAGGTTGTGATCATTATTTTTAAAAATAAAATTTTCTTATTTCAAAATTGAATATATAGCCTTTACTACACACTTGATAGCAATTAACTATCAAGTGTGTAGTAGAACAGGAGCTATAAATAATGTTCCAGAACAGGAGCTATAAATATGCTACACGGGGTAGCCTTTCACCCAGCACAACAGGAGCGATGTTCCCGTTGGTAACGACCAGGTCACGCGTGTAGGATGCCGTCCCTTTCCCGGAACGACAGTTGGTTGCAAACTGGTCTGCTAGCCAACTCAAGGGGCAGATAAATATGTGCGATCCAGTAGGCTGGTCTGGGTCAGCGACTATTTTGATCAATCCGATAGGAATTTCTGACTGACTTGCAAATATCATTTTTTCTAAGCTTGTCCTAATGAATACTTATATTAATGATTTGAAATGTTAATGTTAATATATAATAAAATAAAATAAAGTTAATTTTATATAACAAAAAAAGGGATTTCACCAATCTATTAATAGTCTGGCCATACAGTGCAGGGCTTCGACAAAACTGATAAAAGATAAACCAGTCAAAAACCATTGCCAATCATAGGAGTGTCCTATACTCTGATGGTCCCATTTCTTCTGATTAAAGGTTTGTAAGCTTAAGTTACTTATTAAGTTTCAGGTATCCCGATGTCCCATTCTTCCCTGTTGCGCATGTACCCTTCCACCAGTCCAAACATGGCAAGAGTCTCCGATAGACCTTGATAATGCAATTGACAAATAACATGTTGGGAAATGTAGTGTGATTGAGCGTTTTGATAACTGTGTTATTGTATTTGACTCTGTACAGACCAGGGATCTAGTGTTGTCAAAATGTGCCAGAGTTCAGCTTTCCAGACTGTAACTAGGTAAAGGTCAGTTGAGCATGTGGTGAACCTGCAAAAGGTCTCACAATGTTTTAATAGGGATCGGTAACTGTACCCAAGAAGGCAAGACAAGCTTCCCAACTTGCCACCGACACCCAGACCTCATCATATCAACACCTCTCAGTCCTGCTAAAACTTTTAGGAGGTCCACAAGCAATTACTGGAGGCTCAAGGTAGAATCCGTGAATAGGTCCACCACCAGTCCAGTTCCACCAGTCTCCCCAGAACTTCCATAAGGCTCACCACCCTTGAGGAGATGTTACCTCTAACACTATTAGTCAGTAATTATGCCTCGAACATTTCAACCTAATCAGGAACATTCATACTTTAAAATATGTTCGTGGCAGTAAAGGGAAACCCCGGACTGCTCCTACACATCCCAAGAGAAAAACATTGAGTTGTGAAATAGATCAAGAGTACAGCATTGTGTTATGAAACCAGACTAAGAGTACAACATTGTGTTATGAAACCAGACCAAGAGTACAGCTTTGCGTTATTAACCAAGATCCAGAGCAAACAGCCTTGGGTACCAGAACAAAAACATGACCAAAATTTTGGAAACAAGACCAATCTGAACAATTAAGGGGAATAATACACGGTTATTCTGGTGCTGCTTTATTACATATTTTCCAAGTTTTAGCATATATCATGTAGGAGTAGATGAAAACAAAGGCACCGTCACAGTAATGGAATGTTCTCGAAAGTACTCATGTGCACATCTATTATTGAATCCATTTCCAAACAATCAAGATCATTTCAGGACAATCTGCTGAAAGCATCATCCCAGGGGGTAATAAATCTTGGAGGTTAATGACAGGATGAATAGTTACAAAGCTAATAAATATATAATTACTTAACCTTTAATGTTGATGGTGCCATAGTGATTAATAGAAACATTAAAATGTTGACATACCGATTCCTATTCATGTACATGTGAGAAGGTAAATATGTCCATCAAGGGCGTAATAACCTTTAATACTGGGGATACAATCAATAAAAAGGGAGACGTGTGGCTTCATAAATATAATGTTCATTCAACTCGACTTGAATAGGTATATTTGCATGTCATGTATGCACTGCAATTTACAATCGATATATGTATAAATATATATATATAACCTTTAATTTCCCAAAGGAGAGTCATATCCTCTGGTGACAAAAATTCAATCTATATTCAAAAATGCACACTAATTGGGTCACGTGCTCCATATTTAGGCCTCCATCAACTGTGACCCCACTTGATTATATTATGGCTAAATTTGTAAGTCTGAAGCACTTGATTATCTGAACTGATAAAGAAGTGTATCATGTCTGTCTTTACACTTATTCACACTCACTCCATTGCCTCGTTCTAATGCTCCAAAGCAATAGGAAACCATATTAGTATCCCGCTTTTCCCTTCAGGTGCAAGTACGATGAGGTAACGCAAAAACAACACTTCAAGAAACTTTGTTATGATTTTTCCACTGTAACGTATGCAGAGCATTATGAAGGATGTGCTTCGGACAACAGATTCAAAATGCAATGATAAAACAATCCCAAAGAAAAATAAACCAAAATATCAGCTGTTTTCCTGGTTTTTGTAAATATTCTTGGGTGCAGAAAAATCCCATCACGTGTGTCCGGACGTAAATATATTCATATGAGCGCTAGACCTTGATTGGTTAGTAAAACGTCCAGAATATAAAGCCTGAGGATAAACAAATGACACCCTTAAGGACATTCAGGCTTTAATTGGCTGTAACATCATATATCGCTTGATTTTGAGAAAGTTATTACTATAAACACGTTTGTTAATGAATCAATTAAACAATATATTGTACAGGTGAAAACAATATTTCATAATATAAATATTGTATTGTTTTATGAGCACTGAGGTTTGTGCTATATTGATCGGTGAGAATGTCTTATAAATGACAGACTAATGTTTACGTGGCCCTGTGTTATATCCCAATGTGTGGTAAAGACATCTCTTTTGAGAGGCGAGCTAGCAACAGGATTCAAAATTCTAATAGTATTGCAGTTTGTATTGATAAATATTGCAAATAAACATATATCAGCATTCTTTATTTATTTTGTGGAGATGTTCCTCAATAGGTACTCATAAGTATATAAATTAACAAACTCACATTGCTATACAATTATGGAAGTCTGTATTTTATTTTTAAAATATTTAAGAATGCACATATACGTGTTAGAATAGAGAAAGGAGGTGGATATATTATTGCAGTCATTACTTTGATATGTTTATTGTCACTGTTTCCGTTACTTAAAGTTTGGGAGGCCAGTGTTTTCTAAAGTTCTTTTTTCCTGATAATAAAAGTCATTTGAACCCCAAAAAATGACATGGTGCAAGATAATTGCTTTGTATGAAAATAACTACAAAATGGATTTCAGCCTTTAATGTATCAAATGCTTAGGGATGGATTTTTCGTTTGATTTGATTTTTTATTTGTTTTTAAAATTTTATCATTTTTAATCATTTTAGATTTAAAGTTAAAGTAAAAATCAGAAAAAGATGGTTCCTTTGGTAATGATTAAAGAAGGGATAGCGCTTATTTGAAAAACATTTTTGGGAATAACTACACTAGTAATCTGAAGAACTAAAGCATTTGATGATGTTATTTAGTTTAAATAGACAGAATTTTAAAAGATGTCTTATAACTCAAGTCATTTGTGTTTTTGTAAATAAAATAATTCAAATAAATGTAAACATTTGACACCATTATTAATTTTTGACTTGACTTTGAAGAAAAATAGATATCTCAAAATAAAGACCATTAATCAAAATTCTCTTTAATTAAACTAAATAGAATAATTTTTGGAGTAAACCTGTTCTTAAATTTTGTTAATTAAACTTGCAAAACTTCTCAATTTTGTCATAAAAAGTGTGAGACATTTTGAGAAATATGATATTTTATTTACTTCTTTTTTGTATCACTGGGCAGTGATTATGTCAAATACAGCAGCTACTGGCTAATGGATTAGTCATAAAAGATCACTAAATGATGTTTTCATGTGTATATATCAACACTGATCCCCTCAGGACAGAAATATGTTTCCTATTTAGCTTACTTTCGTATGTTACAAAGGTGCACTATTTCATATAGTTCAAGGAGTAATGATGTTATAATGGTGCTGTGGCTATTCATCAATGAAATAGTGACGTCATACCTTTTGGTAACTTAAAAACAATCAACAACACATTTCATACAGCTGTGATCCTCTATTTGAAGTGTCCCTGTTCCCCCTAACGTTTGTGAGTTTGAGAAGCATTCCTTATTTTCATGATTTGTTTTTTTTTAAATACAAGAGATATTGAATTATTGATTATTTCTTAAAATAATTATGTGAAGGTATGAGAAAGATAAGAATTTTTTTTCAAAAAGCTGAAAGTATACCCCATCTTAAATAACTTACACCTTTCAAATTCTTTTTAAAATCAACTTAACCTTATATGTTATACTCTCATTCCAACAGGACCTAAATTGGATCTGAACAAATTTATGTACCAAATCCTTAACTGGATTTTGGTGTTTCGGTTGAGGTGTTTAGAATTAAAAACTAAAATCCGTTTAGATTAAGATACTTTCTTTCATTAAGACTCAAAGCAGAGGTCATATCCTTTCTGTGCATTTGATTTTACGTAAATATATTTACACTCTTGTCACCAGATCATACACTTCTTGCTTTCCGATCGGTGGCCAATCTGTGCATGGTCAAAACAATTGTCCATTCAGTCTTCAAAGATATTCAAATATTTGTGAAAAATTACAATTGCACATTGAAACAGATATTTTAATCTAACCCCCACAATATCTGACCAGGACAAGCCGAGACAGATACACAATATTTTAATCATGAAAAGGCAAAAACATAACAACTGAACTGTACTATCATTGTAGCTATAACAGGAGATGAATAGTACGTTTTTCTTATATGCTAATGACTGCAGGGATTCGTCTCAAATTTTGATATCTAATGCTATTGATCTTTCACATTTGTTCTGTATATTTTGTTTCGATTTCTAACCTTCTTTACACAAAATTGAACCCTTACTTTTAGGTGTAAAATAAACATTTTCTTGTAATATCACTCACCCCTACATCGCGGACTTTTACCATTTCCTCTAGGCTTGTAATCTGTCTTTTACAATATAATACTGTAAAATACTGAAAGGCATCGGCTTGGGTTCAGCCTACCTGTTTAAGCTGATCAAATGTTCAAAATGTGGTCGGAAAATAGCTTCCAATTACAACCTGCCTGGGAAATCTGGAAACAAGCCAAAGCAAAATAGAAATGCCTATGCACCTACAGTTGTGTGGTAGTTTAGCAGTGTTTGGCCATTTGGTGAACATGCACGCAAAAGTACGTGATCGCGTTTAAACAACTATACATAATGGTGTTGTTTGTTCTCACGTTTTATAAAAATATTAGAAATGTTAAAATTGTGTCTGTAAATGTATTATTTCCAAAGATATTAATGTAAAAGATGATTGTCCTCTTGTTCTTTGGATTGAAGACGCATATTAATCATTTCAGTAGATTATGACCATATATATATATATCAATGTGGAATCTTGAAACTTGTGAGGTATAGTAATTTGGGTTTATCACATCACTGAATAAATACAAGACTTTGATAACAGATTTGGCCTTCCATCACAAGGCCTTTGAAGCGCAGTATTGTGAATGTTAATAATTGGCATCAGTAAAATTTACCCTACAACATCCTTTATTGAATTATTTTTTCACAATGTTGAACATAAAGGGCATTTGATGCCTGTCGATTACAGCCGTAGGTGATAATGAAATCATAAATCATCAAATTAAAATTGGAGAATTATTTCTTATTCTTGAGGAGTAGAAAAAACATTTGCTTCTACAATTTTCTTTTGACGGCAACAAACAATGAAATAGTTATGAAAAGAATAGTGAATACATGAAAAGATTAATGTGTATATCGAAATGATAATATATAGATATTTATTTTCTTATTTTGTAATCAAATAGAAATTATTTTAAACAAATCCAACAAGAAATTTGTCTATTGTCGACACAAATGTTTGACCTGAAACAGGTTGCCAAATATTAATACAATTGAGCTTAATGAAAATGTTGAGCTGTTCAAACACTAATACCAGCCCCACTAGCACAGTTGGTAGGATGAAGGATCTGGGCCTGTAATGGTTATATGAGTGGAGGACGAGATGTGGTGGGTTCGTCTAACACTGCCACTGCCTGCAGTGTTACTTTCCCACTGATTAAAAGGCTTGAAAGTCGACCTGATATGGCCATAGTTGCTGAAAGGGTCGTAAAAACACCATTTCATATATAAACACTAACCTGCAAACACTTTTCAAAATCACTACAACTAAACATTTATCCAGATACAATACATACTTAGCTAGGTACTATACAAATGTGACTAGAAACTAAATATTGTCATTTAGAAACTAATTGTATTTGTTTAGAGACTTTGTTAGGATGAAGGATCTTGGCCTGTAATGGTTATATGAGTGGAGGACGGGATGTGGTGGGTTCGTCTAACACTGCCACTGCCGGCAATGTTACTTTCCCACTGATTAAAAGGCTTGAAAGTCGACCTGATATGGCCATAGTTGCTGAAAGGGTCGTAAAAACACCATTTCATATATAAACACTAACCTGCAAACACTTTTCAAAATCACTACAACTAAACATTTATCCAGATACAATACATACTTAGCTAGGTACTATACAAATGTGACTAGAAACTAAATATTGTCATTTAGAAACTAATTGTATTTGTTTAGAGACTTTGTTAGGATGAAGGATCTTGGCCTGTAATGGTTATATGAGTGGAGGACGGGATGTGGTGGGTTCGTCTAACACTGCCACTGCCGGCAATGTTACTTTCCCACTGATTAAAAGGCTTGAAAGTCGACCTGATATGGCCATAGTTGCTGAAAGGGTCGTAAAAACACCATTTCATATATAAACACTAACCTGCAAACACTTTTCAAAATCACTACAACTAAACATTTATCCAGATACAATACATACTTAGCTAGGTACTATACAAATGTGACTAGAAACTAAATATTGTCATTTAGAAACTAATTGTATTTGTTTAGAGACTTTGTTTAGGTGTATAGGTAGAATGAGCTTGATATATTTTCTACTGATTTGGAATATCATAATAACCTGACAACGTCATATCTATAGTTAACTTCACAATCCGTTTGCATATTCTTCTGGAACTGGTTATCACTGGTTAATATATGTCTAAGGCCTAAATTGTCTGTTCTTACATTTTATTTTAAAATAAGCTTCCCTGACTTCCCCGAGGTACGTATTCAAACTTAACAATCTATATCTTAATGATTCTATTAAATCTTTCTGATTTCGTCTTCAAACCTATGCCGCTCTCGATCTTATTTCTTACTAAGTTTCCCTAACCTCACTTAATTTCATTTTTTATTCAAAGCTTAGGACTACCAATATAATCAAACCCAACTTGTCTGTACTGACGATTAATTTTTACATTTCTTGTTAATTTTAACTCTACTGGAATTCTTCCATTTATTCACCACAGACAGATAACACTTCCTAGAATATCTGATTTTAAGGCAAATCGGCCAATATTCGAGAATTCAGATTATTTTGATTCCTCTATATTTTAATCTCCGGAGACTATGATTCCCATGTGATATATAGAAGCGATTATGTGCTTTAAGCCCTGTTTCCATATATGCAGCGCGTCGTGCAGCGCGTCGTGCAGCGCGTCGTGCAGCGCGTCGTGCAGCGCGTCGTGCAGCGCATCGTGCAGCGCGTCGTGCAGCGCGTCGTGCAGCGCGTCATGCAGCGCGTCATGCAGCACGTCAATTTGATCAAATCTGACACACAGAGTGAACATGATATAAAAATCAGAAATTGTTAAAAAGCTACATGGTTGCAGATCGGTCATGCATATGTTGATCATTCACAAATTATTGTTTTTATATTAGGATAGTTTCTAATTTAAGGGGAGTGAGAGATCCTTTTGGGCTCTCTGTAAAATCCGAAATGCCCTTACTGCAATATGTTTAAAAATAGAAAAAACATGAAAAACTTTTATCTTTGATCCTTTTTTCTGAAACCAAAGATAGATTATGTCACAAAGGTATCTTTGAAAATGAAGGATACAGAAATATTTCACGAGAAAAATAGATAAACAATGTTTTATTCTTTCCAGATGTATGGCTATCCAGATGTATGCCGTGATTGTAATCACGGCACGGCCAGGAATCGAACCTTTAAAATTTGGTTCATCACATAAAAATATCAGAAAATGTGGTTTGCTTGAAATGATGCATGGTTAAATTAGCCATTCCAAATTCTTTGGTGGGCTTTAAATATGTATGAATAATCATAAAAAAATAATTCGTCAATACCTGACCGCAATTGATGATCACAATGGGTGATCCCAATGGGTATTTGCAGTAGGTGATCCCAATGGACGATGCCAATGCGTGATCACAAAGGGTGATCCCAATTGATATTTGCAATGGGTGATCCCAATGGGTGATCCCAATGGGTGATCTATATGAGTGATCCCAATGGGTGATCACGATGGATGATCCCAATGGGTGATCTCAATGAGTGATCCCAATGATTGATCTCAAGGGATGATCCAAATGGGTGATCTCAATAAGTGATCCCAATGGGTGATCTCAATGGGTGATCGCAATAGGTGGATCACTTTCATATGCAAATTTAAAATGCCTGTTTTCTTTCAAACTAAAAAAGAGACCATACTATATAGAAAATGCATACATACATACATACATACATATAGACCTGCACACACACAACTTTTTTCATAGCCTGTAAATCTTATCTAATTATAATGGTTCATAACAAGACAACATTGACCCTGAATCTAAACATTTTTGACCTATAACATAATATATCAAGTATGTTAAGGTATCTGAGAGCTGGGAGGTTATCCCTTTCTTGTCCGTACCTTTGTGACTGAGTGTCATGTCATGTCATGTTTGATATTTTCATATTATACATGATAATAATGTTGAAAGAGACGTAACACCCTGTACACACAATTTAAAATGAGCTGAATTTGTTTTTATCAGATATTTCCAGACGCTTGTTTTGATACAACTTGCTCTATATTATGAAACATCAGTAATATATCCGGGACAGTGTGAATAATTTATCATATCATGAATGCCTTAATCGCGCAACACACACTTTATAAGATATTTTTGTAATGAGCTTTGATAATATTTCGCAGTCATTTTCACAAAAAAGGTCCAACCAGGTATGTAATCCAAATGGATATTATATTATTTCAGTGCACACTCCATATTATAGTTTATGATGGAGGAACAATTGTGTAGATGATTACCTCTTTTCTCAATCAATAGATGTAAAGATTTCTTTGTAGAAACGTATCATTTTAACAGGTGAGAGATAACCAAATGGACGAGTGCTTCTCTGGGTGGCACTATAGATAGTGATCACATTCAGTATTCATACTAATGGTCGTATAGTAGTGAAAGTAAGAGAAGTACAACTCTAATATAACAACAGGTGTAGTATACTAAACATTATCCCATAGAGTTACATGTAATACAACGGCGGACACGAACTCGCAAGTCGAGTGAAATCTGAGCAGTGCCGTACGATGACCGATGACTAGATTGAAACAGTTGTTTCCTTTAGAACTAAAAGATCAACTGTCGTATCCATATTCTTGAGGAAATCACACTTTCATCAGCTACATATATTAGTACTTAGTCATCTTGAACTGAACCTAATGAGATCTTTGCTCAATTTTAACACAGTTATGGGTTCCAGTTAAAGATTGCATGACGAGGAGTAATCCAGACTTGGAGGTACATATATCACCGTGAAAACGTTTTTAAAAGATTGACGATAAAATTAACACCATCATAATCAACACTGTTATCCACTCAACTGTAATTTCTTAAATTTTGTGATGATTTTGATGCGATTCTTATGCCTTTTGTGAGAAACAAAGAAGTCGATATTCAATATCCATATTAATATTAATAGCACAACCGCATGCAAAGCTGTGCCTTTTCAGTCTCGATTATGTAAGATACACTAATATCGCTCAGGCGCTAACGCAAATCGTCGATCAGAACTTTGCTCGTCACTTCTGTTCTAATTATCCAATTTACACCAAATTTCAACTAAATCCCTGCTCTATCGACTAGAAGGCATTTCCAAGCAATATTAATTGATAATTTCGCGCAACGATGGGCGACGACGATGTTGCCAACTCAGTTGAACTTTTTGTCATCACCCACTTCTTTATCTTTGTTTACATGTTATAGAAACGTATTCATACAAATAGGAATCTATCATGCACACGACGAACACTTCACAGTGGCGTCAGTTGCTTCAACAATAATGACCACAGAAAAAAATGAATTACAACCCACAGGATATGACTATGCATTTCCTATTTTTGACAATGATTGCCTGTCGCCAATCATTATCAAAAATGGAACCATCCGTGTTACAAAAAAAATTAAAACATAATATTTGTTATGATATATCATTTATAAATTCCTGCTACAGTTTTTTATTGTTCATTTCTTATTGATGACATAACATTTCATAAGACAAAGTATCTATGATAGCGCATACAGTGACTGGCAACTGTCCGAAACCGGCAGTTAAAACTCAGACATTTTTAACACAGTCAAACATCAAGCAAACCTTGCCTTTAAGTAAATTTTTTTGTTTTTCCTCACACAATCGTTTTTATCAAATCAATGTATACTGCATTTTATGTACGTATGAATAAAGATATTATATATATATTGTCTCTCAGACGTTATCTTGTATTCCTACTGCTTTTCAAAATGTTATAAGTGTTTATTTGTTTTCACGGCACGAGTGATGTTATCACTGTCAATTGACGTCAGAAGTGGTGACGTAACCAAACATCACCGTATAACTCAATGTAAACTCGGACAATCTGCACCCGTTATAAAATGTCCGAGTTTCATCTGCCGGTTTCGGACAGTTGCTGGTCACTGTAACTTAATATAGAACTCGGACAATCTGCAGGTTTGCTGAATGCGTGAATTTCCCGATAATTCTGTAAATGTTGAACATGTATCAATTTTACTCTACAAGCATATAAAGTTAACGATCTACTATCGATGTTAGCAGTTTTTACTCAGTTTGGAAAGGATTTGTGAAAATCAGGAGTGAAAAACATGAAAATGTCTGGATCTGGCTGCCGGTCACTGTGTGCCAGGGATATAAATTGCATTTCCAATTTTTTTTGTAACACGGATGGTCCTTTTTTTTATATCCACTGCCGACAGGCAGTGGATATCAAAAAGGGACTATCTGTGTTGTTCTGTGATCGGTACGATCATGGGAAATGGGTAGTCATTTCCTGTGGGTTGTAAATCGGTTTTTTCTGTGGTCAATATTGTCCAAGCAACTGACGCCACTGTGGAGTGTTCATCGTGTGCATGCGCTATATAGACTGGTCTCCTGCCGAGTATCAAGAACATCGTGTGGATACACAGAGGGTGGCACCAGTCTACATGCGCTAGCGTATGAATACGTTCATATAACAAGTAAACAAAGATAAAGAAGTGCGTGATATCGTCATCGTCCATCGTCATCGTCCATCGATAATATGCGTTCCTACAACTTGTAAACAAAGATTACAAAGTAAATGATGACAAAATGCTCATCTACAAGTTTACCGGCTCGGCAAAGCCAATAGGCATCCCGCCAAAAAGACAACATCGTCATCGTCCATCGATGCACAAAATTATCCCTTCGATTGCTTGGAAATGCTTCCAAATCGCTAGAACAAGGAATTTTCAGTAAGTTTAGTTCAAATTTGGTGTAAATCGGACAATTAGAACAGAAATAACATGCAAAAGTCTGATCGATGATTTGCGGTTAGCGCCTGAGCGATAATAGAGCAACTTACGCAATCGAATCTGAAAAGGCACATCTTTGCATAAAGTTGTGCAATAAAATTCGTTCATATACCAAATTAAATGTTTTCAAAAGACAAATAAAGATAATTTCAACTGCCCCATCAGTTTGCAATATTTATTTCATTTTGTGTTTTTTTTTTGTTTATTTTAATTTTTGTTTTGTTTGTTGTAATTTTTGATTTGTTTATTTTAATTTTGTTTTGTTTGTTGTAATTTTTGTTTTGTTTATTTAAATTTTTGTTCTGTTTGTTGTGAATTTTGGTTTGTTATATTTTTTTTCTCATCCGTGTTACATGTGGATCACCACTTTTTCTTGTTTACTGAACATGGCGGCAACTACTGTATACCGAGAAAAATTCGCGCCTAGTTATTTTCGCGCCATCGCCGTTTTCGACAGGTTCGCGCCGTTTTATTTTCGCGAATTTTGGATTTCTAAAACATAATATTATCACAAATTACGCTTTGCAGGTCGAGAACAGAACAAAACAAAAAATTTCGAAACACTTTGTTTTGACTTTGTTCTCACTGATTCCAATTATCAGCGTTCACAGTTTTGCATTTCGTCTGCTTTGAGTCGTGTCTTCCCTGTTGACAGAAATGCTTTCACACGTGGATCGATCTTAATTGCGTTTTAAATGATAAATAAAGGTATTTACCCAATATTATCACAAATTATGCTTCGCAGGTCGAGAATTTATCCATGAAGTAAAACGCAAATATCATGTACGTGATGTCATGATATTTCACGTCCGCAACACGAGGAGAGGCCAGGGATCCATCATTGCGCAATATATTAATATTTCAATGCGTGTTCATAGACTCCAATTGTTTTCGTGCCAAAAATAAGAGCTTGTCCCCGTCACTCCCGCTTTTTAACATGACGACCTCGTATTGCGTAATGCATCTTCAATTTCGCGTCCATTTAATTTCGCGAATGACGTCCAGGCGCGAATTAACGCGAAAATAAAAAGGTCGCGTAAATTTGTCTGTATACAGTATTATGTTCCTTTTGATCTTGCGACGTTGCGCCTACATTCATAATTACTCCAAGACAAAAACAAACTAAAGCGGATGCGCAAAGCTTTACCAATTTATCCGCTCAGAACAATGGGGACGTCAACATCCCTCCCGTCCGTTACCGGTGATGGACATTGCCGTCCTTCCCGTCCGTTAAGGGTTAAGAGAAACGGCATTTGGTCCTCTTTGTTCTCTTCTAGCTGGGCTGGTCGGAGCAATATGACCGTTTCAGTGTCACCCCATTCACCCATGAAGAGATTCCAAACCACACACCTAGTGTGACATTCTCGTGACAGATATGAGGTGACAAATTAAAAAGTTGATTTTCTGGTACTTAAAACTAGTCACCTGATTTATTTGTGTCTTGCTATAAGATTATGGAAGCTTGATATTAGCCAAAAATGAAACATATCTAAGAGCAGAAGACAAGACTTGTTGATGTGGGTGCCATCTTGTATCATGTGACAAAGTTACTGGAGGTGCAGGCGGTGGTTCAGCAAACTCACAAATATCAAATGGCTTGAATTCTCCCACCAGAATGTTAATAGGGATTATTCTTTATCCAAAAGTTATCTGGACCAACATGCAAGCATTTATTTCACGTTGGCTAGTTGTTCTGAAGAAATAGTTTTACACGTGCAACCCACTTGGGACCTCTCTATGACGTACTTTAGAAACAGCCAATCTTAACGAACACTCCAAACACCTACGATGGCTCATCAATGGGGGGAATTCACTGCCTCTGAAGTGTAATCCCTCATAACTTCTTCAAATGATATTATTCAGACATGAAACTCGACAGAAAGCAAGATAAGATGTGTAAGATATTTGGGATATCTTAATAATAAGTGTACAGCGTGTGTGGTGTTCACACTGAGGTCGCGACACTGTGTCGCGACCTGTCTCTTCACGAGAGATAGGGGACACCTCACAACCCGACGTAGCCTCCAGAGCTCTGCTCACGCAAGTCGGGGTTCCACAACTAGATAATGGACGGGAAGGACGTTGATGTCCCTAATTGTTCTGGCTCAATGACGTCATTTTGTAACATTCCCTTGGGCTGTACTCTCCTTTGCATCGGGCTCAGTATAACACCCTCTCCGATTATGCGATCTAGGGCCGTTCCATAAACCCCGCCCCCTGAATGTAATTAACCGCACGTGCACGATGCAGTGACGTAATTACAGCCTATGAGTCTGACAGCACGTGCATGATACAATGACGTGACTCGAATCTCTAGCTCATTAATGTTCATGTGCGCCCAAAAAGTACGACATTTGGTCGCGTCATCGCTAGGCCTATATTGAAGAGGCCTAGTAAAGCTGGGTATTGGGCTGCAGCCAAGTTACAATGTATTCATGATAATAACGGCAGACTGGGTGGATCATGAACTTTTGACCTGAGCACTTCATTGAGCATAATGAATAACCATGGTTATATATTTTATTAATTAAGTATATGGATACACTAGTCCCGAAAAAAATGGTTAGTCCAATCAACAAAATTGGGGTTAATAAGAGGTTTACTCCAAAGATTATTCTATTTAGTTTAAATAGAGGGAATTTTGATTAATGGTCTATATTTTGAGATTTCAAGTTATTTTGAGAAGTGAAGTCAAGAATGACCAAACCGTGACAAATTTTTACATTCATTTGAATTATTTTATTTACGAAAAATCAAAATTTGACAATTAAACTTGCAAATTTTCTCAATTTTGTCATTTTGTAAATCATATTGATCTGGGCACTAAATCACAGCCAATCTGAGTGGTATTTGACCGTTATCGTATGGTGGACAATGGCTAGACTGAAAAAGTTGCTTTCTTTAATCTTTATATATCGACTATCATTCACAAATGTTTAAGGAAATAACGTGCTCATCATATATATGATTATCTGAAATTGATTTTAAATAGATTATTGCCACATTTTAACACAGGAATGTGCCCCAATTTAAGAGTGCATAGAGAGCAGTAATTCCCGACTGCGGGGCACAAATATTACAGTAAAAACGTTATAGATTTATCCTAAGAGTTACACTATCATTAACAAGACACTGTTATACACTCAACTGTAACGAAATTTGTTAAATCTTGTGATGATTATTATGTGATTTTGATGCTTTTTATGAGATATAAAAAAAGTCGTTATCCTCACAAAAGGCATCAACATCACATCACAATTATTACAATATTCTACAGTTGTGTGTAGTCCATTGTGTTAAATATGATAGTGTAAATGTTATAGTAAATCTTTAACGTTTTAAGGAAGTATTTGTGCCACCAAGTAAGGAATTACTCCTCATTATGCTGTCTTTATCGGGGACACCTTCCTGTGTTAAAAGTATGCAAAAATCCAGTTAAAAATCAGGTTTAAATGATCATATTCATATATATGCAACTGATGAGGGTGTTATTTTCTTGAGAATTTGGGTATGATAGTCGTTATACAAAGATTAAAGAGAAAACATTTTAATTTTGTCCATTGTTCACAGCTCAGAAACCACTCAGATTGGCTGGGATTTAGTGCCCAGCTGTTCAGAGCTCTCCCACCCCTGATATGGGTATAGATCAAATAGTTATTTTTCCATGATTTCGAACAATGAGTCGCTTAGGCATCATGTACGAACTGATTTGTCACAAATTCATTCATAATTACTCCAAGGTCAAACTAACCGAAGATATACACACTAATTTGTTTGTGTTCTTTATGTTTCAGATTACATTTTTGTGTAAGTGTGATGGAAGTGTGCTTGAGGAATGTGACCAAAAATCTATCAATTCTGACAGATGCAGCAGAGTGTGCCACAGATTCATACCAAACAGATTCAAATATATTATATGCATCTCTCGAGGACTACCAAACACCACATCTTCTTAACATCATATTAGTTACATATCTTTCCTTTGTTTCGGTTTTTGGTGTTTTTGGAAATATCTTAACAATTCTGGCAATTGTTAAATATCCTGCATTAAAGTCAATTCCAAACGTTTTTATTGCAAATCTGGCAGTGTGTGATCTCCTGATTTGTGCATTTAATACACCAATAACAATTATGGGCTATCTTGGCTCTATTCCTGGCTTGCTCTGTGAATTAGCCGGCTTCTTTATGTTTGTATTATTCCTTTCTACAAAACTTGACCTCACTATTGTAGCTATCAATCGGTATATATTGGTATGTAAACCGAGGGACTTCTATGAAAAGATGTACAGTAAAAGAAATATAATTCTAAATATATTATTTTCTTGGGCTGTTCCATTTCTTATATGTTGCATACCTTTTGTGGGTCTTGGTAGTTATGGATTCAACCTTGCAATCAGAACCTGTCTTTTTGGTCATGACAAACGAAGCTACTTGCATGTAGGTATATTTGGCAGTTTAATGGTATTTAGTCCATCATTGATGATCACCTCATATTGTTATCTTAAAATATATAAAAAGTTTAAGACGTCACAGAAGAAGATCCAGGCCTTGTCAAATAATTCTGTTGGAAATTCAGTTCAACCTTCAACACTTGATACTGATGTTACCGTTCACAGTCTGCAAAGTGATTCAGAGATTGGGAGTGGAACCAAGGGAACTTCCTCCAAAGAAACCAGCAAAAAAGGACTAAATGTGGCCAAAAAGCTGTTTGTCGTTTGGATATCGTTCATGGGCCTGTGGTCTCCATTGGTTGTTGTGTATATGATAGATTATTATCGAAGGGTAACACCTTTGTACTTCGTTTGTTCCTTTTCTTTGGCCACCACGAATTCAGCTCTCAATACAGTCATATATGCTGTCATGAATAACAACTTCAGAGAGGCATACGCCCGTATCCTCAAAGGGAAAATATAATGTTACAGTCCTTTAAAAGATCATTTTAATGAGGTTTGCCACAATAAACGTGTATGTTTTGAGCAGCAAAAAGTGCTACATATTTGCAGAGTGTGAAAAAGGAACTCTTTTCCAGCTTGAAAGCCTATCTTCTGACTGTCTTGAGACCTTACCATGGCTTATTAACACTTGTCAAAGTGCCCCTTAGACAGCGCCCCTGAGACTCAATCAGCATGACCCATCCTCAAGAACCTAATCTAATCAAATTATAAATGAAATAATAATGTCACATTCACGCAAACCAGGTTGATGTATCAGGGCTCTTGAATATGATTTTTGTACTGTCAATAGTTTGCATCATTACATTGCCATGACCATAAACTATGGTCTTTGATAACCAGTCATTGACCACTGGCTGGAGCGAAATAGATCAATAGCAGATATCCGCCTTTGTACATGTACGGCCTCACAATCATTATGTGTTTTGCCCTACAGAGAATTTAAAGCATATCTTTACACAGAAATAAAATCACTCCATTTCCGAAGACCTATTTTCCAGGATTCTCTGGATCATATTATATTCTCATGAAATGTGTTCTCCTATTCGTCACTTTCTGCATCAAGCACCCAAGTACCGTCAGGCACCCCAATACGTACCATAAGGCACCCCAATGCGTATCGTAAGGCACCCCAATACGTACCATAAGGCACCCCAATACGTACCGTCAGGCACCCCAATACGTACCATAAGGCACCCCAATACGTACCATAAGGCACCCCAATACGTACCGCAAGGCACCTCAATATGTACCGTCAGGCACCCCAATATGTACCGTCAGGCACCCCAATATGTACCGTCAGGCACCCCAATACAAACCGCCAGGCACCCCAATATGAACCGCCAGGCACCCCAATACGAACCGTCAGGCACCCCAATACATACTGTTAGGCACCCCAATACATACCGAAGACAAATCGTCAGGCACCCCAATCCGAACTGTCAGACATCCCAATACAAACTGTCAGACACCCCAATACGAACCGTCAGGCACCCCAATACGAACTGTCAGGCACCCCAATACGAACCGTCAGGCACCCCAATACCTTCTGTCAGACACCCCAATACGTACCGAATACGTATCGTCAGTCACCCCAATACGTACCGTCAGGCACCCCAATACATATCGTAAGGCATCTCAATACGAACCGCCAGGCATCCCAATATGAACCGTCAGGCACCCCAATACGAACTGTCAGGCACCCCAATACGAACCGTCAGGCACCCCAATGCGTACTGTCAGACATCCCAATACGAACTGTCAGACATCCCAATACGAACTGTCAGACACCCCAATACGAACCGTCAGGCACCCCAATATGTACAGTCAGACACCCCAATACGTACTGAATACGTATCGTCAGTCACCCCAATAAATATCGTCAGTCACCCCAATCCGTATCGTCAGTCACCCCAATACGTATCGTGTAATTCCATATTTAGCCTGTTAAGAACCAAACTATACATTCCAATCAAGCCAGTACCCGACAATGAATTTATAATCATGACAGGAGATTCGCATTTGTTTTGTATTGTTTGTTCAAACAGAAATTATAACCTTACCAGCAATATATATATATATATATATATATATATATATATATATATATATATATATATATATATATATATATATATATATATATATATATATATATATATATATATATATATATATATATATATATATATCTATATATCTATCTATATATATATATATATCTATACATATATATATAACTATATATCTATCTATATATGTATCTATACATATATATATATATATATATATATATATCTATATATCTATCTTTATATATATATCTATACATATATATATATATATATATATATATATATGTATGTATAGATATATATATATATATAGATATATATATATATATATAGTTATAGATATATATATATAGATATAGATATATATATATAGATATATATATATATTTATATATATATATATATATATATATATATATATATAATATATATATATATATATATATATATATATATATATATATATATATATCTATATATATATATCTATATCTATATATATATATCTATAACTATATATATATATACATATATATATATATATATATATATATATCTTAATGTGTATTTCAGCAACCCACATCTCCAAATCATTGTGTTTATATTGAAAAGTGTGTTTCCTCAAAATCACATTATTCTTTTTATGTTTTGTTATAGAAATATACCCGAGTTATTGTTGCCCTTGAAGTTATTATTCTACTGTTTTTGTAATGCTAAACATTTAAAATCAGATTTGCCTAATCAAGTTTACATATAAAAAAATACAACAACTTTAACCATATCTGTCTGTCCATATCATATCTGAATGTTTGCATAAGAATACACACACTCAGACTCGGGGGCAGCTTGTGTTGCAGAAAAATCCGATTCAAAACTATCAAATGTTTCGCCACTGCAATATTCACTTGTTCTTTGTTGTTGGAGGCTATTTTGTGTTTGTATCCACTCAGTTATGGAAGAAATATTATTGATATTATTCGAAGAATTCAAACTTGTATCATTTGCATTTTGTCTTAAATAACGTTTTAAAATAATGATTACAGAAAATATGATTATAAATACTATGAGAATTGAAACTACTGAAGCGACTATGACTTTAGAATCCTTGTCGGTCTCGGGAAGCGCTGTTGTGGAATCTGCAAACAAAATAAGAGTAAGAGACAAGCATTTGGTGCCTAACAATACCTTTATAAATCCATGGACTATATTCTTTGAGTAGTTTGCTTCAAATATTTAACAGAGATTTTTAATAAAGTTTCAAGTTTTCAATAGACTTTACTGAAGAGCCGAATATTTGTATATACTTAGTTATAAGTTCATGTTAGTTAACACTGAAATTAACTTTAATTTACCTTTTATAATGTTGTCTACATGACATGCATTTTCCACACCCACTGTCAGATCCCAATAACTTGTAAATGTGTAGAAAGTGTAAGATGTCATAAAACCGAATCTATGTTCCACTAATTGACGAATTACATATTGAAGATTTGTCATATTCGCCTCCACAAATTCAAACGACGGCCCTCTTATAGACTCGATGGTATAATTAACATCTTGTCCCACGTATGCCGTGGAAGGTGTGTATTCTACCCTGTCATCTGCCAAATCTACCTGCAAAAGTCACCACAGTTTTGACCCGAATGGCATAGGGGCGCCACAATATACATACATATAATGTTAAAACGGAAAACAAATGAATAACAAAGATGATATACCAAATATATGTTTGATAAATGTATCCCATCAGTAGGTTGTATTTCCCATTCTATAGTTTCCTTGGAAAATAAAACTAATGTAATATCTCTCTTTGGTGCATTCTGGTTGAGTATGATTTTTACCTGCAATACATATCGATTTTAAGTGGGTGTTATCAGACACATGATTAGTAATGTGATAGACATGTGTCAGGCCAGTGTTGAACACATGTGAACGTTTAGTGTTTTCACAGCTTACTGTCTGCCCATACACAAACAAGTCAATGCGTTCCCAACACAACACTATCTATCCTTTCAATCCCCTACGTTGGATTTCGTTAAGACCAACCCCCCTTTGCAATAAATTTATTTTTGTATCACCTTTGCAAACGTTATATATGGTTCCGTATAAAAAGCCAATATTTATTCACAAACCTACATGACATGTTGATGTCATATACGCAGCTTGTATTCCAAGAACATGGACTTCTGACTTATCAGCGAGGCATGTAGTACAACCATTCAGTACAGAGGGTAATCCTGGTAATAAGGTTTCGTTAATCACTTTACCTGCCAATACATCAGGGTGGCACGACATTCGGTCGATGCCGGGAACGTCTGAGAAAAAAGCAATACAAATATCATGTGTCTGTATTTACCCATTATGGAAGAATGAAGAAACAGAACGATCCATAATATTTTACCTTTATTTTCAAGGCTATAATAGTTGATATTGAAGTGATTGATATTTGCATGAGATAAACAAGGAGTATTTTTTTTAATTTTTTAACTTTGTTGGATAATGAATGAGGGATGATCTACACATACTTAGAAGTGCGCTTAATTCCATTTGATTAAAATAGTTTATAAGTAGGATCATATGATAAATTTAACTATGTTAAAACACAGGAAGAGAAAATAATTTCCATCATACGGAATATGGATTTTAACACTTGGGTATAGACATAGGTCCCTATTCTATGACACATACCTTCTTTAGATTCTTTAGACTCAAGCATGCATGCATCTAACACACCAATGGAAAGTTCCCATTGATCCGTAAAAGCATAGTATGCGTACGATGTCATAAAGCCAAATTCATCTTCAACCAATATTTTTATAACATTTTGAAGATCTATTAGATTTGTTTGATCAAAATAAAAATCAGGCTGTCTATATTGGAGAAATGTATACGAAGCAGAGTCTTGTCCAAATATAAATACTGATGAAGGAGTATATGGATTCCTAGGATCTTCCAGATCTATCTACAAATTACATGATTGTATTTACACACACCTCTACATATATTCATACCTGTATATATATATATATATATATATATATATATATATATATATATATATATATATATATATATATATATATATATAGGTATGAATATATGAAAAAAAACTATTTCATCAGAATATCATGACAACAATATTTGATGTAAAAGTGAAAATATCCATACCAAATATACATAAGATATGTGGATCCCATCACTAGGATTTACTTCCCACTCAGTTTTGAACTTGGAAAATAAAACTAGTGCTACATTCCTATTTGGCGTATTTGCTTTATGGATGATTCTTATCTACCAAAATAAACAAATGTGTGTTTTTTACCACATACGTAGAATGTGTTATAAAATATCCAAAAATGTGATGAATAAATATTTCAAAAATAATTTATCTTACACTCAAGAATCTGACTGATAGAAAACATGATGTGATATTTCACACGATAAGATGCGTCAAACAAAAAGTAAGAGGATTTTTTTGTTGTAATATGAATATATGAATTTGGCTTCTCTAAACTTACATTGCAAGGGGAGCCAAATGTAGTTGATTTGATACCTATTACGTGGACCTCGATGTTAGCAACAAGGCAAGATTCGCACCCAAACAGTGAGGAAGGCAGCTGTAAACTGTTGTCAGGAATTGCCTCCGCTGCAATCTTTCCAGGTTTCTCCTGTCCATTACACGATGTCCAATCATCGGCTGAGGTATTTGCTGTGCCAGTATAAAATCACACATTTCCATAAAATGTTAGTTAAATTTAAGGTTTACTGTAATGATGCCTTTTTTAAATCAATTATTATATGATATGAGCAAAATGTCACCTACCTGGGATTAATGTTAAAAAAATTATGACATTGATGTTATCAAGTTGTAAACACCTTTTGATATCATAAAACATGTTGTTTGACCATTTTCGTGTTAAAGTTATCCTTGTGTTAAAGTTAGAAGATGTGACATTCGGGAATTTCTGTAAGACAAGATTGACATATGTATTTATACATTGAAATATATATATATATATATATATATATATATATATCTGAAAGAATCCTACTGTTATGATGTATACTATTCTCGAAGTTTACATTGGTGTTAGTAAAGCATGCAGGCAGAAAAACAAATAAAATCCTGAAATGTGGGTTCTAACTGAGCGATATGCACTATAATAATAAAAACGTTCAATTTTTCACACTGGGGTTCTATTTGAGCAACTTGAATGTCAGATCATATAGAACTTTTTTGAAACGTAGAAACTGTCAGTGTGTGGCCAAGCTTATCATATCTCCTTGTATCATTTTCACCAGGTTTCTCTCAGAGTTCTTATTTCCAGAAAAAAACAGTTTTGGGCGATTGAAATAAAATACAGTTTCAAAATGCAGATCTTAATACATCAGGTGGAAGCTTGGTCCATTTGAGCAGCGTGAAATGAGAAAGGTACACAAAATGTGTATTATTTTCTCAGAATTCTATATAAACCACAGTATCATGTTAAGTCTCCGCTTTCCTAAATAACGTTTTACTGGCCGAAAAGAAATGTTCCCACATTATTTGATTGTTTGAGGGTTTACATCACTTTCTAATATTATCTGTCCAACATAGTGCCGTTTCACTGAACTGTCACGTCACAGGTCCGTGACATTACCATACACCCAGTCATAGATGTACAAGTCCAATGGGTTAACCCTTCAGGTAAGCCTCAGTACATATGAGAAATATTGAAAATGTGAATCCCCCAGTGCAGTAGGTCACCTGAATGGTTCAGTGGTTGATTAACTTAGGCAAACACCAAGTCGTAGTCTGGGTATAAATTAAAATATTGCAAAGAGATTATCAAGATACCTAAACTTTTGTTGTATCTTACAGCAGTTTTCGCTGTACCAAATAATGATATATTGGATATTGCAGTCATGTCAACAATTATCTGTAGTGTAAATCATGAAAGATTCCAATACTGCAAATCTAGAGCAAAGGTTACTGTTATATTTCTGCATTAATACATAACCAAATATGTAAAACAAAATAATAAAACAAAATAATAAAACAAAATAATAAAACAAAATAATAAAACAACCTTTCCATCCATTACTTCACATCGTTTGTTAATTTTGTCTTCTTCGCAAAACCCATAATGGAGATGAATTTGACACATTTAATAAGGCAAATGTTCACCCTGCCAGAAACACGATCTTGAATTTCTACCTTTTGTGAGGGTCTTTTATTTAGAGCTCAACCGTGACATTGCCAAGCATATATCCAACGGTCGATCCCATCATAACGTTGAACAACACTAACTAAAGCAAATTAAGATCTGTAAAAATAAACAGCACAACTTATTGAAGACACAAATAATGGCAATTTACGCAAATTTAGGACAATGCAGGTATTGATGCTGATTTCAATTCTAATCACATACCTGAAAATATGATAGCCTGATATACAGTGTCACAAATCTGCACTGAACAGTTGTTTTCCAGCTTCTTATCGCCTGTCCTTGATGACTCATGCCTATTTCTATCATTTTCATTTATTGTACGGTTTCAACAGCATTTGTATGATACTTTCGTGATATATAAGTCATCCATCCGTTTCAAACTTCCTTCCCAGACCCTCAAGAACATAAATATAGTACTTTGGTAAAAAAATACCTGTTGTACCCTATGGCTACTATATATATTCAAAGCATGGTAAGAGTTCGATGTGAGCTGACAGTCTTGGAACCGAAAAGTCGACCATATTAAAAAAAACAAAACAGGTAAATAACTATTTTGGTATATTTGAGATCAATATTTATTTTAACATCTTTGAAAAAATAACTTAAACACAAACACATAGTTACCCCATCACACATTGCAATCGTTTCAGAATTTAGATGAATCCGAATTTAGATGAGATTGAATTAAGATGAAACTGAATTAAGATGAAACAAAATTTAAATAAAACAAAATTTAAATGAAACAAATTTAAATGAAACAAAATTTAAATGAACCAAAATTTAAATGAAACAAAATTTAAATGAAACAAAGTTTAAATGAAACAATCAAATACCATAGGCAATTGATGGCATTGTCATGATCAGAAAGTTAGTATAACAACAAATGCATCTGTAAGTTCCTTTATCAGACAGTTGCAATTAACAGTTAACAACGTGTGTATGGTTGTGGCAGCATGTTTTTGTGTGAAATGAGGCAAGCATTGTATGTGTGCATGTGCAAGGGTCCACCAATGCGTGGCTGACTGGATTATGCTTTCGCACTGCGGAATAGATGACTGCAATTACATGCCATTACTTGCAGAGGTAGTATATGACTAATTATTTTGGTTAGAGGACACAACGCAGGCACATATAGTTGTGGAAAATAGCTTTATTTAAATAAAGCGGGAATACACTGTCACGCTAGTCACACACTTAATTAAACACTCAGCAATTATAAATCATACATATAACACATTACAACATCTTATACCAATACATAAAGTTAATTGCAAGAACTGACTGCGGCAAATGCCGGCCCTAGCTAATTGAACATTTAAACTTTGAACGTCGGGGCAATTGACCACCCTAGCCGATTGATATATACGCTTACATACCTTACGGGGCAATTCCCCTAGGCAATTGACTTTGAACATTTTGATGCATTAACTTAAACAAACTACATAAATATGATAATAATTGGATAAATAATAACATGCATAATAATAAGATTCCCAGCAAGCCTGAATAGGGTTGATATGCCAGATATTATTTATAAATATTATTTAGTTAAGCGTGAGGCATAGTGAATGTGATTGATGGGAGGTAGACGGATATATTGTAGATAAGCATTGGAGCGCCATCTACCGGCGTTGCTAATTTCTTCTGCTGAGAAGTGATTATTGGCCGACTGGGTTGCATTCCCCGCATGGAGGGAATGGGTAGAATAATGTGTAGGATCCAAGCCCAGCTTTGAGATTGAGGATTTTATAACTGATTTTAGGTAGCCTTTACTAATAGGGGTACCGCCCGCTAAGGACAGGAGTGGAGAGGATGGGGCTAAGAGTCCCAAGGAGGCCCTGAAATTAAGGAATGTTTTTAGTGAACAGTGGACACAGACCCCAGTGAATGAACAACCTATGTATATGGTGAAACCAAAACGAGATGTTTTTGATTTGTGGACCTTGAGGGAAAAATAGGGGGTATTTTGCTGGATACCGAACCTAACGTCCCTGACCGTAAGGAGGGGGGGCAATGAAGCTGGAGGGGTCCCTAGAGGATAGAGTTACACAATATTCCCCCCTCTGAGACACCCAAAGAACCCCAGGGACAGGGCAGCTTTGCAAGCCAAGTCATTAAAGGAGAATTTAAGGGTAGAAAACAATGCACATAGTATATTGTACGTAATAGGGTGTTTTTGGCATGGAGGACCTTGACCGTCATCTAAAGCCCTTAGAGCTAGGATCACCTTTCGGCAATTAGTAGGGGGGATGCCATAACCATGCATGATGTGGGCTGACCTAACTGCTGCCAAATAAACTGAAATTGAGGCTGCTGATAGGGGTTTTCCCCTTTCAGGGGATGACAAATAGGCCAGATACTGTAAAATAGTGTCCTCGGAGGCTGGGAAGGCGGTAACCTGGTAATTGTTACAGAAAGACATATACTGGCGTTGTGCTGAGTTGTAGGTGCGGGAGGTGTTGTGCCTTAAACCTGCAGCTACCAATCTGCTAGCCCTGAGCTTCAGCTCTACAAAGTAAAATTGAGAACAATATACATAATAAATATAAATATTAAAAATCGTGGCTAATTAAAGCTGGCCTAGTCATAGCAGCGTCGGCTGCAGGGTTTAATTGTCTAAACCTGGGTAGGTCCAAGTGGCTGAGGGCATCAGCTGAGGCGTTTTCTGCTGAAAACAAGTGGATTGCCTTATAGTTTATATCATAATTGGTCACAAAATAATACAGAACTCTAACAAGGCCCATTAACTTGGGTTCCTTAGATTTTCCCGAATTAACAATATGGCAGACTGCCATATTATCAATGTTCATGATAACTTGTTTGTTCTTGAGCTGTGGTCCGAAGGTAGCTAGTGCTAGGACGACTGCATAAAGTTCCTTCCATGCTATATCTCGCTCTGCCATCCATGTGTTATGACCTGAAAACTGAACTATTGACCATTTGTTGTTATGCAATATTCCACAGGCAAAGTCTGAGGCGTCGGTAAACAGGACCTCTGCGGTCATAACGTTAAATTGTTCAGGGAACATAGTTATTCCGTTGTGCGACGTTACGCAGGAATTCCACCAGTGTACGTCTGCCCTAGCCTGAGTGGAGATGTTAATGGTGTGGTATAGTCTTTTACAACGTTTGGCCAGCCGAATGAGGCGTCTCGTGAATTTTTCACCATGGCGGACTACTTTGGCACAAAAGGTCAATTTTCCAATAAGAGACAGGATTTCCCTCTTCGTAGCCCTTTTCTTGTGCATCCAAGCCTGTGTGAGATGGCGAACTTCCTCAAGGCGATGCGGGGTAATGATTGGGTTCTGTTTTTAATGTCAATGAGTATTCCTAGGAATTCGATGACTTGCATAGGTTTTACGGTTTTCTTGGGCTGGATGGTGAAGCCGGCTTCTTGGCACGTGGAGAGTATAATGTCCAGGCTTCTTTGACATGAATCCCTGCTTCCGCTACACGTAATTATGTATTCTAAATAATGGGTGGTATATATGGATGCTCCCCTTTGTTTATATATAAAATCTAAAGCGTCAGCAAACTCATTAAACAGTTGTGGAGCGGAGCGGAGTCCAAACGGGAGAACTTTCATATAATAGTATTGGTGAGTGCCCGGGGTAGATTCCCAACTAAAACCTAGCAATCGCTGGTCCTCGGGATGCACATCCACTGATTGAAAAGCGGAACTAAAGTCACATTTAGCCGCCCAAGCTGACGGGAAATTATTTATCATCTTGACTGCATCCCATATAATGACATAACGAAGCGTGCAAGCTGCCGGGTTGATGCCATCATTGACGGAGAACTTGTCAGGCCATGAGAGATCGTGAATCACCCATGTTTTCCCCGTGCTCTCCTTATGTAATGCGCCCAGTGGAGACGCTCGAAATCCTGCCGGGAGGTCCGCAAATGCTATCGGGCCCTCGACCCTGTGCTGAGATAGATGCTTTGTTATGAATTCTTCTATGTGAGAGGAATGTTTCAAAGCTGATGGCCAATTCTTGGGATTGGCAGAAGTGAAGCGTTCACCAGTAAACTTTATTTTAACTCCGTTGGTTGCATTGTTAGATATCCACTTTGCCCATTCCTGATCGGGGTGCGAGGCGAGGGCTTCGGCCCAAAATTTATTGGCTTGGCCGGGGAAATGTTGAGTGCTACACTTTCCCTGTCTTGCGCATACGTCGTGGGGCAATGGTCCTCTGCATATTCTACATATGTGAAGCCTTCGGCACATTTTGAAATTGCATTTTTGTGAGTTAAAGTTGAGGCATATCTCGTTCGTAGGCGCCATCTTCTTTTGCGGCTTAAACGATTGGCCTGCCAATATGTTTTGGTAATGAGAATGATATTTACACATGGATGAAAAAATAATCTTAACAAACATCAAGAAAAAATAAAGAGAGGGGAATTTCACATAAGTTCCTGAATATTGTATACAACTGAAAATGTTCTTGGAAACTATTTCCAGATTCTAATATGGGTCTCCATATGGTTTGTTCACTGCTTTTTGCTGCTATCTTTTCAACTTCATGTGTCAATTTGGCATCCTCGTGCGACGGTAAGTCATTCATATTGCCATACAGTAGAATACTAAATTCCTCACAACATAAAGTGTAAAAGGAAGTTCAAAATATCAATAGACAACGTTTACTCAACCTGCACTATTTTCATGCTTTACACACAAGAGATACATACCACCGGTTTTCCCATTTTCTAAAAACAACATCATTACTAAGCATGCTTATTGGAACATTTGCTATGATCTGATAGAGTGTGATTATTTTATTTCCAGGTCTTATAAAGTAACAAAGTGAATTGTCAATAACCTTCACGTGACACTTAAATGACCTTGAAAATGAAACTCCCATTTTACTATAAATTGCAATATTCAATCATAAACATCTTTCAAAAATTAGCTCGGAAAATCTTTATTCATCAGACTCCTTTCAAAATTAACAATATTAGAACAATTTTTAATTTTGGGCTACTCTGTATGGGAAATTAGAAGAAATTTTAAAATGCTGACCTATTTTGAAACAATATCTATAATAGCAACTTACTGGACAGGTGTCAATTTATTAAAGTACATATTATACTGCATAGAAAAAACGTTTAATGTTAAAAATAAACAGAAAATAAAGGACGTCAATTTTTAGATTTATTAACAAGCTAAATGTGCTTTAAAAAAGCTTGAACATGGTAGGTGTACAAAAAATGAAAATTGACGGATAATAAATTGCTCTTGATAACAGTACCAAAATAATTATAGCAAACTCTCATAGTATTTGTATTGGAATAATTTGCAAAAATTGCAATAGCTAATTTTCTCACATTAATTTTTTATTTTTCTTGAAAGAAAATACAAAAATTATTCCACGAATATGTATATAACATGGAGTATGTGGTCTAATTGTGGCGCCATTTATGCTGGGTAAAAGTGACGCCATGTACTCACTACAGTTGGAAGTCTTGCACAATATTTCACCACATCCTTACACTGCTCTGTTCCATGGTACACCATCTGCAAAAACAAAAAAGAGAAAAGTCAATTGAAACGAATAAATTAACCTGGGCCATTTTTGTTATATTATACAGTTCCAATCTTACTTTATAGGACAGACGACATGCAGACCTTGGAGCCGGGCTGGAGAGGGCATGGCGCATGCGCTTCCCCAATGTCTTACCCTGGAAGGTTTTGGTTCATACAGCTGCATGAGTTGCCATGCGAATGACACTTCCGAAATACACGTCCTTGGTATTCAGGCATCTGGGCCCACATTTCTCGGATTAGGTGATAATATTTGTAGCGTGAGTAAATACATATTTAATATCCTGGCAAAAGATATGAAGTGGTTTGAATAACGTTGTACATAACATGATAAAATGCATTTCAGTGTTCGCTAAGGACTAACTATTTCATGATTGTTGGTATGAATATTTCCAGTGACTGAATCTTTTTAGTGGGATTTGGGTCATTAAAACGAGGATCGTTTATCGCACATGTATTTGTTTGGTGTGGATTGATTAAACATAGTTGAGAGTAAAAATTACTTTTCTTAAACAGGTCACTCAATTTCAATTCAAACATTGCAATTGTTATATTCTAATTCAAACATTGCAATTTAAAAGACATAATGAGTTCAAATATTAAACAAGATAATGAAACGTGTACTCTGTTGTAGGTGTCTGTCAATCAGAATCCAAATACAGCCAAAAAAGATATACATTTGGTTTTGTTCAATCTTTACCCAACACATTGGCATATATCACCAAAAAATGGCGTAAATATTTCCAGTGTCCATCTGGTGAGTGCAATATCAATATTATTTTACATTCTCTGAATGTCTAATGATTGAAATTACCGATAATCAATTCAGCAGTCAGAATACATTTGTCTTTAGTCTTTGGTTCTTATTGTCGCTGTGGTTTTGTTTTCCAGATTGAATTTCAATTCAGAGACGTAAATACAGGATCTACTATTCAGTTGTTGGACTACGAAGCACCATATGTGGTAACAATTAGGCAGAACCCTGCACCTCAACACGAGCAAGCTATATTAATGCAGGATGACCTGTTCAGGTTGTACATGAGGCCTACCTACAACTTCATTACCTCCTATGCAGAAGAGGCCTATGCTTCATGCTGGCAACTGACCGTTGGGGTTTCTGACAACTGTTTGGCTTCCAGTCCATCTTTACCATCAGGTCTGATGTGCATTTGATTTAATTATAAATATAAGAAGAGAAAAAAGGCGATGCCACACAAGATGATTGACAAGTCCCAACCATTATAAATTACAAATTATAATTATAATTTATCAATCAAATACGAAAATTTTTTTTAGAAACGTAATAACACAGTGTGTTGTTAAATGCGATGTTATTTACAAACTCATGACATATAGCACAGTTTCACAAAAACAATTTTTTCATAAAAAGTATCAACATTTATTTTCACATGATCCAATGATGCATGTGCTCATCACCACAGACACTTGTAGATTTTTATTATATGAATTTATTTGTCTTTCATTAAGTGTGGTTGCCAAATGTATGTGAATATCAAATTTTAGATGTTTTCATTATTATCTCTGGAAAGTTTATCTCTTGCATCAAAATAATACCACCATGAGTACATAAATGATTCTTCAAGAACATCGAGTCTACCAAGATTAAGAAGTCCAAAGTCGAAACCTCAATCTTTCGTAAATAAAATATTATGAACGATCGTCATATCACACGATAAAAACACAACTTTATTTGGATCCAATGATCTCGCACTGATATACAACTGGGTGATTAAATTGACTGGTATATTTACAATGAAATGGGCTGAAGGAATTAATAGCATCACGTTTATTTGAAATACAACTGTACGATTCACTAATCTTGAGTGCATATGTTGATACATATTCAATGATACAGCGCTTCTATCGGATAATTTAGTAAATAAAATGTCTTTCAGATTCTTGCGGCTCGAAATCTTCACATCCACAAGAAGGTAGTCCCCCGATCGTTCCTCGGGCGGGAGAGGAACACACACCGCCCAGCACTGTCCCCACTCCAACAGTTAAGGAGGAAAAGAGAATTTCTGAATCTACAACATTAGCTACAACAACTGTGCTAATTGTTGGCATTGTGTGCGCTACAGTTATTGTTCTCGGTATCGTAGCATGCGTTGTTTGCATTTGGAAACATAAATATGTCCTGAGTGGACATTCCTCCAGCGCACCCATGTTATACATGCCAGACACTACCACTGTTGTGTCTGCAACTACAACGTCATCAATTCCTCCTTATGCAGTTGGTCCGAAAAGTCAATATTCATCCCAGCCTAGGAATAGTGCTCTGACCCCCTCATAAAATTAATCACAAGAAACATAGTTTTAAACATGAGTTTTCTATTCATCTAAATGCATATCCAAGGACCATATTTCATAAAGAATAAAGGAGAAATTCTTGCTTTATGATTTGTATTGAGCAAATCACTCAAATGTATAAGATTGGGCCAATGAGATCACTTAGATTGAGCCAATGTGATTTTAAACGATGCAATGAAAGCAGAATCTTTATAATGAAAAGATCATGCATCATGTTTTGCTGTCCTCACTCTGATTTGGTTAGAATCAGCATGCTCATTTTTTTTATTATTGATATCTCTGTAAACTTTATATTTTATTTGTGTCAATGGTAGAGTAAATGCTTGTAATCGCATCTATCTGTATGCAGTAAATATTGTGGCAAGCTGATACATCTGAGTTGTCATAATAAATGCAAAATGTAAAAGACAGCAAATTAAGAGACATACTTATTTAATGAAAACATTTCTTTAGTCAGTGGGTTTTTTGCAATCTTTTTTTTGGCTATAGACTTCACTCTGAGTTATGCCAAGTTAAATATCGAGAATTATTGCTGATATATCATGTATTATAGATCATAAGCATTAAATGAACTCAAACGATTTTTCCTACTGGTCAAAATAATAATCATTATGTAAATTCGATTCTCCTAATTTGGAGGAAAATTCATAAAATTTACTTTTTTGGTAAAAACTGCCACCTGGTGTTAATAAAAGTGGCAAATGTCACCACGTGGTAGTCAATCAATGAACTGTCACCTGGTGGTAACCAATATCACAAACTTTGATATTACTTTGTCATAGTGCACTAATTTCTTTCCATTATTTAAACAAAACCCAAAACTTCCATATTCCACTCAATATCACATCCTAGAATAGCCCAATCTATTAATCTTTCTATATAACGTTAAATGCATATCTCATGTTATTATTTTTTTCTTCAAATTTCGCCTCATGACGTGTTATTCCCTGAAGAGAAAATAATAAACTTTGGCTGGAAAATCTTTAATATGGAACCAGCGGATATTATTAAGCTAAAAGTGTAAAGTGGCGAATGCATTAGTACGTATTGTATTATTTGTGATTCTGGTCGTTAAGCTGTGAAAACACAAACAAGGAGGTCGTAAGCTGGTTGAAATAGGCTTCAAAATCAGTTAAAGCCGAATATACCTAATATCTCTGCTTCGAGACGGAAACACAGGAAATAAAATAATATATCTGCTATGTTATACATACCTTCAATGCAATACCTTTTTGATGCAGACAATATGAGTAATGAGATATTTTGGATCTATCCCAATATTTGATTTATTTTTTTATTGTCTGATTGCTTTTTTATATGATATCCATATCACCATGGTTATTGCCTTGTTGGCATGGGTTTGAGTTAATCTGTACTGTGTGCCACCTTATAATGTGTCATTTCAAATTGAAATCACTGTTTACTCTTTTACTTCTCATATTACTTAACCATTACGTGTTTTTCCCTTAAGCCAACATACCTGACAAAAAGAGGAAAGTCTCAGGTAAGGGTACCGTAGTTAGAGATTAAAAATATGAGCTGGCGTCCTGCTGGGAACACTTGCTTACTGAGATTAGTACTCAGATTAGTGGGGTGTGTAGTCACTTTCACATGTCAAAAATAGCGGGCAAATCACAGTACACACATCTGAGCATTATTACTACACATGTTTCTTATTCAAATTGTGGTTTTATTTGACAATTAAAATAATGATCGCAATATTTGAATTTATTTCAAATATAGAAATTCTAATTCTATATTGTTAGTAGTGTTTAAACAACTGTGAAACTAGAGAACTATTTTAGAGGTATCGACACCATTTCCAAGAGGTGATCTTTGCACATATGAGTACATGCATTGTTGGCTGATCTCACTGGACAAAAGAGAAATGCACATACAGGTGACATGTGACCTGTTGATTTCCATCCTGTCAGTGACTGATATGGTCAAATATTGACAACTACACATTTTGAAGATCTTGAAAATTGTTTTGAAATATATAATATACCAATCTGATTGAATGTATTTAAGAATGAGCATTGTTTGCAGGTATGTTTTAAGTGTTGATGAATTGTAACAACACCTTAGATAGGTACAGTCCATGTTTATTTTTAAATGTGGATCCAGGCGAAATGTTGAGAAAAGGTCAAAGCATATCATCAGGCCTGTGAGACACATAATAATGCTGAAACATTGGGAACTATTGCATCGCACTGGATTCATTCAGAGATGCTCAAGGTTGGCCTCTTGATCAACTTACTCGAAGTTTAAAGTCTATGATAAATTCTTGAAATTGGATCCATGTTATAATTCATTTTTTTCTAAACTGAAATAAAATTGGAATATGAAGATTTCATATTTGTTTTCTGCATATAACTACTATTTTTTATATTTTCTATGTTGGCAAAAAACATATTCAGTTCTATATGTTCTGACATGCATATTGCTCAAATATTGTCTATGTTTGCAAAATAAAATAATAAAAATTATATTCTTCTGATATGCAAATTGCTCAATAAGAACTCCAATATAAAGATTTCATTTTTTGGGGGGTATCAAATCATTTCTATTATTTTATATTCTTCTGCATTTGCAATAGACAAATCAATTTATGTTTACTAAAGTACATATCACTCAAACAGATATTAAGATTTCACCTTCAGCATGAAAATAATACTTTTCCCAACCAGGATTCGAACCTTGGACCTTTAGCATAGAAGACAGACATCTTAACCACTGAGCCATGTATCACCCTTTGTCAGTACTGTAGAAAACTTGGAGTCACAGCATTGTATGAAAATTGAAATTGTTCCATTTCTTTGCTAATAAAGACATTTTATTTTATTTTTTTGTATTTTCTCCATTTTGACAATTTGAAAAAAAAAAACAAAAGAAAAAACAAAAGAAAAACACATTTTATGTGCTCTGACTTTCATTCTGCTCTAAAAAGACCCCAACATAAAGATTTCACCTTTGAAGATTTCATCTTTGTTTATTGTATCGTCATTATTTTTAAAAATTTCTATCAAAATAAAAAATGTTTCAATTCTATATGTTCTGATGTGCATGTTTGCGAAAATAAAACTTCAAAATGAAGATTTCAGTTTCAGCATGAATAAAAGAAATATATATTGTTCCCGGTGGGAATTGAACCCCAGACCTTAAGCATGTGAGACAGATGTCTTACCCACTGAGCCATGTTGATTAGTATGATTTGACCTTCTCACTGGTAAATCACACAAATAGTCAACATCTTTATCACTTGATCAAGTTATTTTTATGAAGGGATATTCCGTTATTTCACACAACAGCCTAAATTAAATTTATAGAGTAAAATTTTCCAAAAATATGTTTGTCTAAGATGATATCAATAGTAATGCAAATCGATAAAAAGAAACAGATATCTATAACTCATCTCTCATTTAAATCTAACCATTTTCTAGTTGATTCTCTGTAGGTAGGTATATAAGGTTAGCATGTAATAATTTATATTGAATATGAGGTGTGTCATATAATGTCCATACACATTTTATATATTTAACTCGAAAACATAAAACAGAGAATTGAAATTAGCCAAAGAAAATCAGTTACTGGAGTGGTGCACATTTTTCTGGAGAAGTCATATGGAAAGTAGTTCGGTAGGATGTTAATTTCATAGGGAGTTAATGTGTTAATATGTACTCAATGAGTTCACTCATAACAGAAATCAAGATGGCCGAATGTTGGTTGAGAAAGTGCTTGATTTCTCTTAAGGGGAGTACACGTCATGTCCAAGCAAAACGTGTCTCCGAATCCTGACAACCATTTCCCCCTGAACATTCATTATATTCCACGTAGAGAATGCTTTATCATCCATCATTTTAAATATTCACTTGCAATACTTGTCATCAATTTCCTGGTGTTTCCAATAAAACTGCATCAGGGAAACGTCAGCCCTCTTGTTTGTAAGATGTAAAAATCCGCTATAATGACAAACCACAAAGTCTTCCGGTAAGCTTTACCACATTTTTGTAAGAACAGCACATGCTGATGGTCATATTAGGCACAGTTCTCTCCTCCGTAAATCTTGGGTTTTTACTTGGCTCTACATTTTAGATATCAGAACAGGAGTTCCACAGGGCTCATTTTTGGGCCAATTATTATTTTTTTTTTTACATAAATGATATTGTTCAAGCCATCATTACATTCATTAAGCTTAAACATAAATCTTGAACTAGGTAAGATAAATGAATGGCGTAAATAAACTATCATTAAACATCAAGTCTAAATATGTGATATTTCATTCTCCCAATGATAAGATTGATAAACTTTATTTACAAATTGAAAAGAAGAAAAATGAACAAGTTAAAGATTTAGATTTTTAAGGTATTGTCTTAAATGAAAATATATGTTTCAAAAGTCACACAGATAAGATTTCAAACAGAATAACCAACAGCATTGGCATTATAAATAAACTAAAACACATTCCAAATTCCAATTGAAGCAAAGATAAAAATCTACAATTCTTTAATCCTGTCCTATTTAAACTCTGGCATTTTAACATGGAGTTTCAACTGTGACCGACTGATTAAACTACAAATAAAACTGTAAGAGTAATGACTTTAAGTAAATATAACACACACACTGAACCTTTATACAAAAGTCTTAATCTTTTAAAGACACAAAACATCTTTAAACTGCAACATTTCAAATTTTATTATAAATATGAATAAGGTAAGCTTCCTTTCTATCTGCATAATCTTCCATTAAGAACTAATGAAACAACTCATATGCATGGACATAACACTAAAATCAGCTTAACCAAGATAAAACAAACTATGCATTAACCATGAAATGTTTAGGGCACGAGTTGGTTAAAACAATAAATAACTCTCCGGATAATATCATTAACAAGTTGAACACTCAAGCCTACTAAGGTTTGCCAGAAAAATTGTTACATTTGCAATAACACTTGTTCTTTTTCCAAGCATTAAAGAATGTTTTTTTTAAATTATTTTACAAGTGTTGTAAGGGACTGTATACATTTGCAGGATTTAACTAATTCTGCTTAATTGTTTCATCATTATCCTAACGTTGCTGCCATATATAATCATTAGTCAAGTTTAATGTCAATTTTCAATTGAATCACATTTGTTTGAATGTTTAAAACAATATCATTCATTATGTAAATGTTTCTTTGACTTGGTCAAATAAATGATATTCTGACTTCTGATTCTGATTCCAGGAGACTCCATCTAGTACAAGCTTCATTTTAGCAGCCAACAGGCACTGAATCAAATATTTTGTCACATATAATAAGATGGCCAGAAAATCAATAAACACCAAGAGCTGCATCTGCGTTATATTCCCCTTTCTCTTCAAGTGCTCTCTATCTACATATTGAATATCAAACAAATAATCTCTTATTGTGGGCATGCACAAGGAAGCAGAAGAATGTTAAACTTTATCATAAAAAGCAGCTAAATTAAAGCTAAGAGCTCTTAACCAGGGGGAATGGTGAAATAATATACCATTCAAAACGCCTTGTAGTTACAGCCGGTGATAGAATATGATAAGGATAAAAGACAATATGATGTGGATCATTCTTACCCAGCGTGAGAGGAAATAGCTTCACATTCTTTAAATCACAACAATCATATACTTAGAATATAATCACAGTTTAAAATGTTAGTCTTTGAGCATGACTAGGCATGGTGTATTGCAAGATATTGCAATCTACCACAACATGTAAACTATGTATAATGCTCAAAATAAAATTCTCACAATTCACATCGGGTGTTGCACTTAGCGTCCCATAAATAGTGTCATTCATACGATGGGGTTATTTTATAATTGTATATAATTCTAAGGCATGCGATTGTCATTTGCTATTAAGTAATTAATTGAAATATAGTGTCAAATATAAATTGTTCGTTTTGTCCATGCCAAAGAACAAAGATGTATAATTTATTAGATTGTTTAGGTAACATACATACTAGTAAAGAAACATTGTATTTCTTGACATGATAGCATTTTATTACTGTTACCTTCTGTAAAATGTATGTTTATGTGAATCAACATTTCATGGATAATTGTTATTACCCCTTCATATAATGTTAACTCAGGAATTAATATTTATTTTACCCAGAATTGGTCTGCTTTTGTCTCCACTGTCCTTCATTTGTAACAAAGACAAATTGCCGATTAATCAATTTGTATTTCAATGATACCTTATATCGAGTGTTTTCTACCACATCACAAACTTGAAACATTATACATTTAACATTAACTACAAAAAGGGAGAAAAGTCGTGTAATAACTAAATGGTTTTTTTCAAATTACTGAGGTATTGTGCCTTTCACAAACTGATATCTTCATATGGTAGTCTTACATATTTTATGAAAATGTATATTTCATGATGGTTTCGATGATCAAAGGGTTGATAAAAGCGGCTTTGTTTACAAGATGCGTTAGTTATATGCTTTGTTTCTTAAACATAGTAAGATGCATGTATATATGCAAATGAACATTAGTGATAAATATATGAACTGATATTCCCAAATCTAGTTTCTGCTGCTTTTAAAGCAAGTGAAATCATTAATACTTGATCAATTAGTTAAAACATCCATGAGAAACACGAATACATATTACATGTACAGAACCTGCACTATCTATTCCTCTTTTATATATTATCAGAGTGTTTATATTATATATGAATACGTACTGATAAGTATTCCCTGTATTGCTGTGAACATTGGAATGAATGTGTTTTCTTTAGGTTCATTAAGATCAAGCTCTTTGCATCATGGAAACAGGTAAAATGCAAACATTTGTTTCACTCTAATGAATATTGGCACACACAAGAGCACACATCATTTTATGCATGATTTCATATCATGTAAATATTGGTATTGCTAGAGCTAAAATGAGTTTTGCATATGCTATTGTTTCTTCAGACACAAGAATGTGAGGATCTTGAAACATAATATTCAAAATATCTTTTTTTCTCGACTTTGTGTCCCTGAAAAGTAAGATAGAATGAGAATAAAACAATTATCATATAAAAGCTGCGATTTCAACACTTTTCTCTCTATTGAATATTTATAAATATAATAAAAAGTAGGCAATTAGCAAGGTTTGTCCTAAAGAGGCTTAAAATCCCAGAGTGTTAAGATGATGAAACATTTGAATTTAAAGATAAAACTTTTTATCTTTATTAATTCTTGCCTATTTAAGGCACATATAGTGTTGACCCGCTGTATTAAGTATGCGCAGGTGACCTGATAAAAATGATATCCTTACCTGTCATATTTCCTGATTTTTTATTTGTTACTTTAAATGATGAGAGGTTTATAGTTGGGATTGAAATACCAAATGATTAATCTAGTTATTTAGATATAGAAATGTAGAAATGAATGATGCAGAATAGTAATAACCATGCGTAAATGACAATAAAGAAATTTAAAGGGGATAGAAAGCTTCACTTGATCAGTATTTGAAGCGTTATTGGTGTGATTTAAATAGATATTTATTCCTGAAACAGCTTTTCACTGAGGTAATCACAGATTCCTGAGAGCTGTTGAGTGCCATAAACTTACATCATTTAAAAAAGTTGTATAAAAGGCAATCTACACATATATATGAGTACAATTGAGATTGTGTCCCACTGACTAGTTTGCTTGGTATCAAGACGGCCTAAAGTTTCATATACCTTTTGTTCCTGGCTTGGCCATATAAACGTGACAACAATTAGTAATGTTACATTCAACTATTTTTTATATCTAAGTACAAGTCAATCTATATAGTCCAGTCAATATATGACAAAAATGGCCTAACCTGGAAAAAATTAGAAAAGAAATAAAACTGGCAGAAAATGTCTCAGAAGAGCCAAGAGAATAACATAGTAAAAGTCTACCAAAATCCAAGTAGTGGAACAATGCGTTATTTGCATAAATCCAAAATGGCCGACACATGGCAGGGCAAATCTTAAAAATTATATAGCTTGACTCCTATTTGACATATTTGAGTAATCTTAGAGTCTATTTTATGTTTTTTGGACATGAGAAATCCATTGGGAAACTTTTCAAATTGGTAATACCCATATTTTGTACTCTTCCTCAAAAATGACCAATAAAAGTAGAATAATAAGTCGAAAATTGGAACTTTGCTTGTATTCTGATTATATCTGTCTGTTTTACACCTTTTCTGTGATATCCTCTACAACACATTTTATTCTACAATAACAAGTTCTCAAAAAGGAGAGAGAACAATAATTTCCAATTAGAAGTTTTAAAAAAAACTGTGTTTTACGACCCATTAACAATTTAATTGAATTTGCACATCATTGCAAGCTGTAGGTAACTATTAGTGGTGATCATATTGAAGAGGGAGAGTCCATTCACACACAGGGAGGCAATCCCCTGCTCTTTTCAAAAGGTGGGGAGGGGTCTTAAAACTGCTGCCTGGCATAGACACTCAGGTACATAAGACCCAAAAATCACCTTCCATCACTAAAGAATGTGAAAGTACCATAATAAAAATGTCTATGGTATGACATCACGATCTCAGTCCCACATAGTTTTTTCTGTTATTTGTTTTGTTATTTTTTGGTTTTTTTTTCTTTTGTTCTTTGCCTCATAATTATATAATTTCCTAGGATTGTATGAGCAGCTTTGAATGCTTCAAATTAAAAGCTGAATTTACTACCAACAGCGAATAGTTCCATAAAATATGTCTGATTATTACTTCCCTATTGTATACATTACAATGCTGAACTTAGGTTGACAAGAAGTATTATTTTCATCACCATCCATTTTTGGATGATGACTCCTCTGCATTGTCCACATGCACTTGAACAGTCTAGCCCATGTTTTCTGCAACTGCATTGTCAAACTTACTGAACAAGGTGTCCATCAGAAAAATCTGGAATGTCTACACCATCACAAACTGCTGCACTATATTCATATTTTGTAACTGCATGAAAACCCATGTTTATGCAGAGTACGATTAAAGCATTCATGAAATGAGGTTTTCAAGCACCTTTTCCTCACAGTGTAATTTAAATATCTATACCCCAAACTTTGCAATCAAATGTCATTACCCATCTGATTTCACCAACATCAGCTACTTTAATGATATTCTGAAGCAAGAGGAACAGGGGGGCTGGGGGCCCCCACCTTTTCTCAAACTTAGGTTACCACACAGAAAGTTCAAAGCTGATGGTAAGAGGGTTTAGTGCATCGCTCAAAATAATTTGAAACTGATGACCCAAAATCCTTGACTCGAAAGTGTCAGGTCGTAGTCTGAAGACAAACTCTATCTTTGCCAGAGAACCTATTGAAACTCATCATTGGTCTGCTTGGTGACTACTGAGATAAAAGAAACAATAACTACTGGTTCTCCTGACATAAGGGTCCTTTGTCCAACCAGATGGACAGTAAAGACAGATGCTATGAACAATGTCATTGTGAATTTTAAAGTTTTAAATGAAGTCTGGAAAGAGGCTTTAGATTATGTTAGAGATTCTAAAATGCAGAGTAGAATTAGAGGTGTATTAGATGTGTACATGACTTTGGTGTCTTATTGGCAGAAAACATTCTGAAACACAGTTATAATCTTATAATCTTAGTAAATCCGTCAAAGTCCACCAGTGTCAGCAGCAGAAAGCCAGAGAATGGCTAGCCCAACAATTATAACACTCAAAACAAATCAGACAGACACAGAATTTGATCAATTTTAGAACAAAGTGTATAAAAAATGTAATGCATTAGGGTTAACTGGTCCCCAGCTCTCTAGATTAGGGCCTACATATCACCCCAGCACCCTACAGAAAAATCTATTATGAAGATGCAGATTTCATAATCAATGCCAAAGACGATATATTTGATCATCCAGGCTATAAAGTGTATATTAATTTATAGAATATGTTGCTAAAGGCTGCTGCTGGTAATACATATGACCAGAAGTTTGCAATTATGACAAATCTGTATGCTTCAGAAATTAATGCACAGAGACTGAAAACTCAAATAGACAAATTAAAAAGCAACATAGTTCTTGAAAAGAATATACCAACATGAAATTCCATAATTAATTTTATGATTACTAATGGTGCATCTCTATACAGTGAAATTCTTGTAATGCCAGCAACAAATGCTACCAGTGAACAATCATTCAGTTTTCAAGGTGAATACATACTGCTTGGGCCAGCATTGACTTGCCTCTGTAGAAATTGGTGCTGCATGCCTGATGTTTGACAGCATTAGCAGCATGTAGGTTATTAACAAATTATATTCTAGCTTTGACAGTTTTTGCCAAGTCTTCATCATGCTGTTCACAAATAGTGGCAACACTTCTGACGGTCCTTTTTTCTAACTGGTATTAATGTATACTCTTTTTTTCTTTCCACCATAAAGATGTTAAGAATATACAATGTATTTCATAGCAGAATGATGCTGGCATCGTATGAAATACATTACAAGAAATGCTACATAAGCTATTTATTTCCTTATCATGGCCTTAAAATAACTGCTTAACACCAACAGCAAGGGCATGACATTATTTCAGTGTGCAAGGAACCTTTAATCATACAAAAAAAACCTGAATATAAGCATGAAATAGGATGAAACGTCAATGAGAGGTGGCCATTTTGAATTTATGCAAATTATGTGATGTTCCACCAAGTTGATTTTGGTAGACTTTTTATATGTTCATCTGGGTAACATTCTGAGACAAATAACACCAAAATGGTTTCTGTTCTAATTTGTTCTGGGTCATTTCATATTTTGAGTGGACTAATAGTATATTATGAGAAACAATTTGTATCTTGAATAGAACCATCATATTTGACATAATGTGAAACAGTATACAGCTTAATTAAGTATCTACTAACACACTAACATTAACAATCTGGAGTCCTAGAGTCGCCTACCCTTTGATTAAGTATCTACTAATATTCACAATCTGAAGTCATAGAGTTGCCTGCACTAAATAAAACAACATTTTATATGGAAACACTATTCTGGGGCGCTAAGTGCAACACTCAAAGCAAAAGGCAGCCATGGAATGGCTGACTGAGCAGCATCCCACAAGGATAGGGTAAGCTAGGAGGAGAGTATTGGGGTGTGATAAACAACGGGGCCGCTGAGGGTCCTCTTAGATTCAAGTTATGTATGAGGGCAGCAACTGGGATCCAGCTAAATCCATATGTCCCCCCATAGCCCCAATGTGAAGCATCAGAACACAGATTAATATGGACCGAATCAGCAAAATGCCTGAAGTGGAGGAAGTTTTTTCCATTGTATTGCTTCAAGAATGACAACCAAAAGATTTTTTGAAGAGGTCAATCTTGTAGTAGGGATGGGATTTACCTATTGTGAGGTCAATCAAGAAGCAAAGAAAGGGGCGACCTGGGGTAACAATACAAGTCGCAAATTGTAACTGCCCAATTAGAGAACGAAGATCATGGAGTGTTATTTTGGAAGCGGAAAGGTACGACTGAATGTTTATGCAGTAAGCGTGGAGTTTGTCCAGTGGTAAACTTGCCTGCATGGTTGAAGTTGATAACTGCACTCTTAGGAACGTGAGGGTGGTGGCTGGATAAACAGTTTTGGAGGGAGCAACAGGGACACCTAATGCAGAGCACATGAGTAAGAAGGCCTGAAGGCTACGAATACATTGTTTTAGAGTGGGGGCAACAAAAAGGAAATCACCAATGTATTTGACAAAAACCATCAACACCGTATTTATGCTCTAGGATCCAGGGGGCAGCTCCCATAGGTAGGGCTAGGTCAGCATAATAGTTACCCTCCCACGTAAAACCTGTTAGGTGGTACATAGGGCAGACCTGGAATTAAGTATAAAGCCCTCAGAGGACCCCCGAACTAGTTTATCTTTGAGATCTGTGGGGTAGCCTTCTAACATTGAAGCCAGTTTACTGGAGTTGACTGGTATGGGAGGTTTGAGTGGTAGTGGGTTGAAAGGTATCGTTGTCTTGTGGAGTGGTTTTGTCTGCTTTGAAGGTTTGTTGTTGACGTTTGAGGCAGAGGAATAATGGATGTCTCTGGCTCTGTCCTTTTGGCATCGGGTATTTGGGTTGTGAAAGTCAAAGCAGTAGCCTTTTGGCACATTAAAGGCATTGGAATCGATGCTAGCCTCCTGGGTTGATGTGGCTGTTGCAGAAGGCAATCAACGAAAGGGCACTGGGTTTGGGGCCTGACGAAAGGACTGCGGCCTGTAGGTTTGCGTCTTGTGAGTGTAGCCTGCTTGGGAGTGTGGTGTGGAGGAGTGTGTGGAGGAAGCAGGTCCATCCATTGGCGGAAGGAGGCGGGAGGGTTTGGCGAACAAAGGGCATTAGCAGATGACTCCCTAGTGACTCCCTAGCCGTCCTAAATTTGACATCAAATATTCCCTGTATTTACCATTGTTTGCAATTTTCTTAATGTGTGAGTGGTATTGTAGCATTTGGGGGTATGCATTATTGTGAGCTTTGCCATATATATCTGCATATATGTGCCAGGCATCCTCCCATTCCTCATAGGACAAAGGCTTTGACTTAAGTGGGACAAGGCGTAGTTGTGTGGTGCCCTGAGATTTATGGAACTCCAATTGCATTTTGTACTGTGTGTCCATGTCTGGTATGTTGTGTGGAGTGTGTGGGTCTAGGAGGGTCCTAAAGTCAATGACGATATTTTTGATAATTTTTGTGTGCATGGTTTAGTTGACACTATCAGCCAAATGAAGGGGTGCATGCATGACTGGTCTTGATGAGAAAGGGGCAGGCTCGAATCCTGAGTGATCATCCCCCATGAAGCTTGGTTCAATGTCATGAATGGGGAGGATGCTCTCACCTTAATAACAGCTGGCATGGAGGGGGTCACCTGGTTGACCAAAGCCTGTTCTGGTACAGGGTGATGCGATGCCGGACGGAGAGGAACTGGGGTGGTGTTACCCAACGATGGGTGCTCTGGCAGTTGAGACGGGTTGGTTTGCATTGAGTTTGCAACAGTCTGTGGCAAGGGGTGAGGCGATGTGGCAGGTATGTGAGAAACAGCATCATTGATATGGTGATTGTTAAGTTGCCCCACTGCTTGAGACGCAGTGGTCATCTGAGTCATCATTTGTGACATAGTGTTCATGGACTGCACCATTTGGGTGATCACGGCATCCGGTGTTGTCGATGCAACGGGAGACTGGGGCTCAGGTGATGTGACTGGCATGCCTACAGGCTGATGTGTGTTAGGTCATTTAGAGGCAGAGGCTTGAGTTGTTTGTTTTCGCTTACGCCCTCTGGCCGACTGCTCATCTTGCCCTGGGGTGAGCTGCAGGGAGGAGTGGCCGGCATACCCCTATGTGCCTCGGCACTTTGGTGCCGTCGTGTAGGCTCGCTGCAGTAACTGAAACAACAGAACAAGTAATAGTAAAGAATAATAGTAAAGTATTGCAACATAAATGGTTTACGGGAAGACATCTGCACAGACCGGGTTATGAGGCTTAAGAAAACTGGAAGTGGCTACCAAAGTGGCTACCGCAAGACATGATTACCCAGATGCCTCATATATTAAAAACCTAGCAATTGACGCGTAACATAGTGGCAGTGAGTAGAGGGGAGAAGGGGAGGGGTGGAGGGGCGAGCTGAGACTGAGGCTGAAGAGGTTACGGTTGTTAAGGATGCCATGCAAAACTCGCAAAAATCGGCCAAAGAGGTGGCGGCTGTCACTGCATTGTGTATGGATGAGGCAGAAGAGGTGATGGATGTCACTGTATTGCGTGTGATTGAGGCAGAAGAGATGACTGCTGTCACTGCATTGCATGTAAAAAGAGGCACAAGAAAAGACGGCTGTCACTGCATTACGTGTAAAAAGAGGCAGAAGAGGTGACGGTTGTCACTGCATTGCATATAAAAAGAGGCATGTATAGCATGCGCTTGAGGCAGAAGAGGTGATGGCTGTCACTGTATCGCTTGTAAAAGGAGGCACAAGAGGTGACGGCTGTCACTGCATTGCGTGTAAAAGGGGATGCACAAGAGATGACGGCTGTTATTGCATTGCATGTGAAAAGAGTCATAGAAAAATATCTGTCACTGCATGCATGTAAAGGGTAGGCACAAGAGGTGACAGCTGTCACTGCATTGCGTGTAAAAAGAGGCACAAGAGGAGATGGCTGTCACTGCATTGTGTGTGAAAAGAGGCATGTATTTCATGTGTTTGAGGCAGAAAAGGTGACGGCTGTCACTACATTGCATTTAAAAAGAGGCACAAGAGATGACGGCTGTCATTGCATTGCATGTGAAAAGAGGCATAAGAGGTGACGGCTGTCACTGCATTGCATGTAAAAAGAGGCGTAAAGAGGTAACGGCTGTCACTGCATTGTGTGAGGTGCGTGGGGGGGATGCAACAGGGTAATGCAATCATAAACGCCAATTAGCAGGAATGAAGGATATTGGCATATTATATCATTCACATGTCTGATTTGGAGCAGGAAACTGTTCATCATCCAATCCTACACGACCAGTGGTAATGCATGCCAAAATGATAATTCCCAAGAATGAAAGATTACGCCATCTAATATTATATACATTCCTTCAACTTCATATTCTGCATGGCAAGGTAGAGTCACATACTACCTCTGCCCCAATTGACATGATGTGCGGAATACTTTTTTCTCACATCAGCATGCAATTACCATTCAGCTCTGCAATTGGTTAGTTCTTGTACATGTTCATATATCATACCACTGCCGCACACGCGTACATGCCTATTTCATATATTCAAAGGTAATTTATTTGGAATGGATCCTTTATAATTGGGAGGAGATGGGAATTGGAAATATCCTGTTGGAAAAGTATTGTGTATCATTGATTGATAGGTGTTACATCACTTTCAACATTATTTCATTTATTTCATCATGATGAAACCAGATATAACAGTCTTGTCCCCCCTCCAAAAAAGTCAAGATTTTCTTTTTATTCCCCTTGAAGAGTAATGGTCCATCCCCAAACGATTATTATCTCGCCTATGTTGGTATACATGTACATGTCACTCAGATCTCACTCATTCAGTGTTGTGCTCACTCTCTTATCATAACAATGACACCGTTTGGCGTATATGGGACAAAATATTTGGGTCTGTGCTTATTGGCTGCTAAAATAAAGCTTATACTGGGAGTCGTCTCCTGAAACTGTCGTTCAACTCTGTTTACTTGCAAAGCCTGGTATAAATCTGCTAAGGAGAGTATCAACTTCATGATTTGGGGCTGGAAACTGTTCATCGTACATTCCTGTACAAGCCAGTGAAACTATATGAGCACACAGAAGAGCAATGGGGGGGGGCAGTCGAGGGGAGCAGTCGGGTGGGGCGGATTCTAGTGGGGGTACTCTCCATAGCAGAGCCAGGATTTATATCACTCTACCTCGCCATGCAGAGTAGTCTGGGGGGGGGGGGGAGGGGACACAACAAGGTAATGGAATCATAAATGATAATTAGCAAGTATGAATGATAATGGCATTTTATATCATCCCCATTTCTAGGTGTTAGGCAAAAATACATGACAAATTTCATGTTGTGGAGAAGGAATCTGTCCATCTTACCTCCCTATACAAAACGGTGACAGCATATGCAATCTACACGCCACCCAAAATGTCAGTGCTCTCAAAGAAAATGCACTCAATATGGGGGGCACAACAAGGTATGGGGGCCACAAGTTAAATATCATAGTTCACTTTGCAAATACTACAGAAAAACATACTGGTACCTTTCTATATCCTGGAGGTTGTCGAGTAAAGTAGACCTAATAGATGCACAGAAATGGGATTCCTATGTCGGTCAGCCCAAAACCCCTTGTGTTTATGATAGAGGAGTTGTTGATGTAGGTCACAGTAAGACTTCATGCAGGTAGTACACATGTGCAGGTCTTGAGGGAAAATAGTGGGGGCTGATGCCGGAGGTTGCCAGTGCGAGGCAGGCAAGAACAGATGATGGCCATTTTTGCAGCAGCAATGTGGGTGAGGGCCAGCACATGCTGCTGATACTCATAACAATGTATAAGTGTTGCAGAATAAGACAGACATTGATGGGCCAGGTCGTTAGTGCCCAAGTCAATAATTAAGATTGTGGGATGCAAGGCCTGCACTGCAGGAATAAAAGTGTGTAAATCATGAATGGAAGCACCATGCTTCCCAAGCAAGTGCACAGCACTGAAGTGGTGGTTGCAACATAGTTCATGGGCCACATGGTGCGCCATATTGGATGATTGTGCTGGGCTACCCAGCACAAAAGAGAAATGGTCAGATAGACCAGAAATGAATGAATGCTCAACGAGGACAGCAGTGTAAGACATATCTGATAATACTCATGAGCAACTTAGCACATAGCTGTGACTGTGGCAACAAGTGAAAGAGCAGAAAAAACGAAGTAGCAATCAGCAGAACAGTTTCCAAGGTTTGTTTTTGATCAGGATGCAAGAATGCCGATTATATACGTTTCAAATCCTCAAATGTATAATTTTGATTCTGTACTTGTAGTTTGTAGGGAGGCTTTTAAAAAAGCATTTAAAATAAGATTGATGATCTACTTCCCAGATGTTGTGATAGTTACCGTTGTTTATATGATATTCTCATCGATTATACATTCGTTTTTGTTTAATTCCGAACCTAGTGTGAAATATAACTCGATATCAATCATATGAAACGTATGAATATCTAAATGTCTTGGTGGTTAATATGACATTTGTACTCACAAATCTTTGATATGGATGCTGTAGGAATTTGAGATATTATTTCTTTTCTAATTCGAGAAATAGATAACTGTCATATGTATCTCGATAACTTGTTCATCTATAAATATAAAAATATGCTTTTCAATGAAAAAGTTTTCAAATGCTCAGTCACAAATAAATGAATAAAAAGAATACACATATGAAAGAAACTAAAAGTTTAATGGACAATTATATAAGACTGAAATGGAAAGTGCAATCCATTGATTACAAATATAAAAGGTCTTTTTTTATTCAATGATAAATAAATCAGACAATAACCAAACGATATTGATCCTTTCATAAGCGATATGGCTTGAATCAGAAACCATTACATGACTGCTTGATGTGAAGACTGCTTAATGTGATAGGTACCTTTGAACAATAATACTTTGCTATCGTCCATTATCAATAGTTGCAGTTGGACTTAGATTTATGCATCATACACAATTAATGATGTCAATGAAAATATATATATATATATATATATATATATATATATATATATATATATATATATATATATATATATATATATATATATATAACTGACATTAACTACCGGGAACATAACAACTAATGACAAAGATATCTTTCTGGATAATAATGTACTGAGGTTGAACTGTATAATAACATGTTAGAAAGTTATTCATTTCCTTGCAATTCATAGAAACATAATTATTTATTGACGATTTGTAAGAATTGTTATGTACTATGATTTATGCCATATTGTACATTATAGATTGAAGTTATTGAAATGAAAAAAAATGGATAAAATAGTATTCCTTATGTTAGTTACTATAACAGATCATTACGTGTTATGCCCTGAATAGACTTTGATGGGATATTCCACCAACCTGAGCATACATGTTTTTAGTGATTTCACAGCATGTTTTTAGTGATTTCACAGCATGTTTTTAGTGATTTCACAGCTTGAGCACAAATGATTTGGAAGTAAACACGATACGTGCGAATGCATTCGCCGCTGCCCCCGGTTCAATGTTTTAATACCGACTGTTCTTTACTCCAGTGTTTTGCATCTAAAATCAAGTATATTCTCGTGTGGAAAGCACACGCCATGTATATTTTAGACAGAATTATCGGCAAATGCAGATTAAGTTCATGAATAAGATTCATAAATAGAAAAATATATTATTGAAAGGATATGAGCGCATGCTTGACATTCGAAGTATGAAATTAATATCCAAGTGATTGAAAAATTATCCTAATATCAGGTCTATCATGCTTCGCACGGCTTTGTCCTTTATTGATTATTATTCTAATAGACAATGTACACTAAACAATATGGAAAATCGACACATTATATTTAATGGTAACAGATATCATGTGTTCAGTTATCAGTAGTGCTCTTGGTTCTACGCGACTGCATAAATAGATGTCTAACAATACAAAAAAGATATTAATTCATTCATAATCATGTGTCGTGATTAACACCGAGCAAGTACAAGTCCTACATGCGCAGAAAGATGTGTTTGTTCTTCTCAGGAAATCTATATCACAAATTTGATGTGTGCCGTAGCTAATCGAGGTACATTGCCATGTACAGGATCAACTTCAAGGTCGTATTCTAGCTTCATCCGGGAAATGTGCCTTACTACTCCTTGTCATCGTTACCAGCTCTCTAGCTCTACATCTAGAACAGTCTGAGGATTGGGACATTTCAATTTATAATGGCCCAATCTGAATCTAAAATGAGTGGAAATCAGACTATTTATCCAGCTAAAAGACGGAAACCTAAGGTTAATATACATTTGTTGTATCTTAATATCATATTCCCGTAACCAGGGATGGGCATTTATTTTGTCCAAGATGCCATACATACATGGACGTGAGGTAAGATTTTTTGTTCATATTTGAGGATTGAGGATGCCACCCATGTATATGTACGGTTGTGGTTATTCTTAATGATGTTTATTATAACAGGGTAACTGTAAAACATATATTGATTTGAAGGATTTATTGAGCCGTGGGCCAGCTGGTTTAGCACCGGTTAAAGGGGGTGGATTCGATTTCTAGCCATGTTGGCATTGAACTCATGTTAGATTTTCTTATATGAGCCTGAAGGGTTAACCCTCTCTGCACGGATTGCAATAAAGGAGATCATTGACATGAAAGTCAAAATTCTCATCAAGAAACAATGCTGATCTTCAAAATAAATTTTATTTGAATTCATCACATTTATTATATCATTCATGGAAAATCTCAAGACTTTTCATTGAGAGAAAGTGAACACAGGGGTAAAAGGTCAGATAGGCTAATATTCTGTTTCACTGAAATGCACGTATTATTATTGGGTAAACATGTGCTATTGTTTCATGGTCGGGTACCCATGAATATAGAATAAACTTGGGCTGGTCACGTTGACCTTTTGGTGCTTTCCGGACATTTTAAGCCATCTAGGACACTGGGGCATTTTAGTATTCAAATTTGTTTACAAATACCATTTCGATAAGTCAGAACTAAAATGACATTGAAATAAGAATAACTGCTACAATAAGAGTAACTGCAAGACCAACAGCCCTGTGAGAGGATGATAGCTCCTCAAATAACCTTTATTATGAGGTTAATTCACTCAAAGGATGAGGCCATCATGAAAGTATTTCACAGCGTCATTCTACCACAATCTACAAAGACTATGTGTATACAAATGCATGATTACAAGGCCCAAGATATATCGATTTCTATATACGAGTTAATTTATCTCCAACCCACTACATTAGATATGGAAATTCAGGTTGTCAATGTCCCAAGCTGACCTTGAATTCCTGATAATTGGGGCGTAAGGTATTTGATCATAGTAGTAATATTAGTATTTATGTATTGAGCAATTGCAACTTGAAGAGGCACTGTTTGACTTATGAAGGTTGCTATGGTACTGAGATTACATCAATATTAACAAAATGTACATAATAACATGCCATGAAAACGGTCAATCAATGATATAACACCGCAAAGATAGCAAGGTCCAACACCTTCGAAATGGAAATAAAGTGCCGACAACATCATATCTCAAATTTAAAAGATTTGTTGTCTTATTGTTTTAATATATGTATTATACCTCTGACTTATGCTTGATAAATCATATTATTGTCATCTGAAAGTTTCAATTTTAAAAGCAGACTATAACAAAAGACTGAAGTGTTGAAATTTATAATTTAGGATGTTTAGGACATGGGTTGTAAACCTAGTAAAACCAATATCTTTATACTTGAGGTTGCTCAATTCGAATACTGCAGTCAGACAATTCAAAGTATATGATAGCTACAACACTTAACAAGTCTATATACATATAAATGTCTTTAACAAGATAGTTTTTTTAAAGAGTTTGTATGCTTTTTAAAGTGATATATTTCTTAATCCCCAAATATTTAATGTCCTGGCCGTAAATCTTGCCAAATGTCGTCTGCTGTTTGATTATGAAAATCTAAACCAGAACCCCCAAAAGGCACACTACTACTCTTCTATATGGGTGTGAAGTAGACGATCTATGTTTCGGAGTGGGTTTGCGAACTGCTGAAAGAAGGAAATGTGCATGGTTCGGAGCGCCACCATCCCAAACTCGTTGCCCGGGAGTACGAATCAAATACATCACATAATTGTGCACAGAAATATCTGACAGGTACACACCAGCCCTTGTTGTCTCTCAGTGCTATATATGCAATTTGTTAGAGTATAATCAATATTATTACATATCACCCTTGAAATTATTCTTGTGAAATTATGCAATATTCAGATACATGTATCTTCAAATGTGCCTGCAAAGGCAGAATGTATCGCTAAAATACTATCATCTTTTCACACTCAGAATATATCTTTTCATAATAAGAATGAATATGACAGCTCAATACGTCTTGTCAGGCGAATGTCATGTTTGTAAGTTTGCCCAGTCAATAATATGGCCTCAATTTAGCCTGCGATATCCACATGAGAGGATAATAATAATAATAATAATAATAATAATAATAATAATAATAATGATAATAATAATAATAATAATAATAATAATAATAATAATAATAATAATAATAATAATAATAATAATAATAATAATAATAATAATAATAATAATAATAATAATGATAATGATAATGATAATGATAATGATAATGATAATGATAATAATGATAATGATAATGATAATGATAATGATAATGATAATGATAATGATAATGATAATGATAATGATAATGATAATGATAATGATAATAATAATATAAAAAAAAATTAAAAATAATAATAATAATAATAATAATAATAATAATAATAATAAAAATAATAATAATAATAATAATAATAATAATAATAATAATAATAATAATAATAATAATAATAATAATAATAATAATAATAATAATAATAATAATAATAATAATAATAATAATAATAATAATAATAATAATAATAATAATAATAATAATAATAATAATAATTAATAATAATAATATAATATCCCTGACATCACTAGGGATGGCATTCTTGGACTAATGGATCAAAAAGCTCTGTCACCCAACGTCTTAAGTCGCGTGTTTGGGACACACAGGTAAGTTCCATCATTCGATCTCAAGTCTCTGGTCCCATGTTTTATTTCCAGTACGTCACATAAGTAAGGTGGGGCCTTACCATTCAATATTTTCCAGGTAGTTAGCAGAATTTTGAACTCGATTCTTGCATGAACTGGTAGCCAATAATCTTTCCGTTATATGATCAGATTTTGTTATTTTGCCGACCAAACGGGCTGCAGAATTTTGTAGATATTGCAGCTTCTTGATTGCAGAATGAGGAAGGCCTGTCAGTAGCTCATTTCCATAGTCAAGTGTGGATATAACCACAGCATGGGTTAGTATAAGGGCCATTTTCTCGGTTAGACACTGTCTTATTGATCCAATATTCCTGATATGATAATATTCCTTTTTGCATATCTTGTTAGTTTGTGCCTTCATATCCATCCTTGAATCCAATGTTATTCCCAAGTCAATGACAGTATCAGTGGTGTTATATCAGTGTCCCCCACTCTGACACTATCAACGGTGTCACTTCTTGTATGTTTGACCGTGCAGACTAGCATTTCCGTTTTCCCATCATTTATCTTCAATTTATTTGTTATTAAGAATTCCCTAACTTCTTTTACACATTCTTTCAGATTTTACTTGCTAATGCATGTATGTTGATCTGAAATACTATCCACAAGGATGTAAATTTGGGTGTCATCCACATAGATATGGTAGTTGAGTCCATATTTTGTCAGGATGTCTGCCAGTAGAGACATGTAAATTGTGAAAAGAATTGTTCCCAGGACTGAACATTGTGGGACTCCATTTCTTATTATTTTGAGACCTGATCTATGAATACCCATTTTGACACATTGTTTTCTATTTTGTAGATAAGATTCTATCCATGATAAGGCCTTATCTCTTACATTGCATATTTTTTCCAATCGATTCAGTAGTATTTGATTGTCAATTGTGTCAAAGGCCGCAGAGAGGCCTAGTAACAATAAAATTACAGATTTTTTTCCATCAAGATCACTGAGTAAATTGTTTTGCACTCTCAACAGTGCTGTTTATATACTATGATACTCCTTATATGCAGATTGGAATTTGTCAGTAAGGTCATTCCTCACCAGGTGGGGTACTAGCTGGTCAGCTTCTGCTCTCTCAGTCAGTTTTGAGATGTAAGTTAGGTTGGATACCGGTCTATAAATACTTTCAATCAATTCAAGGCCAAGTTTTTTCAGTAATGTTTTTATAATGGCTATTTTCATATTGTCAGATACCTCTGAGTCACATAGGGATTTATTAATGATGATAGTGATCAATGGTAATATGTCTTCCATTAGGTCATGAACAAGCCAAGTTGGGATGGGGTCCAGTTCGCATGACTTTTTTGCAGCTGAGAGGCTTCAACTCTGTTAATGGTTGTGACTCAAGTCTCCTTGCACATGTTGTGCTGTCATCTGATGGCTGATTTCTGAACTGTTCATTTTCCTTCATATCATTGCGGATTTTTTTCAATTTTCCCCAAAAAATACTCATTGAATTTGTTTCCTTGATCTATTTCAGAGTTAAATTGGGGCATGGGTGTTTCTGTTCACATGACCCTGTCCACAACCCTTAATAGTTTCTTTGGGTCATGTTTATTTTCTTCCAGTAGTTCCGCAAAGTATTTATATTGGGATGTTTTCAGTAGGGAATTATATCTGTTTCTCTGGGCATTATATTGGTCTTTATCAATTCTTTATACTCTTTTTTCATTTTCCTCTCTAAGCGCCTGTTTAGGGATCTTTCATTTTTTTATTTTCTCATTCATTCATGTTTGCGCTGAGGTACGTTTGGCACATTTCCATGGAGCATGCTTATCCATTAGACCTGTAATATTTTTGTCATAGTAATCCACCAATTTTTCCACCAACTTTTTTCCAATCTTAATTTTAATTGATTGTCGATTTCAGATGAGATCGAAATGCCCTCATATCCATATTCTTGTAATTCCTATATTTGATATTTTTTCTGTAGTTTCGGTGGAAAAATATTTAGCCATATTTTAATTATGTTATGGTCTGATATATACTCATCCACTCGATGATGACTCACAGACTTCTTATTTTTAAAGGTCATGATCAAGTCTAACGTGTTTCCTAACCTGTAGGTTGGTTCTGTAACCCATTGTGTCATTTCAAAGGTTGATAGGATGCCATCAAATTTAATGACATCATATTTATTTGATTTATTCATATGAAAGTTATAATCTCCTTAGAAGATAACTTCATTTGGCATAGTACAGTAATGTGCTGCCACCTGTGTAAACTCATCATAAAATTCAGAGTAGGTGCATCTATTTTTCTTAGAGGGTTCAGGTCTACAGATAATCACAAAAATGATTTTTTTTTACATTGTGGGGAAACTTCCATTAGTTCCATTGTTTTTACTTTTGGTTGAGAGATTGCATTCTTTTTAAATTGAAGCTCCCCATCACCCATTTGGGGGTGATGGGGAGGTTAGCCCATTTTAGGTTAACTCGCCACAAATAAAAGTTCGTGTTAACAATGAGCTCATGCGACATGGGGCAGTGCTTTACCAATACAAATACTTTTAATTTAAGTATCAAATATAAATATTTGTTGATTGTGCTCACTGTACAGAACACAAGCAGACCTCTGCGGACAAAACGCTCGTTTTTGTTTATTATAGCTAATTAAAACCAGCAGGTAAAAAACATTTTTCTGGAGTTGAATCTTTTCTTCTCCCTCAAGAATGGTGTACATAAGAACCTTATTGATATATTGTATTGAATTTTCTTTATCCCTTCGGTGTGATTTATGCTTCTTCCCGAATGCAAATGAAAATCATCAAAAGAGTTGAAATGTCAATGATGGCTAAGGTATTTTCCGTATTTCTGATTACTTTCTCTCCATGTTGCCCAGACCACATAAATATAGCACACTTATTTTGAACTTGCAATTGCTTCAATCAATAATTAGGCAGCCATGCGAGTGTCGTTCAGGAGTTTGACTTTTCTGAACGTCGACGCCTTTAGAGACTTGGTTCTGTTTCAATCCCTCTTAGAACAGAATGATGATTTTGTTGGGGTACGTAATCAACACATTTAATACATTCTTAGATGATGTTTATTTTTGGTTTTGATATTCATGGACCTAAATAAATCTTATTGTTCTTCTTGACAAAGTGAAGCAGTGAATCCTGCACGGTTTCTATTCTCACACCCAAGTGATGGTTGTTTGACGACAGGCACTGTAAGGAGTGTGCGCTCCACCAATGCCGCTCACTGCATCACTTTAACCTGCCATCTTTCCATCCTAGCTGCTAAGAATTTACACATCTCTATTGATATATACCACACTGACAACCTTTGAATAAGATGACCTAATTTATTACAAAAATATAGGAAACTCACTCTGCAGGTAATTTTATCCTTGATGCTTGTTCGTCGATTCAACTTTAATGTTGAAAATGGTCATCAATAATGGAAAAGAAAAAGCCCTGCTGTTTTTCTTGTTTTTTACTGGTATATTTAGGCTGAACGTAGAAAATTTTGTTCTTAATGATGATCTCTGAAACATGAGAAACGAGATTACTTTTCTGGCCTAATAGCGTTCTGGAAATATTACATATTTTATGCCACCGAGTGCTGAAATATTGCTACAAATAGATGACATTTTCCTGAATAGCCTGTGTGACATTATAACTGAAGGTTCCACTCTCCTGATCAGGATTAAATACTTTCTTGTGTTTTTTTTTCTTTTTACAAAATGACTTACATTTGATCAAACTATCAAACAACTGTAATCGCTGGTAAGTTTGAAACTTCTGATATAAATGCATGGATGATGCAAAACTAACAAAACACCTTTAAACACAAAGGTTCACATTAAAAGGTCCAATCATGCCGGGTCTCAAATGTATTTGCAGTGGCATTGAAGAGCTAGTTCAATCTTCATTATTTATCATACTTGATTGGTGGACAAATTACTTTTGGTACAGGCTGCACTGGCTTCCAGTATGAAACACATGTAAACGTCATGAAGTACAAGCTACTATTTTACACTGTATTTTAGCTCGAAAAATAGGTCGATGAGGCTGATGCAAACAAAAGATTATCTAAATCAGAATAAGCATGTTATTTGATAAAATAAGAAGCTCAGCTGTCCTCATGTCTATATATATTTCTCCACTAATGTTGAGATGAATGATATATAAGGACAATGTGTCATATTTTGGTGACATGTTCATAGGCTCCTAATTGATCCAATAGTCACAAATACAATTCATATATTTATACACAGTCTAGCAATATATAGTCCAGATGATAATGTAACTAATTAATGATCTCAAACAACTTTATGGGTCATTTAAAGACAAAATTGATTGAATTATAATAATAACGTGCTCAAGGTTGGACCCATGGCCAACTCACTCGAAGCTTGAAATCAATTATAAAATCAAATATTTTTTTTTCTAGAAAAACGTAGATTAATGGCATTACAGATAACAAATATAAACTCTTCAAATTGGGATATTATTTGAGCAAAAATGCACGTTTTGTTTTTTTTAACGTAAAAACTATAACAAATGATATCTTTATACATACTGACAAATATAAAATCTTCATATATATTCGAGCGATAGAATGGAATCAGTCAAAATAGAATTGAATTGTTCTTTGTAAGTGTAGAAAGTGCAAAAAAAATAATAACTCTGTACAGAAAACAATTATGAAATACGCATTTGAAGCATCCAGCAAGACACCTAAATAACCTGGATAACCTGAGAACGAAATTGAGTTTTGCTTTCGACTTGCAAAGCGTTATTTGTGACAAGAATGGAGTGTGAATGTTTTCATTTAATATTTAAAATCAGCTACGGCTACTTTTGAAGTCCAATATGAATTGAACAGCACATGTTTGAAGTGAAAACAAAGATGGCATCTTCATATTTACGGCTTTACGTGTGCGTCAGAACAGCTTGCATATCACATTCATGTGACCGCCTCAGACCGACAGACCCCTAAACACATAAATAAACATTTGGAATTGATTTCTTCTTTACAAACGTAGAAAATATTATTTGTTTAGTTTCGGTGTGGTATAGTGCTGCTACAAACATTACCCATCACAGTGAAATAAAGGCCATGCACTGCTACCTTGTTAATAGATAATTATAAGGTTTAACCAATTAATGAGCTTTAAATAATTGATTACCGACAAGGTGAGTGGACATTCAAAAACAGTCATTTGCAGATTTGTTGTGTAGACTGGTCTGGTTTAACCGTTTTGTATGGTACACACACACTTAACCCTTTGAAGTAATAATATTTCCCCAGGTTGCACCCTATCAAACAAAGTAATGGTTACAAAGAAGTTGTCGTCAGCGATTACATGTGTTCGTGTATTGACTGTGTTTTCGTATTCAACGAAATGTCATGTTTAAATTATTCACAAATGACATAAAGTTTAAAGAAAAAGATACATATGTGATTTGGACACCAGCCAAATGATCATAACAACCTAATGTTTTATTAAATGCTGTAATAATTCTGTTATAGTAAACTTACTGTGTTGTAAACTCGCTCATATATGTCATAATATAAGGAGAATATAACATGACAAAGACTGTCCTCCCGCAGACTCTGTTTTCATTGTGTTCTGCGATATATGCACACAGACAGTGCACGATTTAATTATTAAGGACATATTTTGTTGTTTGCAGTTTCCAGGAGTTCCAGTGCCTGCTTCTGTCATACTGGCCAACGCCACGGAGAGAATGGACAAAGCGGAACAGGATGCTCAGGTACCAATAGTTCAACCACCAAAGGCTCATCTACTTAACAAGAATGGGGAAACGATAATGACAAAGAAAATATCAATGGAGAAGAAAATTATGTTCCATGGAGTTGACATGGCGGACGTAAGAAAGACGAAAGTGACAAATTCAAACTCAGCGAGCAAAGTTCAAAATAAATCAAAATTAGTGGAAAGCAAACAGGCTGCAAATGACAGCACTTCAATACGACAACACAAACTAGCAAGTAAATATATATCAATATTGCAAACGCCTAAAAGGGGTGAGGATATTACTAATGAAGAAAAACAATTATATTTTAACATGGATGAAAATTCTAAGTGGAGAATTATACAAAATGTGTTCAGTGAGGCAAGGGAAAGAGCCGATAAACTTGAGATGTTCTGTAAGGAAGCGACAGAGTTAAAGAAGCGAGTTCGTAGAAAAAGAGAAGACTTGAGGCAGAGGACTGGTCAGAGTCTGGCAGAGTGGATACAGACGAGCAGGGAGCAGAGCCAAGGGAGCACCGAGTCCAACATGACAACCAGCACCTCTGACAGCCAGCAAGCCCTGACAGCCAGCACCTCTGACAGCCAGCAAGCCCTGACAGCCAGCACCTCTGACAGCCAGCACCTCTGACAGCCTTGACAGCCAGTACATCTGACAGCAAGCAATCCCTGACAACCAGTACCTCTGGCACCCAGCAAGCCCCGACAGCCAGCACCTCTGACAACCAGCACATCTGACAGCCAGCACCTCTGACAACCAGCACATCTGACAGCCAGCACCTCTGACAGCCAGCTAGCCCTGATAGCCAGCACCTCTGACACCCAGCACATCTGACAGCCAGCAAGTCCTGACAGCCAGCAAGTCCTGACAGCCAGCACCTCTGACAGCCAGCACCTCTGACAGCCAGCAAGCCCTGACAGCCAGCACCTCTGACAGCCAGCAAGCCCTGACAGCCAGCAACTCTGACAGCCAGCACCTCTGACAGCCAGCAAGACCTGACAGCCAGCACATCTGACAGCCAACAAGCCTTGACAGCCAGTACATCTGACAGCCAGCAATCCCTGACAACCAGTACCTCTGACAGCCAGCAAGCCCTGACAGCCAGCACTTCTGACAACCAGCACATCTGACAGCCAGCAAGCACTGACAGCCAGCACCTCTGACAGTCAACGCACCTGAAAACCAGTACCTCTGACAGCAGTCAACAAGCTTTGACAGCCAGCACCTCTGACACCCAGCACATCTGACAGCCAACGCACCAGAAAACCAGTACCTCTGACAGTCAACAAGCCCTGACAGCAAGCACATCTGACAGCCAACAAGCCCTGACAACCAGCACATCTGACAGCCAGCAAGACCTGACAGCCAGCACATCTGACAGCCAGCACAGCTGACAGCCAACCCATTTGACAGCCAGCATATCTGACAGCCAGCAAGCCCTGACAACTAGCACCTCTGACAGCCAGCAAGCCCTGACAACCAGCACCTCTGATAGCCAGCAAGCCCTGCCAGCCAGTGAGCTCTCACAGCCAGCAAGCACTGACAACCAGCACTTCTGACAACCAGCAAGCCCTGACAACCAGCACTTCTGACAACCAGCACATCTGATAGCCAGCACATCTGACAGAGAGCACCTTTGACAGCCAGCACATTCGATTGTCAGCATATCTGACACCCAGCATATGTGACGGCACCTCTATAACCCAGTAAGCTCTGAGGGCCAACACATCACTGCCAGCTCAGACATCAAGCCAGCCAAACAATCAGATACTGGCATTATGGCTGGACATAAGCCGTCACTCAACATGTGACTATAAGAAGAACCATTTTGTTGATAGTTACGTTACATATATTTATCAAAATATTTACACAATTTGGTATTGGCATTTAGAATGTATTTTACATATATTTATTACATCACATTAATGCAAGAAATGATATGAAATTGTCAGGATTAGTTCCGATTTACTGACTGGCACCGTTCAGAGCTGTCCCACTCCTGATTATACTCCAAGATTGTATCGAATATGTGCACCTTATCCTCTTGACTGTTCAATTCTGAAACCGTACTAGCAGTGCCTATTGACATGATTTTTTACCGGAATAATCATACATTTGCATGACAATACACTTTATAATATTTTGATACACGTGGCAAGATGGTCTGAAATTGGTGAACGAAGCAACATCATCTCATTTACGTTTTAGTAACACCTTTTTGTGATTATCCGGAAAAATCCCTGTTCAACATCTCATTGATAATCATTGATCATAGTATTTATTGGTTTATAAGGGAATGTACCGCACAGAGGGCATAAATCAAACCTACCATGACATCCTAAATCTTAAAAAGGTAAATTATATTGCTTTGAATGAATTGGCCCTGTAAGGTTCAATTTATATTCTTAAACATCATCTTGTCCAGTAAGTTGATAATCAATCAGAGTCGTGTGAGTAAGATCGGCAGTAGCAATAGGTGGCAACACTTAGTACTATGGAGAACTTCAGGAGCATAAATTCCAAATATATTTATATTTCATTAAATTACTGAGATGAGGATATATGTTATTGTCAATAAGCTGATGTATAGTATCAGTAAATAATTGTTCTTCAAAATACCTATTTCTGTTCAATTTATACAGTATTAATGAATAAATGTAATCATACATATAATTACTGTACTTCTTTAATTCTGGCTGAGCTGTAATATGTTGCAATGAAAATAATCATGTGTAGGTCGGTTCACTCGAGGGACTTGCCACTAATATGACCAAAGGTGAAAACATATTATGCCAAAAATGATATCATGGACTAAAACAAACGTATCCAAAGGAAATACATTTGATAGATTTTAAAACCTATAATAAATGAGAAAGCCCTTGAAATTCCAAGCACATGTAAGTTACTACTCATAATGTTGCCTTACATTTCCTTTGGAATGGAAAAAGATAGAACATGACGTGATTTTTTTAAAGAGAGTCAACCTGACTTTGCAGGTGAAGCATTGGTAAGGAGCAGTTGTGAGGGGATTGGGCAGGGCATAGCAGCGATAACATTCACAACTATTGTGTTAGCGTCCAAATCATTTGTGATAGCTGTAGACAGGCTATGAAAGCACTAAAAGCAGGATGGCAGCAGGTTGGTTAAATATTGCATAAAAATCTCTTTTTGACAAAAAGACATGAAGTATACTTGGCCAAATGTTCCCCGCCTGGCAACTGCATTTTTAAGACGTTGCACGGGTCATCGAACTTTTAGCTGCAACATAAAAGTTGCTGGTGTTCTCCCAATGTTTTTTTCACCAAATATCACCCTAAAGTATATGGCAGGGTCCTGACAGTGTCCCGAAATCACATCGGCAGATTATATTAGGGCTGCCAGTGGCATTGTGCGGTGAAAATAGGCCTGTGAGCACATGAAATAAAAATAATCCTTATTCATCCACACGATGCCACTGGCAGCCCTAAGATAATCAGCTGATGTGCCTGCAGCACACTGCCGGGACACTGCCGTGTACTTTAAGATGATATTTGGTGTTAAGACATTGGTGAAACGCCGGCAACTTTTATGTTGCAGCTAAAAGTTCCTAATGACCCGCACGACGTCTTTAAAGATGCTCAATTGTGGCCGGTGATCTCCCAGTGCCTGCACGGCAATCTGAATTGCCAGCTGATTTTGTAAAAAAAATACCCATCGGCCGGGCATTTTAACTGAAATCGGCACAAATGTGACTGAGGTATTAACCAGACAAAAACCAGGAGGATGACAGTAGGATTGACAACAGGTGGTTTCCATGTGAATTAAGCCAGGTGGTTTTCAGGTGAAAAGGACTTAAACAAGAAAAAGTGGTGCTCCACATGTAACACGGATGCGAAAAAAATTAACAAACAAAACAAAAATTACAATAAACAAAACAAAAATAAACAAAACAAAAATTACAACAAACAAAACAAAACTTTAAATAAACAACAAAATACATTTAAACACAAACGATCATTACAAACTGATGGGGTAGTTGAAATTCTTTTTATTCATCTTTTAAAAACATTTAATTTGGTATATGAACGAATTTTTCAGGATCGATTACGTAAGTTGCTCTATTATCGCTCAGGCGCTATCGCAAATCATCGATATCAGACTTTTGCATGTTATTTCTGTTCTAATTGTCCGATTTACACCAAAATTTTAACTAAACTTACTGTAAATTCTTTGTTCTAGCGATTGGGAAGCATTTCCAAGCAATCTAAAGAGATAATTTTGTGCAGCGATGGGCGATGACGATGTTGTCATTTCGGCGGGATGCCTATTGGCTTTGCCGAGCGGGTATTCATACGCCAAACACTAGACTGGTCCCCTACCGATTGTTAAGAAATGAGGGTGGCACCAGTCGAATCTAGCGCATGCACACGGCGAACACTCCACAGTGGCGTCAGTTGCTTTAACAATAATGACCACAGAAAAAACCGAATCACAAACCACAGGAAATGAATACGCATTTCCCATGATCGTACCGATCACAGAATAACACAGATAGTTCCTTTTTTTGACAAGCATTGCCTGTCGGCAATGCTTGTCAAAAAAGGAACCATCCGTGTTACAAAAACTCGGAACTGAAGACGAGCGTGAAGTTCATTTGATATTTGATATTTGATATTTGACGTTTTTTTCAAAGTATGCCCCCAAGTATATATCCATACACACTTATAGGATATGGGTCAAAACAGGATATAAAAGGATATATACCCTGTCAAAAGCGGATATATCCTTTTTATTCGTAATAAATCAATTTTTTATACATTTGTAACTTAGAAATGCTTTTTAAATGATCTCAAAGACTTTTGATTGACCCTTTCAGCAACTATGGCCATATCAGGTCGACTTTCGAGACTTTTAACCAGTGTGAAAGTTACACTGCCGCCAGTGGGAATCGAACCCACCACCTCCCGCCTTCCACTTATATAACCATTAAAGGCACAGATCCTACACTCTACCAACTGTGCTAACGGGGCCGGTTTGTAGGAGTAAAGCATGAGATAAAGTCAAGAACATCGTGCAGTGTTCAGGCTGACAGATCTCTTATGTTGGTTTTAGTGGAAGGATCTCACAATATAGAGTGGCATTATGCCCACCTCTCAATGGCGTCATAACATAATAAATCATATGTTGTAATGACGTCATTGAGTGTGACGTCATTAAAAAGGGGGCGTGGCATTGTTTATGTTGTTTGACACACACAACATAGGTCTGCACGTGCTGCAATGTTTTCCTCTCTGGTTTTGCTTTAAATAGATTGGACATCAAACCAAAACCTTTATCTCATACCTATCTGTAGGAGTAAAGTATGACTCTTGAGATCCTTCCACCAGAACCAACTTGAGAGATCTGCCAGCCTGAACACTGCACTCACATGTTCTTGCCTTAATATCCTGTTTTGACCCATATCCTATAAGTGTGTATGGATATATACTTGGAGGCATACTTTGAAAAAAACGTCAAATATCAAATGAACTTCACGCTCGTGAACTGAAGGCCAACATTTTAGCATTAGTGTGTTTCTTAATTAAGGGTATTTATGGGTGTTGGTAGTGAGTGTCCTCTGGTGGCAGATTTTCTGAGGGAACTACTTTCTTTTTACGCCAAAATGGAACGTTTTCAAAAAAGTACAGGAAAAATGCTCAACTGTCAAAAAGAGTTCCTTTTTCATTAAAACTTTTAAGTCATTAAATGACATTTTATGGTATTCATTTTTGTAATAAAATTATTGATTTATTATTTGAAAATTACAATGGAATTTCTTTGATTATATTGAAAGCTTCATATCTTTTTAACTCATAAAAAGTGGCGTAGTAATATGTCACTGCTCCAAAATTTATTTTGTCATGTCAAAATGTTATAGGCAAAAAGTTCTGCAGATTGTGGGACCATAATAAAGTGGATTTCCAAACAACTTTGTAAAAGTGATCTTAACAATATTTACTGTGATCCTAGTGAAACAGATTTTCTATTTTTCAAATACATTAGGAGAAAAATAGAGGTAAAGTACCCACTTGATCATTTCAAAAATATGAATTTTTTCACCTCCCTTCACATATCTGATTGCCAAACTTCCTTTTTATTTCCAAATTACACAAATCAAAATGAGAAAATCTGTTTCACTAGGATCACAGGGAATTTTCTTCCCAATGAAATGAAATAAACACAGCTAAAAACAAGCCTACTCCTGTTGTGCAATCTGCAGAACTTATTTGCTTGTCTTCTTCATTTCTCATGAAAACTATCATCAAGGAAAATTTGGACAAAATACAATTTTGAAAGAAATATACTTGTAATCATACCTTATAATTCAAATATTGAGGTGTTTAAATATTGATTCATGTCATTAATGCTTATATTTTAATGGGCAATGTATGTTTACACCATAAATGTACCAATTCCCATCAAGTACAGTATTTTGGTAGTTTACTCCTCTGCCACTAGGGGGCACTCACTACCAACACCCATAAATACCCTTAAGTACATTAATGCAATTCATACCACAATGGTCTATCTGGACACGATAGCCATTTACCGTAATAGCAATGATACACCAGGATTGTTTCAGTAAAACTAATATTGAAACAATTCCCCCTCCCACATGAAGTTTTCCTTCTGCACTCAGCACTTCGCAGCCAGACAACGGTTTGGACCAGGTACGCTCACCTTTCAGTACTACCCCTACCTAACATCATAGCAGGCTAGGCGGTTGTGTCATGCTGGTACCTGGCTTACCTGCTTTAAACACGTTTACCAAATGGTAAAGTCTCCTTACTAAGATTATGTTAAATAATTTGAATATGTATACTGAACTTTGGAATTTTATTTTTATCCCCCTTACAGATATTCCTTAGTTTACTTCATATATAGTTTGTCTGGAATTTTACCATCGCTTTCTGGGATACTGTGGAACACAGAATGACTGTGTATACGAAAGACAATACATGGGACAATGTTAGAGACAATACCGTGGTTATGTTGTTATGATGATACATGGCAGGATGACATGCATGACTGTCATGCCACAGGCTAATTGCCAATCAAAGGTGAGCACAAAAGATCAATCTCGATATGGATCCAGCACGTGCCTACATAAAGACGACTAATGTACGCTGTCCATATTGAGTCTGCAGTTCTCCTTGATCCCTATGTGAGATAGGCATAGTAGGCAGCTAGGTATTGGCCAGCAAATCATAGCCAGCGAGTTTCCCTATAGATCTATGAGGTTACCCCAGGTACACCAAACATAGCTTACAATATGAAGTACGCACTTTGTTATGTAATGTAAACATTTTATTAATTGGTTATGCTCTCATTTCAATATAATGGCCCAAATTGCAGTAATGGTAAAGAATGAATTATTGGCCCAATAAAGGTCCAGCAATAATATAAGCTCAATAACAATCCTACAATAGCTGATATGAGTTAACTTGGAATATGTGTGAAATTCACATGAAAACCACCTGGTCCCTGCCATGCGGTATCTGCATGGTTGATAAATCGCATGGAATCCATATAGCAACCAGCTGGAAACCACAAGGCTGGCAAATCTAAAATCGCCTGGTTACCATGCATCTTACTTTTTGTGAAAACCAGCTGGTTTTCGCCTGGTTTTCAGCTGGTAGCCATGCAGTGCACATTTTCTAGTTTAAGGTCACCACATAGTCCTAATTGTATAAGTAAAGATGTGTCTCATGACTTTGCCATTAGCAACATTGTGAATGAGGTCTGGAGCATAGTGTGTGATTTATATGCTTCATTACCCATTTGCATAGGGAAGCTTGCAGTTAATGGGTCAGTGAGAGGCTAAAGGTGGGTTATTTGGTTAATATCACTCTAGGCCTTTAGAATGATGATGTTACGAAAATTTATTCACATAGAATTCGCTCCCAGTACCTGAGTTTCTATGGCATAGTCCCTTTCAAAAATCGTCTTAACAAATCCCAAATATCTAATATCATTTGATTCCAATGAATAGCATTCAACTTCTTTCTTTTTTTCATAACTGGACAAAATGAGAAATGGTACAATTAAGACATCATAGTAATCAACTCTTATTCTCTCTTGTGCATCAAAGCTCTAGATTAATCATCAATCTCCTCATAATCTAATATATAGAATGTTTGCATGATAATCAGGTGCATATATATTGCGCATAGTTTAACCTTGGGTTAATACATCATAAAAGAAGTAAGGTCCTTTTAAAAGTATAACCGAAAATTGGAGAAAGGACAATGTCTGAAGAAACACATCTTCATAAATTTAAAGGTCATAGTTTCTCTGTAACATTGTCACAACATTCAAACACACTATAACCAGAAATCAAGTCATGTTTATGATGTACCTGCTTATATAATGCAAGGAATCAAGAGGTCAGACACAGACACAAAGTCAAAACTCCCGCATTATGTATATGGATATTTACATAATCTCTTGTGCTATAATAATATTTGCACTAATATTTGTTTATTTATTAATATGTATTTAAATGATTCACGCGTCGGTTTGCAATAATGATAATCATTATGAAGGATTATACCATTGGCTGGCTATTTGGGGTTATTATTAGTGCTTATGAAATTTTGAAGACGTTTCCACAACGAGGTAATACAACAGGTAATTCCTTATATTACTACATAAACTTTGTTCATTTGTGTGGTTGGTTTTAAATTTGGCAAGCCCGATTTTGAAGTATTCGATGTCAATTCCAACTTTACTAAATACATGTATAGCTAGTAGTTTTAGAATTCAATGTTGGGTGTTGGAAATAAGTAATTCAATTTGTAGTGCCAAACATTTGTGAAATACCGACAAAACGTGCAGTTCAATCCATTTCATTAAAAAATGTATGCGTTTTACGGAACGGAGATATGCTGTAGGTAACATATGGATGGTTATTGTCCGCAGATTTTAAAGTTTATTTCTTTAGAAAATAACATTTCACACAAGTAAATGAATTATGAATATAATTTAAGATGAAACTGTTCCAACAAGTTCTCTTCAGCATGATCGTAAAAAGGCGGATATTTGCCATTGTGTTGTTCCTCATTCCAGCCAGTGCTCCATGACCGCTTATTATATACTAAAGGCCATGTTTTGTGTTATCATATCTATGTGATGTTGCAAATAAAAGATATCCCATCAACTCTTCGAAAAGAAATGGGCATTGGATCTCGATAACAGACTTCTATCTGACCTGATATAGGCTTTAAAATGCTGAAAGGTTCGTTATTACAAACAAAGAGAAACTGTTTCAAGAACGCTGGGGCATATTAAAGTTAATGATAAGTTCATATTGTCTTATAATCAGTGTTACATCACCTTAAGTAATATGAAGTAAAACATTTTCTGATTTTAACAATGCGTTAATTGCAAGAAGAAATGAAACAAAAACGGTACACAGCTCTAATGATACACTCTAGTATAATATAAACGTATTCAGTGCCAACATACCTATCGTGCATGTATTTAAATATAAATATTTAACTAGTCATTTGCACATCTGATTTTAACATCTCATTTTCTGATTATCAAATACATACTGTAACAGTAGATGACAGGTAAATGACATGTTTTACTTCGAAATATTTTTAAAGGTTATGTTACGTTGTTAGTTTCTAGGTTGGTATTATTCTTTATTTGTTATAACACTCTAACATCTTTTAAAACATTCATGATATTGTCATGTCAAAGGTGGAGCCATCAGACATTTCGTCAATTTCTGATGGGTTTGACGATTGCTGATCAGGTATAAATGGACACATTATATTTGAAAAGAAAATATCCGTCGGTTTTTTAGCTTTATTTCAAATCGAAGAAGTTTCTTTTACTTTAAAAACAAAGAGGCAGAAAAGTTAGAGTTGAGTTAATTTGGTTTATTTGGTCACACAAAATATTCAATATAATTAGTTCGCGCATATACAATGCAGGTTAATGATGGTGTAGCAATGGACTTTGTTTTGTAGGTGACGAGTTTGTTTTTTGTTTTGTTTTTTAAACTTTATAAGTTTTCACAATTTGAGGTTGATTACACTTTCACAATAACCTTTCTCTATAAGAGTAGATGTGAGTCTCATAATATCGAGAACAATAAGTGCAGTTCTTCCCTCCTTCCTATTTGAGAGATCCCCTTGATTATTACCGTTGTCTTATTATACCAAGTAAAATCGAAAAATATTTAGCCGAAAAGAGGGTTGATTGAGCAATTTAGAGTGATCATCATCATATATAAGATTAATTTACTGTCCTTGTAGATTTCATCTGGTGTTCAGATGAACCTCTCATCGTGTACAAAAAGGCTCTTAGAGATTAATTGAGGCCAATTCGAAGACAGATATGGTATGGTATCACGTGGTCATCGCGTGGCCTCTTTCTACATGTCCTTGGGCTTTTTATCATTGTCAGTGTCGAACAATTGCTATCCACGTGGCTATACAAAACTTATGTTTGAAATATCAGTTTCCTTTGCTCTAGAAGACATCACACTTAATTGTCATTGACAAAATGTGTTTGTGTTTAGTCTGCATTGCCTATATAATCAACATTCGAAATACAACGGTTAAGGTGACTTAAATATGGTATCTAAGTTTCCAAGGAAACATAAACAATATCTTCTGGTATGTCCTTAAATTGCATATTTTACCAAATTACCGACCATGTAATAATCTTTGCATACTTATAATTATGGTTTTGACTTTTCAATCTAGTTATCCCGTACTTTAGTTTTTATATATTTTGCCAACGTGCGGGAAAATATTTCACAGTTCACAGTTCACAGTTCATTTTTCAAATTTTTTTCAGAAAATATGACTTTGCGTTACATTTTAATTAAAAAACATATGACGCAATGCTTCAATTCTTTTCAAATTTTCAGGGATTACTACCAGGGGATATATATATTGCCACAAAAAATCCCAATGCAAAAAAAATAATTTAAAGGTGCAAAAAAAAATGTTGAAATTGGACTTTGAAAAAAAAACCAATATTATATATTCTACAGTTGAAAATAATTATGAGAGCTGTTTCAATGGTGGTGTCCTTTATAGGGATTCATCTATAGGGTCCCTAGTATCTTCCAGAATTTTTCACTAATTGAGCAATTTTTTTAAGGGGTTGAATTAGGAGGTCAAACCTGGAAAAAAATGAAATAAATCAGTTTTTTTACACAACGATTTTTTTATATGAGGGTCATTTCAATGTTGTTTTTCTTTTTAGGGAACCATCTATAGGGTACCAAGTACCTCCCTGAATTTTTCACTAATTGAGCAATTTTTTTAAGGGGTTGAATTAGGAGGTCAATCTTGGAAAAAAATGAAAAACTCTCATAATTTTAATGGTTTTTTGCACAACGATTTTTTCATATGAGGGTCATTTCAATGTGGTTTTCCTTTTTAGGGAACCATCTATAGGGTACCAAGTACCTCCCTGAATTTTTCACTAATTGAGCAATTTTTTTAAGGTGTTGAATTAGGAGGTCAAACTTGGAAAAAATGAAAACTCTCATAATTTTAATGGTTTTTTATACCACGATTTTTTTATATGAGGGTCATTTCAATGTTGTTTTCCATTTCAGGGAACCATCTATAGGGTACCAAATACCTCCCTGATTTTTTCACTAATTGAGCAATTTTTTTAAGGGGTTGAATTAGGAGGTCAAACTTGGAAAAAAATGAAAAACTATCATAATTTTAGTGGTTTTTTGCACAACGATTTTTTTATATGAGGGTCATTTCAATGTGGTTTTCCTTTTCAGGGAACCATGTATCGGGTACCAAGTACCTCCCTGAATTTTTCACTAATTGAGCAATTTTTTTAAAGGGTGGTATTAGGAGGTCAAACTTGGAAAAAAAATAAAAATTCTCCTGATTTTAATATTTTTTTGCACAACGATTTTTTTATATGAGGGTCATTTCAATGTGGTTTTCCTTTTCAGGGAACCATCTATAGGGTACCAAGTACCTCCCTGAATTTTTCACTAATTGAGCAATTTTTTTAAGGGGTTGAACTAGGAGGTCAAACTTGGAAAAAAATGAAAAACTTTGATGATTTTAATGGATTTTTGCACAACGATTTTTTTATATGAGGGTCATTTCAATGTGGTTTTCCTTTTCAGGGAACCATCTATAGGATACCAAGTACCTCCCGGAATTTTTCACTAATTGAGCAATTTTTTTAAGGGGTTGAATTAGGAGGTCAAACTTGGAAAAAAATTAAAAATTCTCATGATTTTAATGGATTTTGGCACAACGATTTTTTTATATGAGGGTCATTTCAATATGAATTTCCTTTTCAGGGAACCATATATAGGGTACCAAATACCTCCCTGAATTTTTCACTAATTGAGCAATTTTTTTAAGGGGTTGAATTAGGAGGTCAAACTTGGAAAAAAATGAAAAATTCTCCCGATTTTAATGGTTTTTTGCACAACGATTTTTTTATATGAGGGTCATTTCAATATGGTTTTCCTTTTCAGGGAACCATGTATAGGGTACCAAGTACCTCCCGGAATTTTTCACTAATTGAGCAATTTTTTTAAGGGGTTGAATTAGGAGGTCAAACTTGGAAAAAAATTAAAAATTCTCATGATTTTAATGGATTTTGGCACAACGATTTTTTTATATGAGGGTCATTTCAATATGGTTTTCCTTTTCAGGGAACCATATATAGGGTACCAAATACCTCCCTGAATTTTTCACTAATTGAGCAATTTTTCTAAGGGGTTGAATTAGGAGGTCAAACTTGGAAAAAAATGAAAAATTCTCCCGATTTTAATGTTTTTTTGCACAACGATTTTTTATATGAGGGTCATTTCAATGTGGTTTTCCTTTTCAGGGAACCATCTATAGGGTACCAAGTACCTCCCTGAATTTTTCACTAATTGAGCAATTTTTTTAAGGGGTTGAATTAGGAGGTCAAACTTGGAAAAAAATTAAAAATTCTCATGATTTTAATTGATTTTGGCACAACGATTTTTTTATATGAGGGTCATTTCAATATGGTTTTCCTTTTCAGGGAACCATATATAGGGTACCAAATACCTCCCTGAATTTTTCACTAATTGAGCAATTTTTTTAAGGGGTTGAATTAGGAGGTCAAACTTGGAAAAAAATGAAAAATTTTCCCGATTTTAATGGTTTTTTGCACAACGATATTTTTATATGAGGGTCATTTCAATATGGTTTTCCTTTTCAGGGAACCATCTATAGGGTACCAAGTACCTCCCGGAATTTTTCACTAATTGAGCAATTTTTTTAAGGGGTTGAATTAGGAGGTCAAACTTGGAAAAAAATTAAAAATTCTCATGATTTTAATGGATTTTGGCACAACGATTTTTTTATATGAGGGTCATTTCAATATGGTTTTCCTTTTCAGGGAACCATATATAGGGTACCAAATACCTCCCTGAATTTTTCACTAATTGAGCAATTTTTCTAAGGGGTTGAATTAGGAGGTCAAACTTGGAAAAAAATTAAAAATTCTCATGATTTTAAAGGATTTTGGCACAACGATTTTTTTATATGAGGGTCATTTCAATATGGTTTTCCTTTTCAGGGAACCATATATAGGGTACCAAATACCTCCCTGAATTTTTCACTAATTGAGCAATTTTTTTAAGGGGTTGAATTAGGAGGTCAAACTTGGAAAAAAATGAAAAATTCTCCCGATTTTAATGGTTTTTTGCACAACGATTTTTTTATATGAGGGTCATTTCAATATGGTTTTCCTTTTCTGGGAACCATCTATAGGGTACCAAGTACCTCTCTGAATTTTTCACTAATTGAGCAATTTTTTTAAGGGGTTGAATTAGGAGGTCAATCTTGGAAAAAAATGAAAAACTCTCCCGATTTTAATGGTTTTTTGCACAACGATTTTTTTATATGAGGGTCATTTCAATATGGTTTTCCTTTTCAGGGAACCATCTATAGGGTACCAAGTACCTCTCTGAATTTTTCACTAATTGAGCAATTTTTTTAAAGGGTGGTATTAGGAGGTCAAACTTGGAAAAAAATTAAAAATTCTCCTGATTTTAATTGTTTTTTGCACAACGATTTTTTTATATGAGGGTCATTTCAATGTGGTTTTCCTTTTCAGGGAACCATCTATAGGGTACCAAGTACCTCTCTGAATTTTTCACTAATTGAGCAATTTTTCTAAGGGGTTGAACTAGGAGGTCAAACTTGGAAAAAAATGAAAAACTTTCATGATTTTAATGGATTTTTGCACAACGATTTTTTTATATGAGGGTCATTTCAATATGGTTTTCCTTTTCAGGGAACCATCTATAGGGTACCAAGTACCTCCCTGAATTTTTCACTAATTGAGCAATTTTTTTAAGGGGTTGAATTAGGAGGTCAAACTTGGAAAAAAATTAAAAATTCTCATGATTTTAATGGATTTTGGCACAACGATTTTTTTATATGAGGGTCATTTCAATATGGTTTTCCTTTTCAGGGAACCATCTATAGGGTACCAAATACCTCCCTGAATTTTTCACTAATTGAGCAATTTTTTTAAGGGGTTGAATTAGGAGGTCAAACCTGGAAAAAAATGTAAAAAATCTGTTTTTTTGGACAACGATTTTTTTATATGAGGGTCATTTCAATATGGTTTTCCTTTTCAGGGAACCATCTATAGTGTCCCAAATACCTCCCTGAATTTTTCACTAATTGAGCAATTTTTTAAAGGGTTGAATTAGGAGGTCAAACTTGGAAAAAAATTTAAAACTTTCATGATTTTAATTGATTTTTGCACAACAATTTTTTTATATGAGGGTCATTTCAATATGGTTTTCCTTTTCAGGGAACCATCTATAGGGTACCAAGTACCTCCCGGAATTTTTCACTAATTGAGCAATTTTTTTAAGGGGTTGAATTAGGAGGTCAAACCTTGAAAAAACTGAAAAATTATCATGATTTCAATTGAATTTTGGACAATGATTTTTTTATATGAGGGTCATTTCAATGTTGTTTTCCTTTTCAGGGAACCATCTATAGGGTACCAAGTACCTCCCTTAATTTTTCACTAATTGAGCAATTTTACGGGGTTGAATTAGGAGGTCAAACATTTTAAACACTGAAAATTTTAATGATTTGTTGCACAAATCCATTTTCTAAAATGTTTTGAAGTAAGAGTCCAAATATTGGAAACAAAGTATAGTTTTAAAATCTTCTATATTTGTGATGGTAGATTACAAATTTTGATAACTGCAACCTCATCATATTATATTGAATGCTTAATCCTTAATGTTGAGTGTAGTGTGCCTTTCAATAAAACATGCTAAAAAGAATCTAAAGAGCATAAAGTAAAAGAATAAGTATGTTGATGATAATAATGGTGATGTATAAGCTTTATTCAAATACATCTGAATTTTTTACCAAATACACAAATACCAAAAATGAAATATCGACTAGTAATATTTTTTGGTGAAACGATAAATATTGACATAAAAATCATTATGTTTTGTTTTATAGATTAAGATTTTAGACTGACACATTGAGTATTTTTGTCTAAACTCAGTTAAATATGATCCATGCAATCACTTTGAAAACACTATATAAATATAAAGCAATGATGCAATTATTAACATCAAATTGCTTGTGACTAGTAATATACAGTTTGTAAATTCCTAAATTATAACATAGAAATGAAACAAAGTTCTATCAGAATTTCCAGTGAGGCACTGTTATAGAACACTGTTGATTCAAGTTTAAGGTGATTATCAGGGCAAGAGTACAAAATCTTGAAATCCTTAAAAATAGGTTATATCAATGTACATATTAATGTTAAAAATTTAAGATGATTTGGAACCATTTCAGGGTAACACAGAAAATAATAGAATAGAACATCACAAAAATAAAATTAGTGCTATACATAACATTCCCAAAGGCTGCTGATGAATAAAAACAGGCAAAATTACATTTTGTGAGTTGAATAATCTTGGTTTATACTAATACCATACACCAAAATGACCTCAGAGTGACCCTGACCATTGTTTATTTAAAATGTGTGTGGAAATGCCTGCAAATTGCTTCACTAAAGATGGAATAGAGCCTATAACCCACTTAAGCAGATGATAATTTCAACCCATCAAAATGGATGCTATGTATTTAAATCATGTTGAGCTCTCATTGGTATCTTAATTCTCATCTGCGATGTTATTCAACCTGGCGGTGTCCTTGAAAATTGAGTGACATTTTGTTTTAAAAGCCAAACAGAAATGAAAAAAAGATTTCAGCCTTCTTGAAAATAGTTAGAATTATTCCTCTGAAAATATGATATCTTGCCCAGATTTACCCTGTTTATGAGGAGAATAAATCGAACAGACAGACAGTGCAGAATCTATGATATGCATAACTTTAAACATTTCAGGATATATATCACTATCAACCATCCCATAAAATGGTCCAAATATCAAATTTAAAAAACTCAAATTATATTACATTGTGTGGAAACTACAACCTCAACCTAAAATTTAGCCAATCTGGTTAAATGAAAATAAAACATATAAGACTTGCAGGATATAAAATTGAACCAACTATGTTCAAATGCAATTAAAAGTATTTGACACTGAACAGCCCCTGTTTTGAAGTCTGTGAGTTTAAAGACCATCCTTTACAATATTTGCTCTCAGCAATATTGTAGGCGTTCATATGAGCATTGATGAACATTTCACTACAGTATTGAGTAATATATATCATTATGAACATAGACACTCACAACCCGAGGCACAAATTTACAATTTTGTGTTCCAATCATAGCAACAATACAATAATATGCATAACTTTAAACATTTCATGATATATATCACTATATATTGATCAACCATCCCATAAAATGGTCCAAATATCAAATTTAAATAACTCAAATTATATTACATTGTGTGGAAACTACAACCTCAACCTAAAATTTAGCCAATTTAGTTAAAAAATGAGAATTTCTAATTTTTTTCCAAGTTTGACCTCCTAATTCAACCCCTTAAAAAAATTGCTCAATTAGTGAAAAATTCAGGGAGGTACTTGGTACCCTATAGATGGTTCCCTGAAAAGGAAAACCATATTGAAATGACCCTCATATAAAAAAATCGTTGTGCAAAAATCCATTAAAATCAGGAAAGTTTTTCATTTTTTTCCAAGTTTGACCTCCTAGTTCAACCCCTTAAAAAAATTGCTCAATTAGTGAAAAATTCAGGGAGGTACTTGGTACCCTATAGATGGTTCCCTGAAAAGGAAAACCATATTGAAATGACCCTCATATAAAAAAATCGTTGTGCAAAAATCCATTAAAATCATGAAAGTTTTTAATTTTTTTCCAAGTTTGACCTCCTAGTTCAACCCCTTAAAAAAATTGCTCAATTAGTGAAAAATTCAGGGAGGTACTTGGTACCCTATAGATGGTTCCCTGAAAAGGAAAACCATATTGAAATGACCCTCATATAAAAAAATTGTTTGCAAAAATCCATTTAAATCGGGAGAATTTTTCATTTTTTTTCAAGTTTGACCTCCTAATTCAACCCCTTAAAAAAATTGCTCAATTAGTGAAAAATTCAGGGAGGTATTTGGTACCCTATAGATGGTTCCCTGAAAAGGAAAACCATATTGAAATGACCCTCATATAAAAAAATCGTTGTGCCAAAATCCATTAAAATCATGAGAATTTTTAATTTTTTTCCAAGTTTGACCTCCTAATTCAACCCCTTAAAAAATTTGCTCAATTAGTGAAAAATTCAGGGAGGTACTTGGTACCCTATAGATGGTTCCCTGAAAAGGAAAACCATATTGAAATGACCCTCATATAAAAATATCGTTGTGCAAAAATCCATTAAAATCATGAGAATTTTTCATTTTTTTCCAAGTTTGACCTCCTAGATCAACCCTTTAAAAAAATTGCTCAATTAGTGAAAAATTCAGGGAGGTACTTGGTACCCTATACATGGTTCCCTGAAAAGGAAAACCACATTGAAATGACCCTCATATAAAAGAATCGTTGTGCAAAAAACCATTAAAATCAGGAGATTTTTTCATTTTTTTCCAAGTTTGACCTCCTAGTTCAACCCCTTAAAAAAATTTCTCAACGAGTGAAAAATTCAGGGAGGTACTTGGTACCCTATACATGGTTCCCTGAAAAGGAAAACCACATTGAAATGACCCTCATATAAAAAAATCGTTGTGCAAAAAACCATTAAAATCAGGAGAATTTTTCATTTTTTTCCAAGTTTGACCTCCTAATTCAACCCTTTAAAAAAATTGCTCAATTAGTGAAAAATTCAGGGAGGTATTTGGTACCCTATAGATGGTTCCCTGAAAAGGAAAACCATATTGAAATGACCCTCATATAAAAAAATCGTTGTGCCAAAATCCATTAAAATCATGAGAATTTTATTTTTTTTTCCAAGTTTGACCTCCTAATTCAACCCCTTAAAAAAATTGCTCAATTAGTGAAAAATTCAGGGAGGTACTTGGTACCCTATAGATGGTTCCCTGAAAAGGAAAACCACATTGAAATGACCCTCATATAAAAAAATCGTTGTGCAAAAATCCATTAAAATCAGGAAAGTTTTTCATTTTTTTCCAAGTTTGACCTCCTAATTCAACCCCTTAAAAAAATTGCTCAATTAGTGAAAAATTCAGGGAGGTACTTGGTACCCTATACATGGTTCCCTGAAAAGGAAAACCACATTGAAATGACCCTCATATAAAAAAATCGTTGTGCAAAAAACCATTAAAATCAGGAGAATTTTTCATTTTTTTCAAAGTTTGACCTCCTAATTCAACCCTTTAAAAAAATTGCTCAATTAGTGAAAAATTCAGGGAGGTATTTGGTACCCTATAGATGGTTCCCTGAAAAGGAAAACCATATTGAAATGACCCTCATATAAAAAAATCGTTGTGCCAAAATCCATTAAAATCATGAGAATTTTTCATTTTTTTCCAAGTTTGACCTCCTAATTCAACCCCTTAAAAAAATTGCTCAATTAGTGAAAAATTCAGGGAGGTACTTGGTACCCTATACATGGTTCCCTGAAAAGGAAAACCATATTGAAATGACCCTCATATAAAAAAATCGTTGTGCAAAAATCCATTAAAATCAGGAAAGTTTTTCATTTTTTTCCAAGTTTGACCTCCTAATTCAACCCCTTAAAAAAATTGCTCAATTAGTGAAAAATTCAGGGAGGTACTTGGTACCCTATACATGGTTCCCTGAAAAGGAAAACCACATTGAAATGACCCTCATATAAAAAAATTGTTGTGCAAAAAACCATTAAAATCAGGAGAATTTTTCATTTTTTTCCAAGTTTGACCTCCTAATTCAACCCTTTAAAAAAATTGCTCAATTAGTGAAAAATTCAGGGAGGTATTTGGTACCCTATAGATGGTTCCCTGAAAAGGAAAACCATATTGAAATGACCCTCATATAAAAAAAATCGTTGTGCAAAACTCCATTAAAATCAGGAAAGTTTTTCATTTTTTTCCAAGTTTGACCTCCTAATTCAACCCCTTAAAAAAATTGCTCAATTAGTGAAAAATTCAGGGAAGTACTTGGTACCCTATACATGGTTCTCTGAAAAGGAAAACCACATTGAAATGATCCTCATATAAAAAAATCGTTGTGCAAAAAAACACTAAAATTATGAGAGTTTTTCATTTTTTTCCAAGTTTGACCTCCTAATTCAACCCTTTAAAAATATTGCTCAATTAGTGAAAAAATCAGGGAGGTATTTGGTACCCTATAGATGGTTCCCTGAAATGGAAAACAACATTGAAATGACCCTCATATAAAAAAATCGTGGTATAAAAAACCATTAAAATTATGAGAGTTTTCATTTTTTCCAAGTTTGACCTCCTAATTCAACACCTTAAAAAAATTGCTCAATTAGTGAAAAATTCAGGGAGGTACTTGATACCCTATACATGGTTCCCTGAAAAGGAAAACAACATTGAAATGACCCTCATATAAAAAAATCGTTGTGCAAAAATCCATTAAAATCATGAAAGTTTTTCATTTTTTTCCAAGTTTGACCTCCTAATTCAACCCCTTAAAAAAATTGCTCAATTAGTGAAAAATTCAGGGAGGTACTTGGTACCCTACACATGGTTTCCTGAAAAGGAAAACAACATTGAAATGACCTTCATATAAAAAAATCGTTGTGCAAAAAACACTAAAATTATGAGAGTTTTTCATTTTTTTCCAAGTTTGACCTCCTAATTCAACCCCTTAAAAAAATTGCTCAATTAGTGAAAAAATCAGGGAGGTACTTGGTACCCTATAGATGGTTCCCTGAAATGGAAAACAACATTGAAATGACCCTCATATAAAAAAATCGTGGTATAAAAAACCATTAAAATTATGAGAGTTTTCATTTTTTCCAAGTTTGACCTCCTAATTCAACCCCTTAAAAAAATTGCTCAATTAGTGAAAAATTCAGGGAGGTACTTGGTACCCTATACATGGTTCCCTAAAAAGGAAAACAACATTGAAATGACCCTCATATGAAAAAATCGTTGTGCAAAAAACCATTAAAATTATGAGAGTTTTTCATTTTTTTCCAAGATTGACCTCCTAATTCAACCCCTTAAAAAAATTGCTCAATTAGTGAAAAATTCAGGGAGGTACTTGGTACCCTATAGATGGTTCCCTAAAAAGAAAAACAACATTGAAATGACCCTCATATAAAAAAATCGTTGTGTAAAAAAACTGATTTATTTCATTTTTTTCCAGGTTTGACCTCCTAATTCAACCCCTTAAAAAAATTGCTCAATTAGTGAAAAATTCTGGAAGATACTAGGGACCCTATAGATGAATCCCTATAAAGGACACCACCATTGAAACAGCTCTCATAATTATTTTCAACTGTAGAATATATAATATTGGTTTTTTTTTCAAAGTCCAATTTCAACATTTTTTTTTGCACCTTTAAATTATTTTATATATATATCCCCTGGTAGTAATCCCTGAAAATTTGAAAAGAATTGAAGCATTGCGTCATATGTTTTTTAATTAAAATGTAACGCAAAGTCATATTTTCTGAAAAAAATTTGAAAAATGAACTGTGAACTGTGAACTGTGAAATATTTTCCCGCACGTATTTTGCCATAGTCCTGGATTGCAATTTGTACTAAATTTATTTTTATTTCATTGTGATTCAGACATATGTCCTTGTCCTTGCCATCTCGAATCACTGTTATTATTACATTTTGTATCCAACCATTCCAATTAGAAGTTTGTTTCTCAAAGTAAGGTATTTTGTGTTCCCTAATATTTGTTTCTTTGATTTATCAGCATTTACCGACAGGATGATATTCATTCTGCCCAGTATCCACGAACACTAGGTTAAATATGTAGCTATTTTTAAATATCTGAAGAAGGACTTGAGGTTCTTACACTAATTGAAAAAGATTGAGCTAACATTTCCTTCATTTGAGAAAAATGCTTATAATGTCGCTATCAAATTAGGCCTAAATGATTTCTTTTTTCCTCAAACTCAATGAAACCAAAACCACTATCATCAATCGGTTGCACGATGACATACTAAGGTCAAAATAAAAATATTCTTATCATTTCGAACAATCATTGTTCATTTGAATTATATCTTTGTTCATTTGAATTATATAATTATATAAATGAGAAATAAGCATTGTCATTGGTGTCAGGCATAGCGTTATTCATGATGTCAGAAATGGTGTTAGGCATGGTGTTAGGCATGGTGGCAGGCATGGTGTCAGGCACGGTGTCAGACATGGTGTTAGGCATGGTGGCAGGCATGGTGGCAGGCATGGTGGCAGGCATGGTGGCAGGCATGGTGTCAGGCATGGTGTCAGACATGGTGTCAGGCATGGTGTCAAACATGGTGTCAGGCATGGTGTCAGACATGGTGTTAGGCATGGTGGCAGGCATGGTGGCAGGCATGGTGGCAGGCATGGTGGCAGGCATGGTGGCAGGCATGGTGTCAGACATGGTGTCAGACATGGTGTCAGGCATGGTGTCATACATGGTGTCAAACATGGTGTCAGGCATGGTGTCAGACATGGTGTCAGGCATGGTGTCATACATGGTGTCAAACATGGTGTCAGGCATGGTGTCAGACATGGTGTCAGACATGGTGTCAGGCATGGTGTCAGACATGGTGTCAGACATGGTGTCATACATGGTGTCAAACATGGTGTCAGGCATGGTGTCAGACATGGTGTCAGACATGGTGTCAGGCATGGTGTCAGACATGGTGTCAGGCATGGTGTCATACATGGTGTCAAACATGGTGTCAGGCATGGTGTCAGGCATGGTGTTCAGTTTGTCCATGCCTGTATTGGCATAGACATTAGAGTGTCTTAATCGAGTATCTCAATAATACTTTATACTTTATATTTAATATATTATTACACTTCCATAGTAAACTGACATTTATGTTTCTCAAGTTCAGATTTCGTAAATACCATCTAAACAGAATATACACACACCTCTGAATTAAGCAAAAATTACATTTTGCATATTTGTCTAATTAGCACATTAATGTCTTGAGAATGTTGCACCTCATGCTTTGTACATGTCTAGCATGTCCTGAAGCTATCAATGTAAGGTATGCTTTCATTGTTTATAACCGACTAAGACATGATGTGCATCTCTTCCAGTCTAGCAGGCATTATCATATACAACCTCAGGATGGGAAGCACAGTAAGGTTACCATGCAGATTACCAGTGAGAATTATAATTAAATTGAAATACATTGTCGTCATTAATATATTCATTCTAGCATTTATGATTTCATATGAACACGGTAAGTGGCCTTTTTACATTCCGGGAATTGTGACAAGGCCGAGAATCATTAATAAAATATCAACAATTAAAAATTGGAGATTTAATAAACATACATTTAAATACTGAAATCTGTGAAGAATTCTATTTCAAAGCAATACATGTTACTATCAATAATTAGATACATTTGAAAAATTAGATTCCCTGAGGAGATGGACTGGCTGAGATATCAATACAATAGTAATATAATGATAATAATATACATAATAATTTGATAGATATATCTTCTGCAAAATACCTGATATTATATGGCTTAAAGTATCAATATCTTCCATACAGTGTCTGAAAAATGATGTTGATTGTTGCTTGCAATAAATGAAATATAAAAATAATACTGTGCGGCTAAATGGTATGTAAAACACTAGTAAGCAAAGATCCCCTATTCAGTACATTATTCCAATTCTTACTGCTGGAGGGGCCCTGCTGTCATGTGTTAAAATTGTCATGCATGGGTGAACTTTGGAGACATGCAGGCTTGGGTCATAGCAATAACATATGCCGATTTTCTTTCAATCAATTTATGGCATCAATATAACTATTTTTTACTTTCTTAAGATTCAATTATAATGTTATAATTTTGAACCGTGTGAGGTCGATTGTAATATATTAGTATTAACGCGATTGCGTACCTGGTATATATACATGCTTATATATACTATCCCACGCCGTCGTTAGTATAGCCATGTCTACAAACCTATCCCAGCATGCATAAAGTTAAAATCAACAAAGGTATAATCTTGTATATACTTAATTCCAGGCACTGTACTGAAACAAATTTGTAAAAATACAACGAAATTAAATGTTTGGAGAAATGTGCTCGGCAGATATATCTTATTTAAAGGATATAAACAGCATTATAAAGAAGTGCTCTTAATGGAAAAGATAGAGGAGATGAAAACTAGTCTTCGTGATCAGGAGAAGCAATATCAGAAAGATGCCATAAGACATTCCCATCGGGTACACCAAGTGATCAAGGGAAACAGGAAGACGGCGAGGATAAAAACTGGCATCTCCTACGCCCAAAGAGTGAAAGTGCCCAAGAGTTGTATCCATTATGAGAAGGAAGCTAAGATGAAGAGAAAGGTAATCCCCTCAATTTGGAGCCCTGTTAATAACTATGAGATGGACGATGTGACCCTGGTGGCACAGATGTCGATGGACAAACTTCCCAGACTGATGATCGTTCTGGAGCACTTTAGCGGGCCCGTGTCTCTGGCAATACATGTCAAATTGAAAGATATCGACAGACTAAAAAATTTGACATCATACGATATTATCCAGAAAAGGCAAAACCTGGACTTACATCTGGTTGGTGATATTGGTGTATGTATTAAGGTTTTACTATTACAAATCAAAATTAGGGTGGGAGGGCATATATATCAATATCAAACTCATCCCAACAATTGATTGCAAAAAGGTGAACTAACAGCGAGATCGCACGTGATTTATGAAGTGTAACTCTAACCAGTAACGAATATTAATGTAGCCCATACCTCATACAGCATATTTTTTCAAATCTCGTCAACCTTCCTGTCTGACCACGTTCATGCATTTTTATATATGTATGTAACAAAATCAATACAAATCAAGTCATCACCAAATTTAAAGATTTAGATATAGTATCACATCATTTAAGATATGTCGGGGAAGAATTTATAAATATAATGAATTCGAAATTTTTTATGATATTTTGACTACCCTGAGTCAAGTGTTATGAGATGTAACTTTAACCTTAACTGTGCACAAATATTGGTAGAAAAAACCTTTTCCATATGTTTTCCAATTTCTCACGCCTAAAAAGACCAGTATCTATTTCATTTGAACCCAACATTTGAAGATATGGCTTATTATTTGTGAAAGCTTCGTTCTGTATCATGTCATTCTTAAATACTCCACATATCATTTAAAATACATTATGTTTTTCATGTCTTAATCAAACTAACAGCTTAATCATCTAAATTATATTAATTCATCAAGGTTTGAGGCATGCCACAAGTTGGTTGACTTCTCATTTCATCCACTTGTCTTGTTGATAATGATTAACCTTTGTCAGGCACGAACTCTTCTCATGCCCTGAGGATGGATACAAATGGGGAGTGTTTAAGACAATGTGTGAAGAAATTGCAATACTGCCCTTTAATGTACTCAAGATGTGGTAAAACTCATGTTTTCATAACTACATCTCAGAGGAGGGAGAGCTCCGGGCTTTGCCGCATTATAAATCTGAACTTATCCATGCATTTTACCGCAGACGACAACCGAGGTGCAGTTTCATTTTCAGAGCCTTATTAGTGCATCTGTACTTGCAGAAATATTCTCGTCAAGCTGTTGCCTGACACTGACACTGACACTGACACTGAATAATTTTTTATTGTCTCTTCTGGTGTTACAAATTTCATATCAATATATTTCAACACAACCAGGAGCTCAAATTGAGCCATAAGAGACCATACAGTCGATAAAACATACATTTGTTATTTTATTAATAAAATAATTTTTTTTTTCTTTTTTTATATAAAATAAATAAAATTACTCTTTCATATATACACTATAAAATTGTTTGTTCATGTTTTATACAATACAGACCTTCTTTTGATAAACATGTTATGGCAGGCCCTAGCAGTGAATTTACAAATGATGTCATTACTCATTAGACATATAAATTTGTTCTCATCTGACAATTCATTAAAATCTAACACAAACTGTGATACCTTGGTATAGAGATCTTCTCTTTCAGCACTAAAAGCTTCACAGGTAGTCATGAAATGGAGTTCACTCTCTATTTGCCCACTGTCACAGCATTGGCATAATCTCTCATTTACAGACAGTCCCTCATACCTGCCTGTTTCAATCCTCATGGCTGCTGTGCCACACCTCAAGCTTGCAAAACTTTTCCTAACAGCAAATGACATTGGCTTTCTTAAATACAATTCTGCACCATAGTTCTGCTTAAATTTTCTGTATGTTCTCAGTTTATTGCTACCAACTCTGACATCTTTATATAGATCATTTTTCCATTTCTGCACAGTTTCTTGTAACAAACAATCTTCTAGTTCATCCAACACTAATTTCTTATTGTTACAATTGTTGACATCCTTAAAATGACCAATACCTAAGTCATCAAACATTTTCATTGTGTGATAGCACCAATTCTTGCATCCATTTTGTGCTTTTCTATATGAATACCAGAACACTTTGCTTGACCATCTGTTAACATTCATATTCACTAATCTCAGCCACATTCTAGCAATACATACTTTTTGGCGATGCAAGCTTGATTTCCAACCCATATCACCATTAACTGCTGTATTGGGTGTATATTTGGAGACTCCCATAAAAAACCTACATGCACGATTTTGTACAGCATTTATGCAACTAAATTCTTTATGTCCCCACATTGCAGCTGCATATTCTATGATTGGTGCCACTAATGAGTCATACAGCTTTGTAAACACATCATGGGGCATACCACCAAATGCTCTATGTTTAGCTATCAGCAGCCCGAGTGCCCGGTTAGCAGACTTTGCAAATGTTTTAGCAACTTGACTCTTGTCTAGATACTCATTCAGTGTTATGCCAAGATACTTGTAGCTGTCAACTACTTCAATATCTGACCCCGCGCATTTAAATTCAAATGCGGTCTTTTCCATACTAGGAGTCCTGAAGTGTACAACTTTTGTTTTGTCTGCATTTATACACAATCTCCATTTATAGCACCATTGTGATAGAGACGTGTATGTGCCAAAAAGGTGTGAAAAGCACTAGAAATTAATTGATAAACTAAATAGCAGCTCTGTTGTCGTTCGAGCCTTCCAGTCTTTGGATAAGATGCGTAAATAACAGCCATTTTTTTCTGTCAATATGTCTGTGATTTTTTAATCCAAATAATCCTATTTTATAGCTCCTGTATCCAATCAACTTTCTTCGTAACGTAGCGTTGCAATATGCCACTACAAGGTATATATTTAGCATGGATATAGACTTTATACCAAGTTTTGACGTGCATGAGATGCTTCGGGTTTTGACTGGAGATCTTCTTAATTCTAGTTCCCAAGATAAGGTAAGTATTTATTGAATGCTATTGTGTTTAAAGATTTGATATGTAAAAGTCAATATATAGTACAAATACGATAGAAATAGATGTAAATTATAAATCGTTAATTACAACAGATATGTAGCTATATTATTTGGAAGAATTTTGAAAATCTTGATTGGATATTTGATATCAGGGATCATCTGCCAAAATATATTTTCATGATAGTCACTTGTGATGAAATATCTAAATATGAAACACATCCAAATATCAAGGTGTCTTATTTCTGCAACAGTGAAATTAATATCTTTATAAATACCCAACGAAGTTTGAATTTATCTTTTTTTCTGCACCAAGACATCTTCAATTAAACAATCCTTTGCTTGGGAGAATACTAAATTGTGAATAGTTTATTATTATTTGAGACAAATCTGAACTATGCATATGCTATTTTTGGTATTGACTTTAATACGTCCCAAATAGGTACTAGTTGTTCCTGCCTTTGAAGTTACAAATTTGTCCATATTACCAACATATCCTGAGTCCAAACATCAACTAGTGCAGTTATGGGACTCTGGTGTTATATCACCCTTTCAGTAAGTGACACATCTTATTTCTCAGCGAAATATAATTTGATACACTTTTGAGTATTGAATTCGAATTAAATAATTGTACTCTTGGACTATTTCATTAGGATTTCACACAGTTCTTATCGCTATAAGTTAAAATAAAAGATATGAAAAAAATATATCTCTGACTTTCCCAAATATTGTGTTTGAGATTTGTTTTTTTTTGTGTGAGTGTGTGTGTGTGTGTGTTAAAATATTAAGAAAAATACTTCTTCTGCAGCTTATCCAGTTTTAAACGCGGACACCGGGCAACGAAATACTCATTTTGGAGAAATGCTTCACAGCCGTACTTTGTACAGTTTCTGTATTCTAATTTATGTTAATGATATTTTCGTCGTTTTTCTTATTATACATTTATTTAATAGTTATAATAGATTTGCAATTTTTTGAAAATTTTAAAAATATTTTCTGGTTAAGCTTTCATCTTTCCTTTTGTTTTACAAAAATCAGTTAGAAAAGAATTCTTTGTAATGCAAAGTTTTCTAAAATAACTTCTGAATAACCTTTCATTGACAGGTAGAATATGAGACCAGCTTTGAACCTTATATCGTTATCAGGAAAGATAGCATGCCTCCATACAGAAATCAATTTGTCGGGAAGGGCTTCAACAAAATATCAAATATATATGAAATATATAGAAAAGGGTATGACAAACTGCTATTTGAGATCAATTCAACAATTACCTGAACCTCATAAATGATATTATTGATGGTATTACTATAGAAAGGTTGTGAAAAGGTAGAAAAAGCACCATTTTACTAATTGGTCTTGGCATTTGCTTCCACATTTGCAATCTACTTGTCATCATACCAAGAATAGCATGACGTGGTATTCCTTAAAGAGAAAATATCAAACTGTAAGTGCAGACATACAAATGCATTCGCACGCATTGTGTTATGATCAAAATCATTAGTGATAGCGCAACGTTGGATTAACTTCTCCAAGGCTTATCAAGCTGTGACAGCCATAAAACAAGAAGCTGTAAGTCAGTTGAAAATGCCTCAAAATCTCTTGAGCGCCTAACACGTAATGGGTGCCAACAATCCACACGCTAAATACTGAAAATGAAAAAAGCCATCAGATGTACATATGTACGAGTAAATTTGAAAGTGTCATGCACCAAAGGTGATCATGTTAATTATCGCTATCGAAGACTAGGATAAAAGAATTTTGTTTCTTATATGCTTTTTTGATAGAGATATTGGAAGTTATTTTGTCTTTTTCCTTTGTGTTGTGCATTAGTATTTTAAACTTTATTACATTGGCTCAGTGATACCCTTCTCTGATAATAATCGTAGTGTCGAGGATATCAACTGCGCCGTGAACTGAGTCTATTTTTCTCGAAGGTCTCGCTTGAATCTTTACTCAAAAATAGGATGAGAAACAAGACCATCAAGAATGTGCGTGGATTTCTCTACCACTGCCCCATCCATGTGAGAAGCTAAGAAGCAATGTTCAATGAAAGTACAATGAAAAAATGCATTCTTTCGAAAAACGTAATTCATACATGTGTTCGATATATAAAAATAAGGAAATAAGCCAGTACATAGGTTGCACATAAATGATTTATTTGTCTTCCTAAACAGCAAATCTGCCTAAATACAAAATACAAGAAACAACAATTTAACTCAATGTGCAAATTATGACAACTGGATCCCCAAAGATGGGGGTGTGTCCAGTGCTAATCATCTGGATCCCAAATAGGAGCATTCACAGTGCTAATTATCTGGATATCAAATAGGGGCATTCACAGTGCTTATTATCTGGATATCAAATAGGAGCATTCACAGTGCTTATTATCTGGATATCAAATAGGGGCATTCACAGTGCTTATTATCTGGATATCAAATAGGAGCATTCACAGTGCTTATTATCTGGATCCCAAATAGGAGCATTCACAGTGCTTATTATCTGGATATCAAATAGGAGCATTCACAGTGCTTATTATCTGGATATCAAATAGGACCATTCACAGTGCTAAATATCTGGATATGAAAAAGGGGCATTCACAGTGCTAATTATCTGGATATGAAATAGGGGCATTCACAGTGCTAATTATCTGAATACCGAATAAGGGCATTCACATTCTCATGCTTCACCGTGTGTAATGCGTATCCCAGTCAAAATTCATCATTTAGGAATATTTCACGGGTATGAAAAATGTATTATTTAAAATTTCATAAGTCTCTGTAAAATTCCTCATTGTGCTTTGAGACTTTACAAAATATTCAATAATATGGTTTGCATAAAAGACTTTTTACTTTACAGGTTCCAATTCTTGGTCCTCCCAAATGTCTTTTTAATTCATTATCCACACAACCGTGCCAATTATAGTAATAATTTGTATTACAGGTAAGACAGCATTTTTAGCACAAAAAGTCTGTTGCATTAATTCTAAATAATAATGAAATTAAAAACACAGCATAAAAACACAAGTTAACATTACTACATCTCTTAAATATACAGTAATTATAGCTGTGCAAAAATCAAATATCTAAAGATATTTTACAGATGTTCAATCCTTGAATACAGAAAGTTCCAATATCAACTCCAACAAGAAATAAAAGGAAAAGACAATCCATGACATTATTTATGAAGATATTTGTGAAGACATTTCAGCCACATTATTTTGATAAAATATTCCTAATGCTAATTCCAATATTGGACGAAATGAGGACATGCAATACACAGAGGAGTAATATGAACACTTTTATTATGTCAATTGTTGGCGTATGGAAACTCGGTAAAGTCAAAATTTATCACAAACTTACATCTCAATGGCTTCAAGATGGAGGTGATTTTATATCTTTTTAGTCCTTAGAGTCTCTAGTCTCTTCAAAAAGAAGTTTCTAATATTAATACGTAGAATGGTTTATTCTGTAACGTATGATCAAAGTCATTAAAGATTGGCTTTGGGCAAAGAATCCATGCATGTATTAGGACAATACAAGAAGAGTTGCGTGGCATCAACATGATTGATATTTATTGACAGATGGGTAAAATGTCTTTTGATAAATGTAAACTTTCCTATAGCATAACCTGATACTACATACACTGTTTAAAACTGATACTCTAAATGCTGTAAAATAATCTAATTCATATTCATCTTTTTTCATATATAACAAATCATCCAATGCAATACATCTCCATAGAATCATTTGTTCTGTAACTAACATGAGATCAATTGTTACCACATACTGTAAAAAGCCAATAATGTGGATACTGTAAAAACGTGATTATGTAAATAATCTAATTTAACTTTATCTGTTTATCCTTTAAAGGCGAATCCTTGGATGAAAAATAAACAATAAAGAAATAACAAACTGAAAGTCAATGTTAATTTAAAATTTTCGTGCTATCATTGTTCTAATATAAATATATATTTTTATTTTCAAATATATATTTCTCATAAAATTGTTATTTCTCTTTTAATATACACTCAGCATTAAATTACAAAAAACAATCCTGTTCTTGAAGGAATCAATAGGGATGATTTCTTTGTACTTCTTTTCCAGTAAGGAGATAATTTTTTACAAGAAAAGATACAAACAGAATCGTTCCTTTTATATATTTATCAGGTAAAATATTTGTTCATGTAACAACTATTTATCAAGGTTATTTTACATGAATGTTTATTGTTTGATGTTAGAATATGTTTTCTTGTCCATCTATCTCAGACAGTATTTAAACGGGCGACCTTCTATTAAATGCGAAAAAGTAGATTGACAGAATAAATGTTTGCAACTGACAACTTTTATCGGTCTTCTTAGAGAATTCAATGTACAAGAAAAAAGAAGTAAAAACCAATAAACAAGTTCATTTTGATACTTGAGGTCATCACAGTGGAACCAATGCTTAAAAGCATGTGCTCTGAACCGGGCTTCTTCCCGTGGACTTATCTACATACCACTGTTTAGACATTTAATAAAAAAATTATTCATATTTCAAACATGGATATATTCTTGTAATGGTTATAAATAGATTGAACTATTTTACTAACAATAATAGATATGTAATATTATAAACCATCTTTTTCAGAAATTGTCTCTGTCTAATTATTGGGAGGGAGGTATCTACATAGCCGAAATATTTAGAGATTTAATGTCAAATATATTAGAATGTAAGGTAGCTTAATAGCTATAATAATCAAGCTTTAAAATTAGCTACCAATGAATAGATTTCAATATTTTATGAAATTGTGAAAGTTTAAATATATTGTAGAAAAAGTTATTTGGATGATTCATAATGTCTGCCCTGATTTTCTTCTTTCCTCATGCCTTGTTCCATTACATGTTTGGCCCTTTGAGAGATTTGCGGCATTTCCATGTTTTAGTAGTTCCACAGCTTGGCCAACGTTGTCCCAAATGATTCTGGTGCCAATATAATACGTGCGAATGCTTTCGCAACTATGCCCCGATCGACTTTACAATCTTCCACGCTGGTTCTTTGATTTTCCTTTCAAAGTTTCGTATTTTCCCTTCAAGAAATAACACCTCGTGCAAACATAATCTCAGGTGAAATTGAGTTCACATAAAATGCACATAGAACATATGGCAGCTGAAGGAGTATAGGTAAATCAGTACATTGTAGATCCAACAATCAAGTTGCCTTATTTCTGTACATCATTTAGCAGGGCCGTGCCTTTATATGGCGCTAGCATGGTTACGAGTTTTTACTGCACCCAGAGGCAAACGGTTTTTAGTACAGAATATAAACACTTGTTCACAACAAGTCACATTGATTTATTCAACCAATAAGTGGTCATTTCTCTTCTCCCGACCATATTAAATCTGCCACGTTTCTCTATGTAAAAATGGCTGTGAGATTTAATCAACGATTGTGTATCTTCACTTATCTGAATCCTCATGGATTCACCACCAGACTCAAGTTTGGCCGCAATGTCAACTGTATCGCCAAATAAAAGGTATCTTGGCATCTTCAGGCCTATAACACCTGCCACACAGGGTCCACTATGAATGCCTATCCTCATACAGAGATGCTCATCAGGCAAATGGCCTATAACAAAGCCCTGAAGAGCGTCAATAAGACCCAATGCCATGCTGCAAATCTCTGAAGCATGTTTATCCTCATTCCTAATGGGGACCCCGCTTGCTACCAAATATGCATCCCCTATCGTAGCCACCTTATATACGTCATAATATCGAGATATATCATCAAACATAGTGTACATGGCATTTAGCATCACTACAGTCTCCATAGGTGTGGCCACCGCTGATATACGGGTGAAGCCGACGATGTCCGAGAAAAATACGGTCACATTCGCAAAAACCTCAGGCTCAATCTGTCTGCCAGATGACAAGCTGTCTGCTACACTAGGCGGCAGTAACTCACGCAGCAATATTTCTACTTTGCCCTTCTCAGCTATAAGTTCTCTTGTTCTCACCGAGACTCTGTCCTCCAGATTGTGTGTATGTTTTTCCAGCCTCTTGACCATGTTATCAACCAGATTTGAGGTCTTTGATTCATGGTGTTTGTTGATGGTCACCAATATCTCTTTAAATGTTGGCCTCTGTTCTGGGGTTTCCTGCCAGCAAGCTTTCATTAATTGCTCCCAGAATTCAGGACATGTATCTTTGGGGATGACCGGACGATATGGAGGCTCTTCAGTCATCCTTATTCTGTCAATGATCTCTCCAGGTTCTATATCCGGCTCATTAGCAGCATATGGGCTGTCCTTTAAAAATATTTCCTGTGTTATTATACTAAAACTGAAAACATCTCCTCTCTGAACGTCCAGCTTGCTTAGTTCCCCATTATTGCGCAAAAGTTCTGGTGCTTTCCACAGTAATTTAGAGGGATTCTTTTTCAGTGTATTACTATTAAATTGCATACTATCAAATGGATATCTGATATTTCTTAAGCCATGTCCAGTGATTTTGACTATCCACCTATTATCAACAACGCACTTGGAACTAGTCAGATGGCCATGTGCCATGAGCGAGGTCTGATGAAGATACCACATACCATAGACGATGTCCAAGGTAAAAGAAACTTTGAAATCATTAGTGATGTTCTGTTCATCATCAGAGAGAATATCTTGCAATGTTCCTCTCTGAGCAAATGCCATCAAATAACAGGTATTTGGAGAAATGGGGCATATGCCGGTAAATGCATTGATATTGTCATGGTGTAGACTCCTCATCTCTTGTATGTCTTTTAGAACCTTTCTGTCTTTCAGATTGAGTGAATCCTGTCCAAGGTGATGAATTACTGATGTAACGCCTTGGTAATTGACTATTTTCAAACCTTTCTTGGCTTTTATTTCTATCCTGCTAATCTCAGTGCCTATACTCCCAATACTTTTTGCATTCTTTTTCAGTATGTCAAAATCTAAATCTTCCCATCTAACAGTAACGTCTCCCACTCCCCTTAAGTTGACTTCATATTTATATTTCCTCACAAAACCAATTCCCACTGTAACCATTACAATCATCACAACACAAGTTACTGTTCCTGTTATGATAAGTGTCAAATTGTTGTCTTTTCCAGGTTCATCACACAGTTTGTTATCCCACCCACACATCGGCCGGTCCTTCGGAACCTCGCTTGCATTGCCGGGCCATAGAAGACCCGACCACTCACCTCCAGCCTGCCCGATGTACTTCTTCTGATATCTCTGCTCAGCTGATATCCACACCGCCAAAGTTTTCACAGTTTCCTGTACCATGACAATCCTATAAAAAAAACAATGAATATAAAGAAATGATAAATACCTCATAAACGGATAGTTTGCTTTCAGATAATAAAAACAAAACACGGATAGTTTGCTTTCAAATGATGAACACAAAAATAGGATAGTTTGCTTTCAATTGCTGGAGCCTTGTAGGTGAGTGCCCTCTAGAGACAGACTTTCTGAAGGAACAGTTTTCTGTCTGTGCCAAAATACAACTTTTAAAAAAGGTAGGAAATCTGTTAATTTGCTGAACACCGTTCTCATTTTCTTTAAACTTTATAGTAGGCCCATGGCATTTAGTTGTTTAAATTTATGGGCATTGAAATGACAATAATAATTTGTTAGATTACAACAGGATGAAATTGACTTGTTTTCCAAATTAATTTTGAATCTTTCAATAGTAAAGGTGGCATTGTCATACATCACAATTTAGAGGTAGAATGGTTCTGCAGATTGCAAGACCAAGCTGTAGCGGATTCCAAAAGACATGTACTTTGATCTTAGCGTTAAAGATTTCCAATATCTCCTTAGAGTAAGACCAAACGCTCGCCTTAAGTGGAGGTAGAGCTTTATTCAAGTAAAGCGGTACAAGTCACACTAGAACACACACTAGATCACACACTAGAACACACACTAGAACACACTTAATCATTTACTAATAATTACTAATTATATAAACTTATACCCAGAACTAAATACCAATAACTAACCCAGTACATTTAATGATCAGATAGCTAAGCATACTAATGGTATCATCATGGCAAGCCCCTAATAGGCCCTAATATTAGGTACCGAGCTGATGGGCGGGAAGGGGGCATGAAGACACAAACCAAACTGACCAGACGCGGTAGAAAGGCGGGAACCTGGAGGTGACACCCTGAGGGTACCCACATACCCGCATGCACCCCATGGCGGGGAGCGAACAGAGGTGGCAGCTCCAGGCCTTCTCTAACTCCGGTTAAATAAATCTAACCTCCACTTAGAGTAAGACCAAACGCTCGCCTTAAGTGGAGGTAGAGCTTTATTCAAGTAAAGCGGTACAAGTCACACTAGAACACACACTAGATCACACACTAGAACACACACTAGAACACACTTAATCATTTACTAATAATTACTAATTATATAAACTTATACCCAGAACTAAATACCAATAACTAACCCAGTACATTTAATGATCAGATAGCTAAGCATACTAATGGTATCATCATGGCAAGCCCTAACAGCTAGGTACAAGGTACATAGGTGAAGCCCATGATGAATCGTAAGAGATTGAGTTAATTAAGGTATGGTAAAAGTCGTGTGAAAAAGGGGTTAATCAAGGCTTGGTTAAACGAGCCGCGTAATGAATGTGAGTTAATGGAGGTTGACGTATATACTGTAAGTAGCATTGAGACCGCCAATTGCCCGACGATTGAATCTCCTCTGTGGAGAAACGATTGGTTGCCGATTGGGTAGCATTACCCGCGCGAAGAGAGTGAGAGGAGTAAGCCCCGGGTTCGAGCCCGAGTCGGGTTACGAGTCGCTTGATGCAATTGTTGAGTGCGAATTTTGTGAGCGGACGATTGTCCCGCGTGGCAAGCAGATGAGCGGTAGGGGGCAGGCTCGTGGCGCGTGCGCGGAGAAGACGAAGTAAATAGCAGTGAGAACAGGTCGTGGAGCGACTGCAGCCGATAAACTTTGTGAAACCGAATTTTGACGTCTTGGACCGATGAATCCTTAAAGTAAAGTACGGTGTGCCGAGGTGAGAACCGAAGGTAACGTCGCTAACCGTCGGAGGATGAGAAACGAGTCGGTTAGCTGAGTTGGAGACCGAACAGTACTCGCTACCACGCAGGCAGGCGAAGAAGCCCAGCGTGAGCGCACACTTGAAAACTAGGTCATCGGGTGAGTCGTCGAGCAACGAACACATTCAGGCCAAGAGATTAAAACAAATAGGAGATTTCTGATTCGGAGGCCCGTGGAGGTCGTGGAGGGCCCGGAGGGCCAGGAGTACCCGTGGTTGGTTAGTAGGAGGAGGCGAGTAACCGTTAAGAACGTGAAGAGACCGGACAGCGGCCAGGTAGACGGAGACAGAAGAGGGAGAGAGCGTCGAACCCTGAGCGGGGCAGGTAAGAAAAGCTACATATCTTAATATAATATCTTCTGTTGCAGGCATTGGTGAAATGTTATAGTGTTTACAAAATTTTACATATTGAAGCTGGGCGGAGTTGTAAGTCCTTCGTGTATTAAAACGATGGCCGGCTTGTACCAATTCCTGGGCCCGAGCGTCCAAATCTGAAAGAAAATTAATGCAACATATATAAGTATATAACATTTACATATCAGTGGGTATGGATGCAGGCTTTGTTATATTAATGTCACTGTGGGGGTTCAGCTTCTTGAACCGTTCCATGTCCAACCTGCTCAGCGCGTCAGCTGAGGCATTTTCGGCCGAAAACAAGTGAATTGCTTTGTAGTCAATCTTATAAGATGATATAAAATAATATAAGACTCTTATCAGGCCCATTATTTTCGGATCCTTAGATTTGCCTGCGTTCACACAGTAGCATATAGCCTGGTTATCGATGTTCATTATGACTTGGTGGCCCTGGAGCCTGGGGCCGAAGGTAGCCAGGGCTAAAACCACTGCATATAGTTCCTTCCATGCGATTGTCATGTTATACATCCACTGATGCGGTCCTGAGAATTGCATTAATGTCCACGAGTTGTGTAAACTGACGCAACACGCAATGTCGGACGCATCAGTGAAGAGAAGGTCCGCTGTGCGTACGTCGAATTCCTTCGGGAACATGGCTATCCCGTTGTGACTGGAGATGGACCGGAACCACCAACGAATGTCCGCCTTGGCCTGAGGGGATATCCTGCAGGTATGGTGAAGTTTTCTTAATTTCTTAGATGAGTGAATCAGCCTTCTGGTGAACGTTACGCCGTGGCTGACGACTTTGGCGCAGAACATCAGTTTGCCGATCAAAGATAATAGTTCTCGTTTGGAGCAGCGTGATTTCGACATCCAATCCCGGGTAAGTGCTGTTATTTCTTTTAGACGATCGGGCCCGATTGATAAAGTCCTGTTTAGAATGTCAATTTGAATCCCGAGGAACTCTATACACTGTGTGGGTAAGACCGTCTTTGAAGGCTGGATCGTGAAACCGGCGTTTTCGCTAGTTTCTAAAATGATATTTAAACTCTTATAGCAGGCTTGGGGGGATTCCCCAAACGTGATGACGTCATCAAGGTAATGTATTGTGGCGGGGGAAGCCCCCCTCTCCTTGTAGATAAAATCGAGGCCATCGGCAAAGTCATTAAACAGTTTTGGAGCCGATTTGAGCCCGAAAGGTAAGACTGCCATGTAATAGTAATTGTTCTCCCAGGTGAATCCCAGTAGCGGTTGGTCATCCGGATGTACGTAGACAGATTGAAAAGCGGAAGAAAAATCACATTTAGCAGCCCATGGAGGATCCTTGAAAGAGTCTATGAGGGTGACGGCATCGTACACGTTCACGTAGGAGAGAGAGCACTTGGAGGAGTCGATCCCGTCGTTGACTGCCTGCGTAGCAGGCCAAGAAAGATCATGGATGATCCGAGTCTTGGTTGAAGACTTTTTGACGAAAGCCCCGAGGGGGGAGGCACGGTAGCCCGTGGGGAGGTCCTCCCGCTGAAGGGGACCTACGACCCTGTGTGACTCTATGTTAGTCTCGATAAACTTCTTCACCTCCTCACTGTGTTCAAGAGATGAACGCCAATTCTTTATTATTGGGTCGATAGGGTGGCCGGTGAAACCTATCCGAACCCCATCCCTGGCTGACTGGTGGAGGTGCCTAGCAAGGTCCCTATCTTGAAGGTCAAGGAGGGACGTTCGCCAAAATTCACTGCATCTGGCCAAACCTTGGGGGAGCTCCCGTGCCCTGGCCGGTGCCCTGGCTGGTGACAATTGGCCCTGTCTGCTGCTGTGAGGGACCTGGTTGGGCACATCTCCCCTGTTTGCTGCAGAGGTCGTATGGTAAGGGGCCCCTGCAGGCCCTGCACTGATGGATCCTCTTGCAGGATTTAAAATTACATCTTTGTGAATTCCAATTATTGCAGATTTCTCCGCCTGGTGTCGCTGCATACGCCTTCTTCTGGGCCCTAAACGCCGAGCCTGGCGGGCCCTGGATCGGCGTGGCGTATAGAAAAGGACATTCGGCAGGGGAGAAGTGATCATATGACCTGCAACGGGGGCACCTAGGTACCCCGAACCTGATTGCTGTAGCATCCAGGGTGGACGTGAGGTTGTCAAGATGTATATCAGCAAACCTCACGTGCCTCCCTGACATCCCTATGCGGTGCTTCACGTCCAGGGCTGTGAGGGCCGTCCAGGTGAATCTTTTAGAGAAATCGTATATACGCAGGCTATATTCACACATGTGCTCGTAGAGTTGGCAGCCGTGTACCTTAATCATAAAACGTTCATAGGCCCTCCAGGCTTCGTTCCAGGTCTGTATATCAGTTATCCTGCGCTTCTGCTTCCTGGACTTGTAACGCAGGGTACCTTCACTATCCAGGTAAGTATGCATAGCGCCCTGGTCATCAGATTGAATGTTCAAGTTGGATAAAAAATCGTCTAACTGTATATATTCGCCCCTCAGGGCTGATCTGAGGGTCTTCTCCGGGATGTTGGCCACTGGACATAGCTTCTTCAGGTCCGTGAGGCCCTCGGTATTCCGTAAGCCCGGAATCTTCCACCCCAGGTCGGGCATGGGTCCTCCCACTTCTACGTAGTCCCCTGCTGGGGCAAAGTTAATGTCATTCAGCTCCCCTGGAGGGTCGCCTGGATGGTCGGTTATCTCCCCTGGCTGGGGGTCCCCGTCCATTATTATTTTATCAGAAAATAAGTGGTGGTTACCTGACGAGGATGGTTGATTCTCCAGATGATAGCGGGTGCCTGGGTTGCCTGGAGAAGCTTGAGGTTGAGCCCTGGGATGTCCCTGGGGGTTGGAGGCGCCCTGGGCTTGGCTCATGGCTGCCTGCGTGGTTATAACAGCCTGAAGTTGTACCTGCATGGTAGCCATCTGATCCCTCATGGCGGCGATCGTGGCTGCCTGGACCTCCTGTATGGAAGGTAGTGCAGGTGGTGCAGGTGTGTGTGTAGGTGCTTGGGCCCCCATGGCCGAGTGGCGGTACATCGGGTGGATCTCCCCCTCCATCCTGGTTGACTCCCTCTCACCGGCCTCGGGAGATGAGGGGAGCTTTTCAGGATGCTCGGGGGCGAGGTCATGGTCGAGGTCCATGGTTTGCTGGGCCTCTACGATCCACAGAGGCTGATTTACGCACTTTTTCTTCCCATATGGACCTGGGTGTCCGATGACTGGGCGGCCACAGTGTGTGCAGGTTTTTTGCGTCATGGTTTGGTCGGGGCGACTCCCGACCGGGGACCAACTGTCGGGGCGACTCCCGACCGGTACTGACTGTCGGGGCGACTCCCGACCGGTAATCAGACTGTTGAGTACATAAAATGTTCAAAGGTTCATAAAAAGTTCATACCTGGTACGTTAAAAGGTGTGGTGATGGCTAAAAGCGAGAGAGTTAAAATCCATATCAATAAAAACTGTATCCATAAAATCCATAAAATTATCCATAATAAAATTACACAGAATGTCTTATCGATTATCACAGGTTAAGGTGTACCATCACACGTCTACACTTCATGAAGACACAAACCAAACTGACCAGACGCGGTAGAAAGGCGGGAACCTGGAGGTGACACCCTGAGGGTACCCACATACCCGCATGCACCCCATGGCGGGGAGCGAACAGAGGTGGCAGCTCCAGGCCTTCTCTAACTCCGGTTAAATAAATCTAACCTCCACTTAAATAAAGGAAGATATAGTGTGTTATCTTCATTGTCCATATATACCCGATTGCTAACACTTCTTTTATTTTCATATTTTACAAATTGAAAAGAGAAATTCAGTTTCACATCATTTCATATAAAATTTGCTTGTCGCAAAATGACAGAAATACCATATCTCTATGATCATATATTTGCCTTTCTTAGTTGAGTAAGCTACAAAACAAATATTCTTGTAACACAAAGAACAAACTTGTATTTATTATCATATGCAATAATGTATACATGTATATAAATGTATATTTAAAATATATAAAAAATAACTTCAGATATTGATTAAATACATTGAGTCTATGAGTCAAACCAGAGCAGATGTATCATTTCCAATGATGTTAATTGATGTAAACTGGAGAAACTCATAGAAATACAAACCATCTGTGGGATGGCATCAAAAACTCACAACATATTCTCAGGAAATTACTATTGCTTTGTTAAATTTCAGTTAATTAAAATTCTATCCTGAAGTTGCGCAGAAAATGCGCAGATCCCATGATATATTCACATGTGATGAACTGAAATTGTGCATGACATAATAGAACAGCCTATTAGAATTACTATTTACATTTAATACTTGTGATGGAATCTCCAGAAAAACATGAAAACTGAACCTCATTTTGCGTGTCACTATATGCATCTTCAAAGTGGATATACATAATACAGCAAGCGAGTCTACAAAGTAAACAATATCTACAACATACAAATACTAACACTGCTCATTAATCATGTACTCAGTTACTAACTTAAGATCGGGGAGTCTGTCTCCAACATCGTTGATCACTACGGCACCTGATATACCTTTGAACTGAATATTGAAGTTGTTTTGAGCGATTCTAAAGCCATCATCCGGGGGATAACCTTGTTCCAAAGTTTTGTTGACTCCATACGCCCATAACAGTACAGCATCGTGTATCAGACCTGAAGAAAGAAATTAGAACATTTTATGAACAAAATAAAAATCTCAAAATCTGTACTAATGCACAAAACAAGATGTCTAAAAGCTCAGTATTACTTTAGTATAAATGGATATTTGCTTTTTCGTGTCTCGCCACAAGGTTAATGATTATGAGCTGTGATGAAAGAAGTGTGCCAAGGTCAGGTTAATTAATGCTGTATCTAATTACCCTTACACATATCCCCACCTCATCCCACCATACCTTATCCTATTCGTAATCATTGGAGGAATGATATTAAAGTTTAGGTTGAGTGCCATTTATCACAACATGTGCACAACATGAAATTTATCGAACCTAAGTTCATATTCAATATGTGACAATGATACTTGTTCTCTAAATCAGTTGATCCTGTTATGACATGCGCTTTTAGAGGTTATGCCTGTGCAGAAGAGAATTTACCTGAACCCCTCAGCTCAATAAAAACTTTATTTAGCAATATAATGTCAGGTTTATGATTTAAAGGAGTTCAGGTACACATAGTACAAAGAGCCACGCACATGTTAGAACTAAAATGCAAACACATGCTGAGGTAAAGCACAGACAAATAGTCTGCAAAATAGTCTGCAAACTCCCCCTTTGCCAATTTTGCAGTTTATAAAATGTGATTTATTCCTTGATAGGGCGACAGAAGGACGTGAGATGTCTTCTGAGTGTGAACAATATGAGGTGATATTTACAAGAGATATTTCAGAAAGTTTGTATTATTATATCCATTCAACTTTATTCAACTTCACGGCAAGACTTCTCACTTATTATGTTTCTAAATTACAGCACAGGCATGGACCGTAGTGATACTCCATATTATTATCGTTCATTAATCCTGAATACCTACCTGAACATAACCCTTAGTCAAGTCAATGAGATAATCATATTATTATTCTGAAACAATAACATTCAACATATTTGCTGTGTACTTGTGGAGTGAGCAATCTTGCACGAGATAAGGTCAAAGTATATCATCAGACCTGTGAGATACATGCTTGTGATAAAACATTCGGAGTTATTAGAACTGTAATATAAAGATTTCATCATTTTTTTGGTATCAGGTAATTTGCCACAGACAAATCAGTTTATGTTTTTGAAGTACATATCGCTCAAACAGAACCCCAAAATGAAGATTTCACCTTCTGCATTAAAATAGTACTTTTCCCAGTAGGAATTCAAACCCTGGAGACTTAGCATTGAAGACACACATCTTAACCACTGCGTCATGTATCACCCTGTGGCAGCATGGTAGAAATCTTGGGGTCACAGCACCGTATGAAAGTTGAAAGTGTTCGTTTCTTTGTTAATGTGTCATCGCTAAAATTAAACCCAACTATGTTGATTCCATCTTTGTTTTCTGTATAAATTTATGTTATATTATTCATCTTCTATATTTTCTCCATTTGCAAAAATAAATATGTAATTCCATATGTTCTGACTTTCAAATCATTCAGATAAGATCCCAACAGGAAAACTTCATCTTTGTTTTTTGCCTTTACAAAACCATTTCAATACTATATGTTTCTAAGATGCAAATAGGCAAAATAAAATTTCAAAATGAAGATTACATCTTCAGCATGAACAGCATGAAAAAAAAACTTGTTACAATGGGGAATTGAACCCCAGACCTTTAGCATGGGAGACAGATTTCTTTCCCAATGTGCCATATTGAAAAGTATGATTGGATCTTCTCACTGGTAAATCACACGAAGAGTCAAGATCTTCATCACTATAACAAGTTGTTATTATAAAGGAAGATGTTCAGTAATTTCACACAGCACCTTGAATTAGATTTATAGACCAAAATTTCTAAAAATATGTTTTTCTAGGAAGATATTAAAATTAATGCAAATAGATCAAAAGAAGCACTAGATATCTAAAACTCATGTCTCATTTAAATCTTAGACACCATTGTCTAGTTAATTCTCTGTATGTAGGTATGTAAGGTAAGCATGTAATTATTTATATTGGATATGATGTGTGTCATATAATATCCAGACACATTTTGTGTATTCAACTTGGACTCATAAAACCAAGAAATGTCATAAAACAAAGAATGTGTATTTTTGTGGAAAAGCCATATCCAAAGTAGTCTTGTAGGATGTTAGTTTCATAGGCAGCTAACATGTTGATATGTACTCAATGCATTCACTCATAACAGAAATAAAGATGGCCAAATGCTGGTTGAAAAGGTGATTTCTCTTAAGGGAAGTACACGTCATGGACTACTGTTATTTGTTGCTAGGTGAAGAAGCTTCATCATTATAGGAAACAGGAAGAGCTACCAACCTAAAGTGTCCATATGTGACACAACAAATGATGAATCTGGTCAGCACGCACACAAAATGGCACAAAATAACAGTTGGTGGTTAAGATCTCTGGGGAAATGGCACACACCCAGGATGTATAAATGTGGGGTTAGAACATAGCAAATATCACCATATCAAACATTCAGCTAGTGATGCGACCTGAAAGATGGACCATTAATCACTGAGGCGAGGCATATGGCAAAAGAAATTCTTCATTTTCTTCTTGTGATCACAAAAGCAGGAAATGATACCAACATTTTTTACTGATTAAAGCACCTTTTCTTTGTTCCTCAATGCCAGAGTGCTCAATATTTGTTGCAACCTCTCGCATAGTGTTGAGTTCAATGTATAAAACCAATAAATGTACACCACAAATCCCAAAATTATATTGTACAAATTACTGCTGTTTCGAAGTGAGACACTATTTTTTTTTGTATTTACAGCTGGTTTAAGAACCTAATAACTATTGTCCATTGTCTCACTGAATGGTCATGTTGCAGGTCCTTGACATGACAACCCACCCATTCACAGATTTACAAGGACAACAGGTTAACCCCATTGGTACGGGCCTCAGCTTATATGATAAATTGTATCAAGATATCAATTTCAGCACAGCCAGGGATTGAGCCCATGATCTTTGGATCACCACAGAGGAACTGTTGCTAATAAGCTGTGGCCTCTTATTGAGATTAAATAGATGACAGGCCTTAAATTGACTAAATTGTTGACTTTATTTACCTCATCACTGACGTTTTTAGTGACCGATTTGTTGTTCATTCAAATCAATGTTCCATAACTGGTATTAGTTATCTTGACGATGTTAAGATTAAATAGTAATACCCACAGTCACTTCTCAAAAGGAGTGGGGCATTGAATCCCAGTGATAGGATTCTGCCTGACTTGATATAGTCTATATTATGCCAAAAACCTCAATTCAAAACATCAAACAATCGTTAAATGATTCATTAGGCCAGTATCACAACCCCTATGCCATAGTTAGTGTTGTGTTGTGAAAATTATTACATGTATTTTTGTCTAGGGACAAGAAACCTTTCTCATAAAAGCACTTTTTTCGAATATGTCACTAATTTGGGTCATTATTATGGTTAGAAAGCGAGCACAACAAAACATGCATTTGCAAGTTTCTCATATACGTGTTATTGACAACGTGTGTGTATACAGTATCATGGTAGGTGGTTTGACAATTTAGGCAACATCTTTATTGATATCTACATGATATAAAAGTAAAAAAGAATGAAGTTTAGATGTTAAAGGTCTGAATAAAAGTCCTAATTCAATATACTGTACATTTTGAACAAATCAAGTGACAAATAAAGTCTGGAAATAAGATTTTTCAGGATTATCATGGCGATTTGTGTGTAGCACTATGGGTAATTTCTATATGGATACTGGTATAATCTAAGAAGGATATCAATTTCGTATAATAATTCTGTAAGTTTCTTATCAAAACAATATGTCTAAGAACTATACATTGTCATATATCTGGTATAAAAACAAATATTTAATCATCAAAAGGAAGGTTCAACGGTGATTGATAATTTGATAGTGCTGCTGAATTTACAAATCGAATATCAGGTTCCCCTAAAAGGCAACTAAATGCACTGAGGCAGAAAGGAGAAACAGATATATAAGATAGTGAAGTTCTTATCACAAAGGTATATGGACTTGCCTGTTTCTATGTGCACAAAGACTATTTGTTAAGTGAAGCTTTTAAGGCGCGGTCTTACTGTGGCAAACAGGCCAAGCAGATGAGTTGCATAGTGCATCGTGGAAAATTTCCAGTTTTGCATGACTATTTTTGTTCACTTCTGTGTGCTTTCAGGAAACGAATGAGATACACACAAGTTGAAAAAAGCAAGCAGACAGGACCAAAGCAAACAACACGAATGAGCACTGATACAGAATGAAAGTATTCAGGAGGGAACACACAGAGAAAACAGAAATACAGATAAACAAGGACAAGACGGATATAGTGCAGACAAATCATGAATGCGAAGCTGACCAATACTGGCGTTTGTCTTCTGTTCACTTCGTTCCTTCTTAGTGTAGTTTTCATACATTTTTTTGCATAAATACAGGTTTGTTTGTTTGTTTGGGGTTTTACATCACTTTCAACATTAGTTCAGTTATTTCGTGATGAGACCTACTTGTAGCAGATATAGTGCTGCCTCACTGAATTGTCATGTCGCAGGTCCTTGACATGACAACCCACCCGGTCACAGATTTACAAGGACAACGGGTTAACCCTTTAGGCACGGGCCTCAGCTCATGTGGGAAATTGTGTCATGAGTTCAATCTCGGCACGGCCGGGGTTCGAACCCACGACCTTTGGATCACCACAGAGGAACTGGTGCTAATAAGCTGGCGCCCTAACCAACTGCGCCACGGCCCGTGGCGCATAAATACAGGAACGAACATGGTCAGAAGAACACTTTAAGGATGATATATGAACAAAGTATTCACATCCTGACCCACTCAGCATGTGTAATGAAGATAGTGTGAACTGGTCATTCGCATCTCCATCACACAAAGTTTTAAACATGTTGAAAAGATTTTGCGGACCTAAGCAGGCAAACCCGTACTTTTCCGGACCCTAATCAATGAATTTATAAACAAATAAGGCGTTTGAGCTGTGCAGATTTTTGAATTCATTCCAAACACCCAAATTTACCTGTTCGCTAGAGTGAGATTGCCACTTAATGCCATATAGCTGTGGTCAATGTCAGAAATGTCTATCTTCTACCTTGTGTGGAAAACAGTACCTGCAGTTATAGTGTGTATGCCACAAAGGTAAATAAGCATTCTTGCAATTGCAATTGTTCCATGACCTCAATACAGTCTTTTCCAATTCTGCGGAACCTCAGTACAGTCACTTCGCATGGCCCACGACACAAGTAGTCATGTTACATGCTCCACGACACAAGTACAGATATGCCATATGCTCCACAACTTCAATAGACTTATGATGCATGTTCCACAACGTCATTACTCAATATAGTCTTCCTCATGCTCAGTACAGTCAATACAGTCAATATATATATATATATATATATATATATATATATATATATATATATATATATATATATATATATATATATATATATATATATATGACAACACACTGATTGTGTCTTAAATAAATAATATTTATTATAATAATAATTACAGAAGTCTTTAATAAGACTTTGACATTAGAACTAATTGGAAACAATGTTTATTGAAACCATAATATGAGAGGCAGATAACTCTAGCTCTCATATCCACGATTTTACATAATCACATGATACCAGGGTTAAGGGGGGCAGATAACTCTAGCTCCCTTGACCCTGGGTTGTTTTGATATGTGTTAGAATTTACTTTATCTCTTTTATGACCATTATAGAAGAATGTCTAGCCCTAAATTAACAATAAAAATCTAAGGCACGTAATTATAATATTTATCAAAGAAGTGATACAGCTAGTTAATAACAGTGATTGCAAATTATCGGTATGTCTAGCCCTAAATTAACAATAAAAAATCTAAGGTGCGTAATTATAATATTTATCAAAGTAGTAATACAGCTAGTTAATAACAGTGAATGCAAATTATCGGTAGGAGCATGTATAAAATGAGACATACGTGTAGAGGCGGATAACTCCAGCTCTACTGAGTTGTTTCTGACTATGTTGAAATTAAATGTTATGAGGCTTGGGTCTTCTGAAAGCGACAAGAGCAAATGAACGACAGTGATATGAAGCAGCATCCAAGAAGAGAAGAAGAAAATAAGACATAGCAAGGAAGTGGGGAGGATGGAGGGTGAACAGGATCCGACTGGTAGGTCGACCCGGGTTGGACGCATGTACATAGACAACACAAAGTTGAGACTGGCCAGTATCACAGATACTTCATGAATGGCACAGATCACAACATTGGCCTATGTGGAAAGGAAAAGTGTGAACAGGTTAGCAATTCAATGATGTATAACCAATGAAGGAAGTGTAACTGGGAGGAATTTCGCCTCCGAGGAAAGGACAAAGTCTCATAGGACTTGTAAATTATGGCTGACAGGAAGGAATAACACCTTCGAGCAATGGAATGAAGGTTTACCAAACTGGTTAGTAATAGTTGTGTAAAAGCTGAGGGATGTCTCCCTCAAGGTAGAAAACTTAAGTGTGAACAGGTTAGTTGTTCAATGATGTATAGCCAATGAAGGCAGTGAAACTGGGAGGAATATCGCCTCCGAGGAATGGACTGAAAGTTCATAGTACTTGTAAATTATGACTGACAGGAAGGAATAACACCTTCAAGGAATGGAATGAAGGTTTACCAAACTGGTTAGTAATAGTTGTGTAAAAGCTGGGGCATGTCTCCCTCGAGGTAGAAAACTTAAGTGTGAACAGGTTAGCTGTTCAATGATGTATAGTCAATGAAGGCAGTGTAACTGGGAGGAATATTGCCTCCGAGGAATGGACTGAAAGTTCATAGTACTTGTAAATTATGAAAAGTGTGTATATTATGTGGAAAGGAAATGTGTGAACAGGTTAGCTGTTCAATGATGTATAGCCAATGAATGCAGTGTAACTGGGAGAAATTTTGCCTCCAAGGAATGGACTGAAAGTCGAATGGACTGAAAGTCTCATAGGACTTGTAAATTATGGCTGACAGGAAGGAATAACACCTTCGAGCAATGGAATGAAGGTTTACCAAACTGGTTAGTAATAGTTGTGTAAAAGCTGGGGGATGTCTCCCTCAAGGTAGAAAACTTAAGTGTGAACAGGTTAGTTGTTCAATGATGTATAGCCAATGAAGGCAGTGAAACTGGGAGGAATATCGCCTCCGAGGAATGGACTGAAAGTTCATAGTACTTGTAAATTATGACTGACAGGAAGGAATAACACCTTCAAGGAATGGAATGAAGGTTTACCAAACTGGTTAGTAATAGTTGTGTAAAAGCTGGGGCATGTCTCCCTCGAGGTAGAAAACTTAAGTGTGAACAGGTTAGCTGTTCAATGATGTATAGTCAATGAAGGCAGTGTAACTGGGAGGAATATTGCCTCCGAGGAATGGACTGAAAGTTCATAGTACTTGTAAATTATGAAAAGTGTGTATATTATGTGGAAAGGAAATGTGTGAACAGGTTAGCTGTTCAATGATGTATAGCCAATGAATGCAGTGTAACTGGGAGAAATTTTGCCTCCAAGGAATGGACTGAAAGTCGAATGGACTGAAAGTCTCATAGGACTTGTAAATTATGGCTGACAGGAAGGAATAACACCTTCGAGCAATGGAATGAAGGTTTACCAAACTGGTTAGTAATAGTTGTGTAAAAGCTGGGGGATGTCTCCCTCAAGGTAGAAAACTTAAGTGTGAACAGGTTAGTTGTTCAATGATGTATAGCCAATGAAGGCAGTGAAACTGGGAGGAATATCGCCTCCGAGGAATGGACTGAAAGTTCATAGTACTTGTAAATTATGACTGACAGGAAGGAATAACACCTTCAAGGAATGGAATGAAGGTTTACCAAACTGGTTAGTAATAGTTGTGTAAAAGCTGGGGCATGTCTCCCTCGAGGTAGAAAACTTAAGTGTGAACAGGTTAGCTGTTCAATGATGTATAGTCAATGAAGGCAGTGTAACTGGGAGGAATATTGCCTCCGAGGAATGGACTGAAAGTTCATAGTACTTGTAAATTATGAAAAGTGTGTATATTATGTGGAAAGGAAATGTGTGAACAGGTTAGCTGTTCAATGATGTACAGCCAATGAATGCAGTGTAACTGGGAGAAATTTTGCCTCCAAGGAATGGACTGAAAGTCGAATGGACTGAAAGTCTCATAGGGCTTGTAAATTATGACTGACAGGAAGGAATAACACCTTCGAGGATTGCACTCACGGTGGGATGCCAATTGGTTTTGCCGAGTAAACTTATAGATGTAGATGTAGATGCCAGGGAATAAAGGTTGGCATCAACACCTTGGTGCAACCTTGCACTTCTGGCAGGATGCCAATTGGTTTTGCTGAGAAAACGTATAGTTGTAGATGTAGAATCTGATGCAGATGCCCTTAGGGCATCTTGCACTCTCGGTGGGATGCTAATTGGTTTTGCCGAGTAAACTTATAGAGCTAACAACCATAGGGTTCGTGCAACCATAGGATTGGCTGATAATTTTTTTTTTTTTCATGGAAAAGTTGATTTAAATGGTATGAATAAATTGTTATGGAGATTGCACTCATTGACCCTAATTTCATCAAAATGTGCTCGTGCGGAAGAAGTGTTACCCACTGATGGAGAGTACCCGTCATTGGGGGACATGGACGGGGGATCAATACTCTACCATAGATAGATACTCTACTCTACCGTACTGTACTGTACAATAAGTATAGCTCGCTAACTCGCTGGCTGTGAGTCGGGGCACAGATCCTAGCTACCCTATATACCCAGGTGAAAGTGGCAGGTAATAAGGACTGCAGACACAGGATATACACGACACAATAGTTACCTTTATTCGGTGCTGTGAGTCTTCCTTGTCTGGCTAGGCCGGCATGACAATGAGCGAGGCATGTGAACTACCCATATGCATGATACTTATGAGATCCTATCTATACACAAAACACCCAAGTCTATTCAGTCACGATACTGAGTCGTGGATCTTCTGTGGCAAGTGGTCGCTGGATCTCTGCTTCTCTAGGTTCTCTAGGTTCTGCTCTCCTTGCGCATCTCTCCGGATCCAATGGTTGCGGGCCTTTTTAAGGGATTACTGAGCGTCATGTGTGGAGTTTGCCTGCGTGGCTTCCTTACGCGACACCGAATGGACTCGTCTTGCCTGCGTATCCGACATAGGCTTGTCCGCCTGCACGTGATCTCTCAGTGTGGTGGTTATAGTGATGCATCAACCATCAATAGCGTTCGTGATTGTCTATGAATGTCTATATGCTTTCAAGAGTCTCTGGGTGTGTAATCCATATCCTACAGAAGCAGTTTGTTACAAAATATATAATTTGACCCTGCTCTGTCAGTTCTCGGCCGATTTACGTCATTGACAACTCAAAATTGAGCTATTGAGATATTACCCTCAAATATGTAAGTCAGATGATCAAAATATTAATTGTCATCTTTCGGCATAGAACGTGAGAAACATCGGTGGTGCAACAGCATTTGTGCGCTTAGGACGTGGCATGTCTCAAAACAAGTAGTGGTAAGACGAGTCAAAGTACAATACAAGAACAACACCAAGTTGAGACTGGCCAGCATCACAGATACTGTATTAATGGCACAGAACCCAACAAGGGCTTATTTGGAAAGGAAAGGTATTAACAGGCTTAGCCGTCAATGATGTATAACAACTGAAAGCTGTGTAACTGGAAAAAGGACCTTTCAAGAATATAATCCATGGTTGTAGAACATTCTCATATATGGGCAGCAAGTTATAGAACGATCTGCCAAATGAAATTAAAAGCACTACATATCTCCAAGAGTTTAAAGAGCTGATCAGGAAATGGGATGGGAAATGTCCATGCCGAGAGTGGTACTGCTAAAAGACATGTAAACTTTCATTGTAAATGTATCTTTTTGTATCTTTTTGCATCTTTTGTAACTGGGAGGAATTTCGCCTCCGAGGAATGTACTGAAAG